>OY855904.1:8718069-9063295 GCA_963693305.1 Meandrina meandrites
ACTGCTGCTGCTGCTGCTACTACTACTACTACTACTACTACTACTGCTACTATTACTACTACTACTACTACTACAACTACTACTACTGCTGCTGCTGCTACTACTACTACTACTACTACTGCTACTATTACTACTACTAGTACTACTACTGCTGCTGCTGCTGCTGCTGCTGCTGCTGCTGCTGCTGCTGCTGCTGCTGCTACTACTACTACTACTACTAAGACTAATATTACTACTACTACTACTACTACTACTACTACTACTACTACTACTACTGCTGCTGCTGCTGCTGCTGCTGCTGCTGCTGCTACTACTACTACTAAAAACCATCAAAGTGCATGTGATTGACGCGCGAATTAATCACAATTACAAGCTAAGTATCTAATTTGAACAAATTCTAATAACGTTATTATTATTATTATTTAAAATAATAATAATGATGCAAACGAAAATTAGATTTTAAATGAACAAAAATATGTAAATAAGCTCTTATATTTTATCTTTTTAGCTCTTTTATATTAACCTATTTATATTTTATTATCCAGCTTGTACAGTGGAGCATCTTATAAGAAAATTAACGGCAAGACAGCTCTGTACCTTGATGGAAACCATGCTTACGCCGAAACCCCAGCAGTCCCAATTCAGACCATCAGTTTTAGTCTCCTGTGCTGGATAAAAGTTTTAAGCCTTCCGGAATATGAACGTCCTGTACATATTTATTCTGATTGGTCTTACCCTCACCAGTTCAGGTTCTTTGTATATAAAGAAAAGCTTTACGCCAACCTTCGCCGACATCTCCAAAGTTCATTCGTTTATTTTCCCGGCGGGTAAGACCATTTAAATGTAACACTTGTTGAATGTCTGTGTATACTTACCCCCAATTATTTTCTCTTGCGTATACGCGTTCCTCGCGGAGCTTGCGCATGCGGTGCAAGTCAGAACCACATCCGATAGCAACGGAAATTATATGGTACACCATATCATCGAAGACTCAAGTTAAATAAAAGTTGTAATAAATAATGAATAAGTTATGAATAAAAATAAAACAAATAATAAATAAATAAATAAATAAATAAATTGGAATTTTCTATCATTCAAACTACTCTAAAAGCAAATATAATAATAAGAATTAATAAGAAATAAGAATTAATAAGTTAATGAAAAAGATAATGATAATAACTGTCCGAGAGAAAATTGAAACAGCCACAAAAAAAAACAGAACAATTTAAGCAAATTTAAGATTGTCTGGCAAAGATTTTTTTATGGAAAGCGGCCGCTCTTTGCAATCGATTACACATAAACTGATACAAACATGATACAAACTTTCGATCAATGAGCACTATACTGCGCGCGAGGTAATTCAGTACTTGAAGGAAACAGCAAAACTTGCGTTGACTGCGTTGGGTTGCCAAAAGCCGTGAAAAACTTGCGTTTTCAACTTGCGTGTACTTGCGTCTCCGTTTGGCCACGACTTACGTGCAATTGCGTTGACTAGCGATTACTTGCGTTCACTTTGTTTGAAATCAAATTTGCACGCAAGTCAACGCAAGTTTTTCTCGGCGTTTGGCCACCCAACGTAGTCAACGCAAGTCTTATTGTTTACTTCAAGTCTGTACGCATGTTCGACTTGCGACTACTTGCGTTACCGTTTAGCCAGGGCTCTATTTAGCATCTGGTAATTTTAAATAATAAAAAAAGTATATTGGAAATCACGTGGTAGGTTGAAATTGCAACCTCGATCGACACCACTTTAGACATACTAAAGAATTCCATTTTTTTTTAAAGAAATCATACACTTTCGAGTGTTGCCGCTTGCAAGTCGAGGGATCTCAACTTGTTTTGTGAACTAGCTTAATAGACGAAACTTTTAATATATGCTTAAAACTCCATTTTAATTCACTTTTGTACCGTTTTTTTATGATAAGAAATATCATCATCGGTGAATGGATGCACGTGGCGTTCACATGGAGCCGCAAGAACCGATTTGGAAAGCTTTACATCAATGGTACCAAAACAGGCCAGGAAGCAGCTAGAAGTCCACCAGACACTTTGGATCTTCCATCAAATGACCACATAGTGTTCGACATCGGGCTTAAGCGAGACAGCATGGATAAAGGTACTTTCCACGGATACCTCAGACATCTTATGGTGATTGATCGAGCGATCTCCGAAGAAGAGTTGAGGGCCATTTTTGCTTGGAGCAAAAAATAAACTAACTTAACATTTATTTTATGAACTGGTCAAGTTACTTAAAAGAAATCAGAAAGATTTAAAGCATGGACTGCGCTTAACGGAATAACATAAGTGCTATACATGACTATAGCAGAAAACTTTGCAAATGAGCTAAAGGAACTTAAACGTACATAAAACAATTGTACCTCTTTCTTACTTTTATGTCAAAGATATGCTTCAGACAACATTATTGGTACCGCCGGACTGTTCACACCAGCCTTTGCGTTGTAATTTCTTCCCTTTCTAATACTTAGATTTAATTGCTACCATAAAGGGTTATCAGACTCTAAAATTCAGGGAACTTCCCAGTATAACTGACTATAATTTATGATTTAAACCAGGTGGTAATTTAACGTTGACATGTTTCAAATTAACTGAACGAGTTTTTTTTCTCAATCTGGATTTTGTATAAAAGGGCCCAGTTTCATTTTCCTAAACTTCCATTAGTCACTTTATGATGCCGTTATTTCGATCGTCACGCGACGCACATCTCCTTTGTGTGACGACCTATACAAAGGCTGCGCGGAAGACTTCGCATGCTTAGGTGGTATTTCTCGCTTCTAATTTCGCACTAATGCATTTATTTGATTAGAATGTAACGTTGTGTGTCTCACGCTGTCTAAAACGTGTCTCGAATGGCTCATTTTATAATTCAGTAAAAGATTGTTCAAAATTAATCAACGGCATTTACTAAATTACTTTAAGGCAGGTGTTTGTCGCTTATTTTTTCATTTTTGTTCCACTAGTTATTTATTTGCCATTTATTAGTATAATTCACAAAAAACTATCTATTATTTTGTATTGAAGGGAAAGTAGAATGCAAAACCACAAGCACGTGATCATGAATGATATATCTTTATTGATATAGCTGAAATGTTTATTTCACCCTGAGATTAAAGTGAAGGACTACAAAGTCCTTTCATTGCAAATAACTACCGCACTGATTTGTTTGCAATATTTGAGTATATATCAACAAAAGTTGTGTCTTTTTAACACCCTTATCATGTTCTTCAGTTGGTCTGCTCTGGCCTGAAAAACAAATAATATATTTGGTGTGAATTTTTTTCTTGCTTTAGCGTTGTGTTATCATTCAAACTGCGTAAGTGTACTTTAATTTCTGTCTAAGGCCCAGTTCCGACGTTTTGCTTCTCCCGTGCCGAACTTAATTCAGATATTAAGTTGGACATAGGCACGGCAGAAGTACGGCGTCTGAATTCGGCAAAGTAGTGTTACGGTGTTGTAGGAAAAGGTATATAACACAATAACAAGAAACTTTATTTGCATGACCATAAATACATACTGTAGCAAAAGCATGAAACTTTACAAGACTGATAATCGTAATCATGTAACAATAAAAAAGCAAAATGTTACATCAGTTTGATTTGATATTAGATTATTAAGTAAATCTAAGCTAGCCAAAATGAAATCGGTGTCCAGTCAGACAAAAACACATTATATGTGGCAATTTATTTTATACAGAACTACCTCCTCGTCGATGTACAACGGCGAGATAGATGTGTTTGTATATAAAAATGCAGTTCTATATATTGAAACAAACACATAATATGCTAATGTGATGTACTCTCGAAATGAAAGTCGTTAGTTGAATATTAACACAATAATTTGCAGAATTCATTAATTCTTTGGTGACTTTTGTAGAAGGTAAATGTTTCATATTCCGTAGGTGACTTTTTCCCTGTAAAATTGGTCTCTAAAAATTGAGAATTTAGCGCAGTGTAAACGTAAGTGAATTTTATCTTAAATTTGATTTTACTAGTTTGTGAGTACGTTAGATCATTTTTAATATAACACCAAAGAAGCTGAGTTAAAGTAATTGAATAATAAAGCTGCTAAAATCTGTTGAAATTGGCGACTTGCTCTAACAATAATATTTACACAAGCTATGAGACTTATCTTTTACTTAGATCTCACTTTGTCTGTTGAGAAGTGAGAGACTCTGACTACCAGATTACGGAAAGAGAACATTTCGTGGAAATTGTCTACGGAAACTATTGGAATGAGACAGAAACACTTCAAAGTCTAAATCGCAAGCCAGTCAATGATAAAACTGACCGTTCATTCGCGTAACAACGCGCGTCAAAATTAGATGCCAAAGTTATTTTTAGCACGTCTGGTTGAAAAAGAGCCAAATATACCGGTCTGTAGAAACGCTATGACATAGACGGGTAATGGGCTCCTAAAATAACAGAGTCCTACAAGTCTCCATTTGTGAGATGCTTTTGAGAACAATTATTAATTTCCTGTTCCCAGAATTGGCAAGATGGCGTATCGTTGTTTTATACCTAACCTGAATAAGTGGAGAACCTTTTCTTCAGAGTTTTGCTTACTTTTGAAGCCATCCAGTGGATCCAGAGCTGCTACCATTGCTTCCATTGTTTCCGTGATGTTTGCTTTTATTGTTTCCCCATTTATCCCACCTCTTAGTGTTGACCCTCTCGGCGCCGGTTGTTTTATCGGCCCCAATACTACATGAAAATATTATAGATTGTGTAAGGAATGGTTTGAAAATTGTAGCTGCAGAATGTTAACTTTAGAAGGACATATATTTAATCGACTATTTGATGATGAATTGGTATATTTTTTCTGTGTAAATGTAAATCAGTGCCATGTACTGCTTCGTTTTGAAAATAAAATGCCACCGCGGACATCCTAGATTCGTGTTAGTTTATATGCCGAAAATAAAAGTCAATACAATTCTGATAATCATTGCTCCTTAAAAACTCTTGGTGGCTTTTACTGCATAACTTACTCGAGTCAGGGCTGAGACGTTTTGAAAACAAATTACCTTTTGGACATTCTAGATTCCTCTTGGGCGTGCTTTGTTTTAAAATAAAAAGCGTCAGTCGGAGCTTAATAATCACTGTACTAAAACTCTTGGAGGCTTTTCATTACATAACATGAATTAAGGAATTTACTAGAGTGAGCACTGCAAATCCTGAATGGTTTCGTCGTATGCCCCTAGCATGATGAAGCATTCTCCTTTTGCACTATTCAATACGTTAACTTAACGGTTCCGTACACCTTTAGTTTTAACAGTGAGAGCTGGTGAATGCATTAGGATACTTATAAAGCTTAAGATATTGTCTGTTTAATTTCGGTATGTTAAAAATGAATTTTTAAGCCATGCATGTCTGTTAACCGGGGGTGAATAATTCGTAGCACAATACGTATTGATAATACGAACCGATAGTAACATTTGGAGGACCGGTGACGGTGTGGAATTCCAAGCTTTAAACAAACCATTTTGCTGATAAATACAGTTAACACCTTCTGACCATAATTAATCGCAACGAAGTTTAAAGAATAAGGCAAATTGCCGTAAGTGAGCTCTCAACAACTGACTTACATGGCGGATAATTCCCTGTTTGCTTCCTTGACTGGGCTTTTGCTTTCTTCCATGGCCATTCTAGGCCTGGCGTGGATGCAGACAATACTAATACACAGAACCAGCAGCAAAAGTTTCATCATTTTTCACGTTGTTGGACCAGCTCTTTTAATTCACAACAGATATTGTAGCGTTAAACTGAAAGCAAGCAACTGCCGGCGCCGGCTTTTATGTGAAAACTAGCATATGACATTAAATGAAAATACCATCGGAGACACTATGTTGCTATGTTACGTAACATCTAAATTTAAACTTATCATCGAAGACACATCCGTGAGTATTGTTTAGGATGGAACATTAAAACAAATATATAGCTGCGAAGTTTTTGAAAATCCAAGATCGCTTATCTTGCTTGTTGAAGAGTTACTCGATGTTTCTTTTTTTTCTATTTGGTTTGATTTGAAGAGATTTAAGGCGATTTTTTTTCTTTTTCTCGCATGCTTAACTATTACCTGCAAAATGACGCACAGGCGAATAAATTCACACAAAATAGGTGGGTTTAGAACCGGGGTATAGAAGTAGGGGTGATGAAAACTGAAAAAAAACTTTCAAATTATCTTAAGTTATCTCTTTGTTCCCCCAATATAATCTGACAGAAAATTAAAAATCCTTTGAACTCGACGAAACTTGTTTTAAGAAGCCTTATTTGTTTGTTATGTAGTTGAGATTTTTCATCGAATGAATATTTGATCTTCATTTTGTAAGTTGGATATTCGTCATGTAAATGAGATGCCAAAAAAGAAGGCAGGCAAGACAATGTATCGCCATAAACCATAAGACTGCTCTTAGCGATTCACGCGACTCTGCCCCCGCTCTGCAACTAAGTAATATTACATAACACATCCAATTATATCGGCGAGAAAAGCAATGTAATTTGTATAAAAACATTGTCAGTGATTTCGACTTCGTCCTTCACCGTTTTCATACATGCCCTTAAATTTTTGTTTTCCCTAACAACTGAACAATGTTCACAGCTTGAGCCGCGTACAGTGGTAATTGCTCTCTGATTCAAATGTTTGTGCGGAATTAAGGTACCTTGTAACAATGGGCAAGCAAAGTTTAATTAAAACAAATTTTCTAACCATTGTGCCCACGCACACTTTTGCATCAAGCCTCCGATACAAAATTGATTTGAACGAAAGAGAATTTGAAGTGAGAGAAATTATTTCAGCACTGATAACACACACAGACAAGAAAGAGGGCGTAATTTTATTTCACTATAAATCAATACACGACGTAATTATAAACACAACAGCAGAACTTACATTACCTATAAATAACACTATTCATATTTGCATTAAAATAAAACTAAATAAGTAATGCGACAGTTTGGAAATTAATTTCACTCAAAGTTCTCAAACTGCTAACGTCGCTTGCCGACTTATACACTTTGTGAAGAATTTTAAAATTAATCATTAATACTTCTTGGTTTCATGTGGGTATTTATAGCTAATACGTCCAAGAATATTTTCATTTCACTTGGTTTTTTTTTTAGAAAACAGACGTATTCAATTAGATGACTAGATCCAAGCCAGACAGTAAAATGCCGACTTGCTCACATGTTTATATTTATCTCAGTATGCATCGCGAATAATGCGATACTCAGATTTCGAGGGTGCTAGGGTAAATTGACTTCGAACGACTTTCGCAAAATGCTAAAATCCTGTTTGATATCTTTCCCTTATTCTCTTAACGCTTTCTTGACAAATAGTCTATAGCTACCAGTTGTAATCTGTTTTGATTTCAACCTTGCCTTCAATGTTAGTATGGGTAATCAAATGGTGACGAGTGAAATTAGGAAATAATTTCACGCGCGTTTTGTCAAAATTCTAATAATTTCCCGAGCCTTCAGGCGAGGGAAATTATTAGAATTTTGACAAAACGCAAGTGAAATTATTTTCTAATTTCACGAGTATACCATTTGATTACCTTTTAATATCATGGGTGACAAATTACGCTTACAGTCGTAGTTTTGTAACTTGTTTATTGTATCGTGATGAGCGAACCGGCTCGTAACGACGCCCGTGTAAAACGCTCAAAATTCCGCTCAATGCCATTCATGTTATCGCTAAAAGTTTATAACACGACCAAACAAACTGGCCAAGGTGGAATTCAAGCGAAAATGTGCAAAGTTTAAGCTTTACGATCATCTTTTAAAAGCCTGTACGTCATCTTGCCACTGAGACATTGAAACGTTGCCATGGCAATTTTATAATTTCACATGTGAAATTATAAATTAGCGCTGAAATTTCGCGCCAAAATTAAGGAGTAATTTGTCACCCATGATATTAGCGTTGTAACACTCTGGTCCAGCTTACGAATTTTAATTTTTTATTTTCTCGCTCAAAAAACTTGAATAGTTTTACAACTTGTTATGTCAAGTCGTCTTTTATGAGACTCAACAACTAACGAAAAGGTAAGGTTTTTCTAAAAGTTGTGCTTGTGCTTAGATAAGAGCGTGGTTATGCAGAGTAAAATCAAAATTTGATATGCGTTATTACTTGAAAGTCGGAAGAAATTAACTTTACAGAATGACTATGGTTTTCTCTAACAGTGTTGATAGATAAGCAACGCGTTGTTATTTACAACACACTGGAACACCTGACGCGGTCGCAGGCTTTTTATTTAGTCCGGTAAACATACGAGATTATCATTATCATTTAATATGATCTAGTAAGGATGAAGTTCAGCATCCCCCGCTGAGCAAGTTTGTAAGTGTTCACCGATTATCCCTTTTGAAAACTACTACACGAAAGAAAAGTCATAAGACCAACGTTCAACGTGCACATTTTTATCTTTTATTCGAACTGAAGATGAAAGCTTGACGAATGCCTTAGTCTATAAAAATTACTTGAAAAGTAATTTAGTGACAAGCCGTTCTCTTCCCGCATCTTCGTGGAGTCACAAATTTATAACGCAACAAATTTGGCCGGCCGTTGAGTAAACTTACTCGTTTCCAGGATTTACTGGCACCAAACGCTTTCTATTGAAGAATGCCTAGGCACTGCATGATATAGGGCAATAAGGTGATCGAGAAGGCTATATCAACAGAATGATAACATATTGAGGCCTGAAGGAGCTATCAGGCCCAGGCCCCTACTTTTCTGTGTGTTTTTTTCCTAAATAATCAATACTTTTTTCCTACAATAATCAGGTTTTTAATTCTAATAACATCCCCTCCTGTTTGAAGGTTTGGTGCTGACTATAAATACGTCGGCTTCTGGGATGCGGCATAAAATCGAAAAGCTTTAAACTTAAAGAGTTGATATGTAGGCTAGGGAAGTAAGATTGGCAATGTTTTCGCAATATACATATTAACTACACTCCTTTGTTTATATGGGGCCTTTTGTAAAGATGTTGCAAAAGGTGCGATCTATTTATTTTTTATAATTGCGCTAAATCATGTTTGTTGTTATTAAACGTTGTAATTCATTTTCACTTGCTGCTCCCTACAACGATGTCTTCCATCTCTTTGTCCGAGATCGCTGAGTCAATCACCACAAGATCCCTCAGATAACCATGCAAGGTGCTTTTATTCGGAGAGTCTCGTTTGAGCCCAATGTCGAACACTGTATGGTTAGTAGGATTTAAATCTAACAAGTCTTGTGGACCTGCAGCTGTTTGTTGACCCGTTTTGACTCCATCTATGAAGAGTTTTCCAACTCGGTTCTCACGGCTCCATGTGAACGCCACGTGCATCCATTGACCAATGATGATACGTCTTGACACATGCAAGCAAAACGAAAACATACAAAATGAGTGAATGATGGTCTTTCTTTTTCGCGCAGTGGAAATTCCGCACAAAAACCCTTTCCTCGGATAATGTTTCATACTTGGATACAGGCAAGGCCATTATCTGGCCAAGGTTTTTGAACTCCGTTAACTCTCTTAAACAATTATGATTATGTAGAGAAACAAAACCCTTTTTGTGTGTGATGTTTGATGAAAGAGGTCCACAACTGATCAGAAGCAGATGACAGAAAAGTTTTTTTTCCATTTGAAACCTGTTCGAATTGGTGGTGACTGGAAACTAGTGAGTCGCCATGGCGACATTTATCAAAACCGTAGGTGCGTCACCTGTAGAATATTTAGTCTGCCAAGTTTCACTGGTTTCTGCAGCACATTGACCAAGATAGCTCTATTTTTATATTTGGCGTTAACGGAAAACACCATTTTAAACCTCTTGTGGAATTCTCCATGATACGCCTAAAATTGCAAGGGGTGAGAATCCACACGACTAAGATTATACCTAAGATATATACCTAAGATATATACGAGTAGTTTAAGCAACGGCCGGCCACGTTAATACTCTGAAAGTTACTGGGACACCTCTATCAGAGTACGGTTAGCCTTAAATTATTTCAGTAACCCCTAATACGTAGCCTGTTCCAGGCTAGAATAGGCTACTATCCCCTAAAACAGATATTACAATCACCCCCACCCACTGCCATCCCGTCAACCTCGCTATATGGATTGGAAGATTCTGGTAGTAAGCGTTTGGTGATTGCGCTATAAAGATGTTGCAGCCTTACCCTCTGCAGAAATAAACAATGTTCATGTCGCTGGAGGATTGACTAGCTCGACGAAGGTTTATGCACAGTTGCTCGGATATTATGCCAAACCTAAACTGGTAAGGTATGCTCCAATCCGAGTAAATATTGACAGGGTGTAAAGGAAGGATTAAAACCTTTATCCAGCACAGGATACTGAAGCTGATCGTCTGGATTGGGATTGCTGGGGTTTCTGCGTAAGCATGGTCTCCATCCAGATATAAGACTGTCTTTCCGTCGACAATTTTGTAGGCGGCTCCATTGTACAAGCTGATCATGAAAATGAAGACAGTATGGCACTTTTTTAAGAACGACGTCTGTTTTAGATTACTACTCAGTAGTAATCTAATGTATGTAATTATAATGACGCTTGATTCCTTGAGTCAAAACGAAACGATGCAACCTGTGCACAATGGAAACGTACTTCATTCTTTGCAGACCAGGCGCGGGAAAGCTTAGGCGCGGGAACGCTGTCAGATACGCACGAACAGGAAAGATAGACTCATAAACGGTATGACTCTTGTTTTATTCCTTCAAATTATCAAATCTGCAATATTCAACATCTGACAATCTTGTTCTCATACTTGCCGCCATGCAAATATTTTAAAAGAAGTCGTTTCGGATTTCATATTAAACGGCCACAAAGGCCAAACATTTATTAATTTAAATAAAGTTACTCATTCAATTAAGATTCAGTTTCAAATTGACTGAGGCCAACGATTTCAAAAATGTTTTCTGGATTTATAATTATCCAACATTTTGATGTCTCAGTTCAGTTCTTTTAATTATTGCATGCTGGAATATCTGAATGATAAAACCGTCAAATACACCCGAGTGTTCATAACCGAAACCTGGAAATCTATTCTAAGTCATCTACCAGTTAATGTAGTAAAGTGATTGCACGTGAAACTGTAGGTGTTAACAATTACTTTTTTTTATTATTTCACCTATTTCTGCAGATAGGAGAGGGTCTTTATTCTTCCTACCTTACAAATGGGTCTGATCCGTTGAGTTTCCAGTGGAAAGGAAATCCTTGAAAAACAATGATTATAATTTTTATTCAGCAATTAAATAAATCCTTAGGTCTTCAAAAATACTAAATCAGATAAAAGCAACAATGAGGGTTTTGTTCAACCTAGTTGTAAATCGAAACGCTGTATATTGCTGACCTATACATAAGACTCCGTCGCCGATCTTGTCACCATTACACGTGCACTTGTAGCTCCCTTCAGTGTCTGTGCATGTGGCGTTCACGTGACATTTGTCACTTTTGACTGCACATTCATTGATATCTGTTTAAATAGAAATTTATAGTTAGGGTACTGCTTGTAAGCAGACAAAGGAAAAGCAAAGCTAGCAATTGGAATTATAAGAAATGTACTCCCTTTAGTTGTGTTTAAAGTAAGTCCACTTATGAGACCAATTCGTTTGTACGCCATTGCTGTTGTTGTAAAGAAAACGCCCTTGTGCTACCGATGATGTCTTTTAACTATCTGATTACCACCGTTACTCCGTTTCCATTTCCTTGTTCAAATTTTCTAACTTCCAAGTTCATTTATTGTTTACGTGAGTATGACTAGAGGATTCTAAGTAAAGTCAGACGAAGCCATCGAAAATATCAAACGTCTTTTTATAACATGCATGGTCCGTTTGACGAATGCCTTTTTACTTCCTTCTTTTAATTAACTGTAGAGCAAGTTAAATTAAAATTATCGATTTCAATGTTCTTACTCTTGCATATTTTGCCATCTCCAGAAAAACCTGGCTTACAAGAGCAGATGAATGAGCCTGCAGTATTGCTGCAGCAAGCGTCAGCGGAACAGTCATGTGATCCAGTGGAACATTCATCAGAATCTAAATTTAAAAAAAAAAATTCATTTGGATAAATAGGTGTATTACCTTGTTAGTATTAACCTGTACACTGCACTTTCGCCTTTTATCCCTGTCAGCCCAAGTCTCTAAATATTAATTTACTTTTTGACCAACTATACATCGACAACGTTGCAAGGACAAAACGAAGTTTTTAAGTCTGCGTCGAGCCTGGTGGCCCATACCGCCGGAGCTTATCCCGGTTTCCTTAGCATGAAGCGACTAGGGATATTTCTATACCCCCTTGATGGGATGCTAAATCATCGCATTATTTCGCCGGTACCCATTTATACACCTGAGTAGAGAGAGGCACTATGGGAGTAAAGTGTCTTGCCCAAGAACACCAAAAATTGATCCCGGCGGCCAGGGCTTGAACTCGGACCGTTTGATCCGGAGTCCTGCGCGCTAACCTTTAGGCCACCGCGCATCCCAGTGTTGATTATGTTTGAGAATTACAAAGTTACGTTCAGTAAAATGTACAGTAATGTACAAATTACACTCGAACTCAATGATAGCCAAACCTAGATGCAAAATATTGATAGTTAAACCCGGCAATAACAAATCAAAGAGATCACCGCGACGAAGCTTCTTTTACAATTGATAAATTCTTTGTCATCCGGTATTAAGCATAAAGCGGTTTTGATACTAACACACCTCGTTTGCAGTTTTTAATTTCAGGCCAGTGAGCAGGACAAATACATCGAAGGTTTCCTTGACGATCGGGTACACAGGAGGAAGCAGGAGGACAAGAGAAGCCGCCACACAACTTCTGTTGAAAATAAACAGCGGACTGAGTTAGTCACTCAGTGAGCGTGCACATGCACGGACAGAGCTGGAAAACAGTTGCACAGCTAGTGTGTTATGATAGTTCTCTTTCCTCTTGCAAACCAATCGGCAAATTAACGAGGGTCAGTGGTGTAAAATTGGTTTTAAGTCTTTATGGGCCTTTATGAGTTGATGCATTCCTTTCAACAGTCGCACAAAATGGTTAAATGTTTTAGACGTAAAGAATGACTTCATGAGCTACAGAGGCATGCATGGTAGTATGTACCCTCTCCACCCACCCACCCCCCCCCCCCCCCCCTCCCGATGACTTTTGTTACTGATAATTGCCAGTCACCATCTTTTATTACGGAAAATGACCGGCCACCATTGCAATTAATTAGTGGGCGCCAAATGATTGGCACACTTACCGCTGTTGGATGATACGAGAAGCCTTTCTTGAATACTAAATCTCCCGTATGTTGATAATGATCTGAGTTACTCAACTCGCAGAGGAGTTTGTCCACAGACCCAAGTATTCCAAGATTGTATGATAAGCATGATCTCTCCAAATAACATTTGAATTGACACTGGTCATTCTCATCCACCAATATCGACTGTATCACGTGATGTTGAAGGTAGCTATCTGCCTCGGGCTCGGTAAACTTCAGAATTCTGCAAGTGTCTGTGTTGATAGTAGCATTATATTAAGTATATTTGTTAAATTTGTTATTTTTAAAGTCTTTAAAATGTCGTTAAAAAAGCAAGAAATTCCAAGAAGGCCTAGAAAAATTGGATCAAATATCAGCGCTATTTTGCAAATATGAATACCTCGAGTGAGCGATAGATCGTTAAATTTGCTCAAATGGAAGTCACTGACAAACAAAAATTGTAACCAAAAATAAGCGTTAAACACAAGGCTGGAAATTTTGTGCTCCGTTTGATTCGAATTAGCAAAATAAATTGAATTAGTTGTGGCAATTGTGTAGTCATGAGCATAACCAAACGTAGCGTTTACCGGTCTAAGGGCACTCATTCATTAGGTGGACACGGATGGCTGGCAGGCTCTGGCCAGATTTCACTTGTTTGCCTTTAACAAATCGCTCTTTGAGGCAAATTTCTCTCTTGGACGGACGCCTTGATTGGTCCCGAGGTTGTACGCCATGGAGAGAGAGAGAGTTCATTGTACACGAACGTGCGATTGAGGACGAGAAGCAGTTCAATAGATAGTGGCTTTAAATAAACGCTAGTATCTTGAAATGACCACTAAGAGCTTCTATGTGGAACTTGACCGTGTAAGCCTGGCGTTTATTTGAACCCGAGAGTTGTTTCAAGCGGACCCCGGCATTTGATCGAAATAAAAGACGGTTTCATCAGATTAAAGCTTATAGCGATCTAAACGTCTCAGCAAAAACCAGTGGGATAACGCAATTTTCTTCAACATAAAACTTTTGTCAGGCTTCAGACAATACAGAGGAGCATTATTTAGCAAAAGAGGTTATCCAAAATCAGATTCTTGAGAAAGTAAGAAGCAACTAACAGAAATGGATACGCACTTGCCGACATTTTCGAAAGCATTACACTGACGTACTCGCAGCAACTCTAGCAGCTGCTATTCTTGAATACAATGATTCTGTACAGATTAAATTCGGACTCAGTGTTCCGGAAAAAGCGCTTTCTATAGTTAAGTAGCCTTTTTTTGGTCGATTTTTTTTTAAATATATATTTATTTCTGAGAGAAACTTGCTTTTCTAACATAATTTCATATTTCACTGTTAGTGAACATAATCTCGTTACGATGTTTCTTAGTTTTAAAAATCGAGCTTTTAGAAAGTGCAATTTTAGAGCGCCTCGATAGATACTCTACACTGACAAGGCGCAAGGCAAGAATTCTAATAAAACAACCAGGAATATTTCTAACCTAACAGTTGAAAAACAAAAACAAAATTATAGCCAGTTTATAACAAAGGCTTAAAAGCGGACAAAACGACTTTAAGTTGACTCACCTTCAGAGCAAACGAGCGCTGCGAAAAACAGCCATAAAACATTTACAAGAAAATAAGCACACATGGTCATTTCGACGGAGTTTTCTAATCCATTGAAATAAAAAGCAATGATGAAGGATGCTGGTGAACACAAAATGATGAGTTATTTCCACACCAGAAACGTAGACTGGTAGACGCTACTCAATAAGTTGCAGCAAATTTCCCTAGTAATACATGGCACGACGCCAGTTTTTTTAATATATTAAATTCTAGCTAAACAACTGACAACATTAGGAGGGTTTAGGCAAACGATTGAGATTAATATTAGTTTTTCCCAGTCTAGTGTTTAGTCAGAAATTTAATATATCGAAATTAGCTAGCAGGTTATTTACGTAAGGAGAGTAAACTAATAAAATTGCTGAAAGGAAAATTCTTGATTTATGCCAGATTCTCCCAAATCAATATGAATGAAAGTATAAATATTGTATATGGAGAAAGTGAGGCAGTATCTTTTTTAAGCTAATAGTTGACCACCTGCTTAAGTTAATGAGCATGTAACGGTGCTTTAACACCAAACGGAATTTAGTTAATATTGAAATAAGATTCGGATAATCTTATATTTTTCTCAAAGAACCCTTTAAATGAATTGTAACAAAACGTTCAAACGTTTCAACCTTCCAAATTTCCGTTTTATTTCTTTTTTTTTTTTATTTGCGAAATCTTTGGCTCGAAATATGTCCAGATAGGGATCGATACGTACAAGTACGTACAGCAGATCTTTATCTCCCAAAATTGTTATCTTTTTTCGGTCATCCTTTCGAACTGCATATCATCTTGAGTCCAATCATTTTTCCGTTCTTTTCACCCTTACAAAAGTACAGCTCTCGCAATTCAATTCGCATACGAATCGTTGGCGCATATTCTAACATATACCTATGAGTTTTGAAGAAAAGGTAATTTCAATTGCTTGACACACAGATATTTTATTTTGCTCACCGATGGCAAAATTAATAGTAGGTAGAGGGAACTGTTTATGAAACCTGGCAAACTTCAAAGGGTCTCTGCTGTTACCTCGTCAGTCACCCCTGCCAGTTTTCGAATGCGGTTGTTCCTCCCCCACTTTATGTTATTTGCAGTATTTTTTGTGGTAGAACGTTCAAGCATAGACTTTTCTTCTTCGAACGTTCTAGAAACGCCGAAACGCTGCGAAGACGCTAGAGCAAAATTTGCTCAACAAGCGAGCAACAAATAACATAGCTCACGCCCTGCCCCGCTTTTGCAGGCTATGTAATAATAAGCAATTATTTAATTAGACTTTCCTATGATATGAAGAATTATGCAGATCGAGGAGGATGTTATCCGACGAAGCCTTCCCTTCGAATCTTTGTTTTGTGTGTTTTTGCTATCTTTATCATCTAATAGTTTGGAAACGTTTTCGTCGCAATGCTCAAACCTTGCAGCTATTTTCGCACTTTTTAGTTGTTCGGCATAAAAGCCGTTGTTGCGTGACATTAATCATCCAATCAACCTCGTTCCCAGGCCCTGTCTCCTTTTCCTCCCTTGTCATCGAGGAGAGGGACCCTGGATGAGGCTGGTCACATGATCGCCTGTGACAAAAATGCTTCCATCGGGGAAGGGTAAACGAATTATTTTTTTGTTCTCACTAAAGAAACGGCGCTCACTTACCACACAAGGGCAAAAAACTCCAATAGTGTCTTGAAAGTTAAGCTTCACAGAGGTCAAACAAAATATATATTTATCCGGCGTATTGAAATACATCACTCTGATTTGAATTCTAGCGTTTGATTTTGCTAAGAAGTAAAACTGTTTCGCTGTTTTGTGTTGCCTGAACCTTACACACATCGTTCGCTGAATAAAATGTTTTATTTCATTTTGCAGTTATATCTATAATCAGGAATACGAGAGTAACTGAAGCCTTAAGAGCACAGCTCCAGTTCAACTTCTTGTACGTTCAGTTGACGTTTTCACCGCTAAAACGTGGTATAATGTTGGTAGTAAAACAAGATTCTTGTAGTGCGATTCTTGTAGTTACGATACTGTAAATTTTTCAATTCTTCCTCCGGTAATTTTGTCATAAAGTTCAAACGTTTTCTGCCCATTTCTTTTATATAGGTTAAGGGGCATTTCTAACTTTTAGGTAAGGCAACGAAAGTATTTTGCTAATATCCATAATCGGGGATACGAAACCACCCGAGGCCTTAAGAGCACACCCTCACTGAAATCAAAAGATTTTCTAAGGGGCACCAGTTTTATGTTGACCTTTTGACGGCTAAGGCGTGGCATAATGTTTGAAAGATTCTTGTGGTGTATACAGCTATTTCGAGAAAGGTTGTCGGAAAAAAGCACAAAAGTTCACGCGACAAGACCGAAAAGTAGTATGGGTAAAATTGTAGAGCTACTGCACGTGCTGAATACCATAATGAGATATAACGACAAGACAAACGCGAATTTGCACGTTTTCTGTCTTTTCAGACGTGGAAACAAGGTACGTTTAGCCACGCTGAATTTTAGAAGAATTTTACTAACTCAAAGACATGCGACAGTAAAAGAAAAGCTACAGATAAATTCCTCCTGAGAGGAAAAACAAATTCTCCACCACCTTTCGGTCTTGTCGCGTGCACTTTGGTGCTTTCTACCGACAACTTTTCTCGAAACAGCTGTATACTGCGACCGCATTCGTTGCCGATACTATAGTTCTGTAATATTCGAGCTTTAACGATAGTGTTTTAATACGTGAAACATCGAGTTAATGGTAAGTAGAAGAATATATATTTAATTCAACAGATTTTGTTTAAAACTTTAAATAAAATGTGAAATTAATGGTCGCAACCAAGAATGTTTGGAAGAAATCTCAACAATCAGTGTACAGATTAGCTTTTTATGTGTGTATGAATATGTTTTTTTCAGTTGTCATTTTTTTTAATAGATTTGTCGATTACTTCTTATAGAATGTTATTTCCAAATGCAAGACTTAAAATTGTTATAAAAGAACCTGGTTGTTGTTTCACAGTAATTTATAGCTCCGCCGTATAAAATACTATTTTATTCGATCGACGGTTTTGAAGAAATTACCAGTCGTGAGTCTATTGTAAACAAGTAAAACAGTAATTTATTTGCATTTATTTCATGCTTTTGATTCATTTTCGCGACCTGATCTCTGCACAGCCTTTGCATTCAATTTTGTTTCTGTAGTCACACAATCAGGCATATATTAATAAATATTCAGCTGCATCTAGTGTTCGCTAAATGCAGTGCTTAATGACTTATAAACAAGATTAATCGGCGGTATCTGAGGTAGTAAATCTACTTATTCTATAAACTTTTTTTCCGTATGCGGTTTTCATACTCTTAACAGAAACCTCTTTAACATTTTAGTGCATTCTTCCGTTAATTTTGTTATTTCGTCCGAACGTTTTATCGCATTTCTTTATGTAGGCTTGGAGGCATTTCTAAGTTTTAGGTATAAGCTGACTAAATTCTATATTTTCGCTAAGGGCACCTGTTTTTTTGCGTTGACGTTTTGACTGTTAATACGTGGCATAATGTTTGAACTAGAAAAGATTCTTGTGGTGTATATACTGCGCTCGCATTCATTGCCGATACTATATTGTTCTGTTCTGAGGATAAGCAATTTTAGAAAAAAGAGGACATACGACGCTTTACTGATATAATATTTGAGCTTTAACGATAGTGTTTTACTACGTGAAAGATTGTGTGGGTGAGTAATAAAATATCTATTTAATTAAACACATGTCGCTTTATACAATTTACTGAGAATGTAAAAGTAATGGTCGCAACCAAGGAAAATGGAAAGAAATCCCAATTATGTGATTATAGATTAGTTTTTGCGACTTTGCCCAGCTTTTTATAGAACGTTCATTTCCAACCTTTACTCAAAATCATTTGTAAAAGGGACTACATGTGTATTTAACAGTAGTCAGCTCCGCAGTATAAAAATGTTTTCTTTTTCAAATTTATTATCATTCCATCAATGGCTTTATAGAAATTACCAGTCGTGAGTCTAAACAAGTAAAAGAATAATCCGTTTCATTTTCGCTACCTCGCTGCATAGCCTTAACACCCTATTTTGTTTTTGTAGTCGCATGATCCCGTACATATTAATTTATATTCAACTGTATCATGTGCTATGGAGATCTTCATTTTATTTTGTTATGACTTATAAGATTAAGCTACCAAAACCTCTTAAGCTGCAATGCATTCCTCCGGTAATTTTGGCATAAAGTTCTAACGTTTTCTGCACATTTCTTCTATATAGGTTAAGGGGCATTTCTATCTTTTACTGAGGCAACGAAAGCGTTTTGCTAATATCCATAATCTGGAATACAAGAGCCGGCACCTGAAGCCTTAATAGCGCACCCTGCACTGAAATCAAAAGATTTCTAGGAGGCACCAGTTTTTACGTTGAACTTTTGACTGCTAAGACGTGGCATAATGTTTGAACTTAGAAAATATTCTTGTAGCGTATATACTGCGACCGCATTCGTTACTATTTTATTCGATCGACGGTTTTGAAGAAATTACCAGTCGTGAGTCTACTGTAAAGAAGTAAAACAGTAATTTATTTGTATTTATTCATGCTTTTGTTTCATTTTCGCTACCTCATTGCATAGCTTTTGCATCCAATTTTGTTTTTGTAGTCACATGATCAGGCATCTATTAATAAATATTCAGCTGTGTCCAATTTTATTAAGATTTTCACTGAATGCAGTAACGACTTATACTAAGATCAATCGGCAATAAATCTACTATTTAATTCAACAGATGTCGCTTTATACAATTTACTGAGAATGTGAAAGTAATGGTCGCAACCAAGAAAGTTGGAAAGAAATCCTAATAATGTGATTATAGATTAGTTTTTGCGACGTTTGCCTACCTTTTTGTAGAATGTTCATTCCCAACTTTTACTCAGAATCATTTGTAATCAAAAGCTCTTTAAGAGGGGGTCCTTTAAAGGCGTCTCGTGTCACAGGTAATTTAAAGAAGACTCTTCACCCCAAATCCGTTACATGTATTCCTCTTTAGAACTTCATTCATCCACTAAAAAGGCTGTTGTTGTCGCTCCATAAAAGTTGTGCTATATTGTAGCGTTAAATTCACAACAGCATATGTGAACCTTACATGTAGTACCTCGTGACTCAGGTCAGTCTTCGGGGTCAAATAATATAAAAAAGTTAATTTTTTAAAAAAGTTAATTGTTTTGCGTTTTAGATAAACATTTCTGCTTTTCAATCCTAAGAAAACTCATCAAATATAATTTCTCTCTTTCGGTCATACATTGTGTTAGTCGTTTTTAACTGGTGTATTCTTTTCTTGTTCTACGCCGTTTCGAGTTGAATTATAATAATTTTCACTGTAAGGCCTCGTGTCTCCAATGTCAAAATCGAAGACAATCGAAAAAGACTTTCTAAAAAAGCTTTTCGTGCTGGCGAGAGTCTTGTCGCAAAGGTTAGAATGTTATTTTAAGAAACGTAAAGCGTGTCTGTACTTCACTTAATAAGCCCTTTATAATAAGTACTCCCAACCTGCATTTTTATAAACCCGCCATATCCGAAGAATTTTACTTTTATCTTGCATCCCTCTTCCTCGCATTGACACGGCGGGAAAATTCCGGCGGCCTCACAAAGCAAATATTGACATGGTCTAAATAAGTAAAAGAACAATCTGTTTGTATTCATTTTCGCTACCTCACTGCACAGCCTTTATATCCTATTTTTTTTTTTTTTTGTAGTCACATCTTATGTCAACCGGAAATGTCAACGCTGAACAGCAGAAATGAGCTTACATCGAGTTGCAGACACTCTAGGAAATTCTTGCTGAAAAATGTTATCATCTAATTAGCGTTTAAGATTCTGTGTGACGCGACCCGTGACACACAGCACACCTAGTAACCATGTATTGTATTGTTCTGTATTTTCAAATATCTTTGAATGTAACCGTTTTTTTTCTGGCAGTCGCCTGATGATTGCCTCGCATGAGGCATGAAACTCGGAGTAGAGATTAAATGACTAAATATTTTCTTATATATTTTCTTATTAGATCAACTTCAAGCTTTCTCTATCAATAGACACAAAAATGAAGAAATGGATAATGCTGAGTCTTTTGCTGTTTGCTTTAGTGCAACAAACTAAAGGTAAACCCAAATTGTTACAATGAGAGTTAAATGTATGTAAATATCTGATCGAATTTGTAAGAACCAGGCTGCAGAAAATATCACTCCATTTATGCAGTTTGGCTTAAAAAAAATCCAACTTGTGTAGCGTGCCTAGCATGAAAAGTATACAAGTTCCTTGTGGATATGATGTCTTTTTCCTCAATCGCCCCCCCCCCCCCCCCCCCCTCCCACCCCTCGCATCCGGGATACACTTGCTGGGCCGTTGGGGCGGGGGGGGGGAGGAGTAAGGCCCCAGTCTCTAATGCGCCGTGCACACACGTTTGAATTTTAGTTGCGGACGAACTCGGATAAGTGAGCTGATCGAGTTAGCTTTCTATAACTTGCTGTCTAAAAGAGGTTTGCCTGAAGACATTTTAAGTCTAGTGAAGGCGAAAGTCCAACGATTTGCAAGTTTGCGTCGTCTGTTATCCTACTTCCGACTTAAGCGGGTCGACATTTAAGACTCGAAGCGGTTGAACGTATCGATAATGTCGTGCCTCATTTAGACAGCAAAAGGCTCTAAGCACATGAATAAGGGCTCGAAAGCAGTAGTTACGGCACATTTCTAATCGATGGAGGCGATATTTGGCTTGAATTTGAGCGTGCCTAGAGTGTTAGTTTTTTCTCTGAGTAGGGTAGAAGGGCCGGTATTGGCTCATTTCATTGAAATCTGACCGAGGAAAAATCAAATTCTCCCTTAATTTCTCGACAAAACATACTCGCATCATCTCAGGATAAAACCAGGGGATTTTAATCCTGAAAAAATGAGTTAAACAAATTACTTCCATAAATATAATAAGTATGGAGAAACAATCAGTAAAAGAGTTGAAGGCCCTTGCTAAAGAGCGAAGCATCAAAGGGTATTATAGAATGCGTAAAGCGGAGTTGATCGAGGCGTTAGAGGAGGAGAGTGAGATTTTTTACTCGGCGAATGACCAATTTATACCGGAGGTCGATATCCCGATTCCCGCACCATCGAGAGTAACGCAGATAAAGAATCTCGCCACTGATTTGGCAGCACCCGTAAAGAGTGTAATAAACAGGTTTACGGGTTGGTTATTAAATTATATCCCCGAACCTATCAAAAGCGCAGTGAATGAGAGAGTTGAGAACCTGAAGGAGAGAGTAAACAGTATTTTTAGGAGGCGGGAAGAAGTGAGTGAACCTAATCAAGATCATCCATTACCTGAAGAGGATAATCTCACACCTAGAGACTACAAGACAGCTATAAAGGGTTATTTTAAAACGTTTAGAGTTAACGGTATAGACGGTATGGATGAGAAGACGTTTATGAATAACGTAAAACCGAGGGTTATAGATCTCATAAATAGTAAGGGATCGATCAAAGTCAAGTTAATTCTCACAGTAAGGTTTACCAAAGAGAATCCCGCCACAGGCAACATCGACATTAATGTATACTCCTTCGCGTCAAAAATGGAGATTGTGACAGAGTCAACCGATATCTCTGTTCTTTACGATCATATGGTAGATGTAATCTTTGAATTGATACAGAATTTTCAAAACAGAGGTTCCGGTTGGCAATTCGACAGAGTCGAACACCTCGACATAAACATTAACCCTTACAATCCTCTGTCTGCCTCTTCTTATATTGAGTTACCAAGTAGTTTATACATGAAAAAGGCGATCATCAACGTGAAGAATGAAAACGATAATGAGTGTTTTAAGTGGGCAGTAACCTCAGCAGTGTTTCCTGCAGAGAGAGATGGAGAGAGATTGAGTAAAAGGATGAAAAAAGATTCAAAGAAATTTGACTGGACAGGTATCGAGTTTCCCGTCTCGCTTAAACAGATAGATAAGTTTGAGAATCAGAACAATTACGCAATCAATGTATTCGGTTATGAAAGGGTCGTTTACCCTTTAAGAATAAGCAAAAAGAATGAACAGGTGATAAACCTTCTCCTTATCGCTAACGAAGAGACCAATCACTTCTGTTGGATAAAGAACATGTCGAGACTGTTATCCTCAGGGATTAATAATCACCAACACAAACGATATTTCTGCTACAGATGCTTAAACTCATTTCACTCAGAGAAATCACTGGAGAAACATAAAGAGTACTGTCAGAATAACGAGGAAGTCAAGATTGAGATGCCGATGATTAAAGACGATGAAGGAAAATTCTTAGGACCTGAATACATTTATTTTAAGAATCATTATAAAAAGCAGCGAGTTCCCTTCGTTGTTTATGCTGATTTTGAATGTTTTACAGAGAAGATTGACACTTGCCAACCAGAAGAGGGTAAAAGCTTTACCAATCAGTACCAAAAGCACAGTCCCTCAGGTTTCAGTTATCTCATCAAATGCTTCGATGATGACATTTTAGCACCTCACCTTAGACATTACACAGCTGAATCTCCTGATGATAACATCCCTAAATTATTTATCGAGTCTTTGGAGAAGGATATCAAGGAGATCTATAACAAGTTTAAAAAACCAAAGAAGATGGTGATGACGCGGGAGGATAAGATCAACTATAAAAAGGCAACTCACTGTCACATCTGTGAGGAAGAGATAGATAAAGATAAAGATAAAAAGGTTCGCGACCATTGTCACCTCACCGGTAAGTTTAGAGGAGCAGCCCATAACAAATGTAATTTAAAGTTTAAAATACCCAAATTCTATCCTGTCATATTTCACAATCTCTCAGGTTACGACAGTCATCTCTTTATCAAAAACCTCGGTAAATCAGAGGGAAAGATAGACTGCATACCCTGTAATGAGGAGAAGTACATCTCATTTACCAAAGAGATAATTGTTGATAAATTCATAAATGAGGAGAAAAAAGAGGTAGAGGTAAAGCGTAAAATAAGATTCATCGACTCTTTTAAATTCATGGCTGCAAGCCTCGATAACTTGGTAAAGAATCTACCGAAAGAGTCTTTTAAAAATATTACAGAATTCTATGAAGGTGATGAGTTAAAACTTCTATTAAGAAAGGGTGTCTTTCCATACGATTGGTTCGATAACTTCGGTAGACTCTCTTCAACATCACTTCCACCGAAAGAGGCTTTTCACTCCATATTGAATGACAGTGACATCACAGAAGAGGATTATAAACACGCACAGAATGTCTGGGAAACATTCAATATGAAGACTATGAGAGATTACCATGACCTCTATCTTAAGAGTGATGTTCTCCTGCTCTCAGACGTCATTGAAAACTTCAGGGATGTCTGCATTGATAATTACCGTCTCGACCCGATGTTCTATTACACAGCACCAGGTCTTGCATGGGATGCATGTTTAAAAATCACAAAGGTCGAACTGGAGTTATTAACCGACTACGAGATGTTAATGATGGTAGAGAAAGGAATTAGAGGGGGAGTCTCTATGATCTCGACGAGATACGGAAAGGCAAACAACCCTTACATGAAAGATTACGATCCCGATCAACCGACTAAGTTTATCTCTTATCTCGATGCAAATAATCTCTACGGTTGGGCAATGTGTAAACCTCTGCCGACTAAAGGTTTTAGATGGATGAAGAGAGAAGAGTTGAAGAATTGGAAGAGTATGCCGTGCATACTTGAGGTCGACCTCACCTATCCCGAGAAACTCTATGACCTTCATAACGATTTATCCGTTAGCACCGGAGAGAGTCACCGTGAATAAGGTAGAGAAACTTATCCCCAATCTCAATAACAAGACAAAGTACGTTATTCATCACGAAACTCTTAAACTCTATCTATCTCTCGGTCTTAAATTCACCAAGATTCACAGAGGGATCACATTCGAAGAGTCAGCGTGGCTAAAGCCCTATATCGATCTTAACACGAATCTCAGGGCGAAGGCACAGAACGATTTTGAGAAAGACTTCTTTAAGTTGATGAATAACTCCGTATTCGGAAAGACTATGGAGAACATCAGAAACAGAGTCGACATAAGATTGGTCACTCGAGTATCTCAGGCGAAGAAGTTGACGTGTAAACCTAATTATCAACACCATACAATCTTCTCAAAGAATCTTGCGGCTGTTCATATGAAGAAGGTCAGTCTAAAATTCAATAAACCCGTCTACCTCGGTATGTCTATCCTCGACCTGAGTAAGACCTTGATGTACGATTTTCATTATAATTACATCAAACCCAAGTACGGAGAGAATGCGAAGCTCTTATTCACAGACACGGATAGCCTCGCCTACGAGATACAGACGGAAGATTTTTATAGAGACATCTCTTCCGATGTGAAAGAGAAGTTCGACACGAGTAATTACCCGAAAGATCACCCAAGTGGTATTCTCACCGGTGTAAACAAGAAGGTCATCGGTATGTTTAAAGACGAGGCCTCAGGAAAGCAGATCGCTGAGTTTGTCGGTCTGAGAGCTAAACTCTACTCATACAGAGTAGAGGAGTCTTACGAAGAGAAGAAGTGTAAGGGAGTGAAGAAGGCGGTCATAAAGAAGACCATCACCTTTAACGATTACAAAGACTGCCTCTTCGATAATAAACCCGCTATGAGAAAGATGAATGTGATAAGAAGTCATCTTCACACCATCTTTACCGAGACGGTTAACAAGATCGCTCTCTCTCCGTTCGATGATAAGAGATTAATACGAGAGGATAACATTCACACCTTCGCTTACGGTCATTATAAGGGTGGAAGCTCAGTATCAGTCAAAACGACTTGAAGCTCCTCTCTCACAAACGATCTCTTCGGTCCATCGAGAAGATAATATAAAACAGGCTGTTCTGCAGAGATCACCACACGATTTATATTATAGACCTCGATACTCCAGATCGGATCGGTCGCTCTCCTTCTCTCTCCTCCCTCATCCTCTCCGGGAGAGAGAAGATACCTTACCTGAACACCCGAGGGTAATCTCTTCTCTTTTAATCCGACAGGTCTTTTGTAATTGACAGGATCAATTTCTACCTCTTTTAAACCGAGGGCTTTATCGGGTTCTTTACCTGTGATTCTGATCACCTGAGAGTTTAACGCTTTCATAACCGCTGGCAACCTCTTCACCCAGACTCTCGATCTCCCTTCACTAATCATCTCCTGTGCATACTGATGACTGAATAATCTCTCTCCCAAAGTCCTGTTCGCTCTCTCAACGAATGCCTGAGCTCGATGGTTACCCGCTTCACTTCTCTGTATCTTTACTTTATGTTTATCCATCAACTTTGTTAAATGACCCATAAACTCTTTACCAGGATCGACGATCAGTGTCTTTGGCCACTTAAGCTTTCGAGAGTAGATAGTCTCAAAGGCCTTCGCTACCTCTTGACTCTCTTTCGATGTTAACGCCTCAGCATCTTTATATCTCGAGGCAACATCGATCACAACCAACTCGTATCTATAAGTCTTTCTTCCCACCTTATCGTGAGGAAGAAAGAGAAGATCCGCTTAGTGAATCTCATTCGGTCTACTCACACTCCAATGAGGCCTCGGTAAATACTTCGGTGGAGGAAGATAGATCTGCCAAAGTGCCTGTCTCTCTAACCAATCTCTCGCCTCAGACTCACTGACATTCGCTGCGGAAGCCAACTTCGATACCGCAGAGTACCCTTTCCAATAACCCTCCGGACTATAGAATATTTTTCTCATAAGGTTGTTAACGTTGCTCATTTAAAAATAACCTATTCTTCTTTTAAAATGTCGCACGCTATCGCAGAGATTATCAATCCTAACCGAGTACCGAGAGAACCGTTCGGTCTGAAGGCGGAGTCATCTTTGAATAGGATCACATTTAATCCCTCATCAGCGAATCCCGGTGAGACGATCAGTATCTACATTCCCAAACTGTCAGAAAACGTGGTCATCGTACCGGGAAGCGTTAAACTTCTATTCGACCTGAAAGTCGGTGGTCATGCAAACAACACCCTCGTGAATAACGTCGGTCGAAACCTCGTTGAACAGCTCAAGGTCTCTTTCGGAGGAGAGACACTTCAGACCACAGAGAGATACGATCTCTTTCAGACCTACCATGATCTCTTTCTAGAGGATAGAGATGACAGATTAAGACAGGGAATCTCATCCGAGAATATGAGAAAACTTCGAACACCTGCGGGTGATAAGAGCACAACTGACGCAAAGGAGGTCGTCCTCGCCACAATTCACAACACCAAATACGTTATACCTCTCGACCATCCCGTTCTCAGTGATCACGGCGCTCTCTATCCGAAGGCTCTTCCTCATCCTCTGTTGTTTGAGATCACTCTTCCGAAGGTCGATCAGATAGTGAATCACGATAAAAAAGAGAAGGAGAAAACACCACCGACATATAATATTCACAACCTTGAGTTGGAGTATCGCTGCATCAATAGTGAAGACCTGTCTAGTGAGGCCGCCTCTTCCTATAAGGTCGGCAAAGGATTCTACTACGAGAACGTAATCCTTCACAGAAGTTTTCCCATCTCAAAGCCGGACAGTAGCGTAATTAACGAGCACATCAATCTTCCGAGAAAGTCGATGACGGGTATACTCTGTCTGTTTGAAGAGGATTATAAAGAGGGAGAACGAGACTCTGAGAAGTTTGTAAATCCTGACATTAAATCGATCAACATCAACATTGACGGTATGCCCAACCGACTCTTCTCAAAGGGGATGGTACCATCTGACTTTTGGGAATCGATCAAGAGACGAATGGGCGGAGCGGGAAAGGTGAAGGAAGAGGATTTCTACACAGACAAGTTCGCTCTCTGGATCGATTTGAGAACCTTTCCTGATAACGGTATTCACGGAGGAGGCCTTCACATAAACACAACACGAGACGGAGTGAAACTTGAGATCAAACGAAATACCGGAGGAACGGGGAAAATCCAATGTCATATGTTCGTGGTCGCTGACGCATTTATGGAGATCATGAACACAGAGTTGAAGTCGATCCTATATTAAAAAAATCCCTCGCTTAATAAATAAATGAATGAGTTACGAGATAAGATTCCCTTTAACATGATCATAACCGGACCGACGAACTGCGGGAAGACAGAGTACCTAATAGAGAAGTTACGAGGACCCTTCCGCAAGGTCTTTGAGTTCATAGTCCTGATCTGCCCGACATATGCGAAGAACAGGACCTACCGAGGGTTTGCACAGGGTGATAAACGCTTCTTCATCTTATCACCGGATTCGAGTAACAGTGAAGAGATTAACGACCTTCTCATAACCGTATCAGATCTCTTCTCCGGAACGAACACCTTAATCATTCTCGATGACTGCGCCGTCTCCAAAGACCTTAAGAATCGCTCCAATAAATTTATCGACCTCGCTTTCTCCGGAAGACACGATGGATTGAGTGTATGGGTGGTAACACAGCAGTTGACCTCGATAGCGAAACCCTTCCGAGAGAACGTCGCCTGCGTGGTCGCTTTTCACAATCCCTCTCAGATCGGAATGAAGACCCTGTTCGATGATTACGGAGGAGATTTAGACACGGAGACGAAGAGAGTATTTCTTAAACTGTTAAAAACAGAGAGATACGCTCGACTCTGTCTCTGTCTCAGATATCCGTTTGAGTGTTATCTCGAAATACCGGTTTAAAAGAAGACTTAGTAATTTAAAGATGGCGAACGTTGAAGATTATATCGATGATATACCAGAGGTTAAAGAGGATAAGACCCTCGATGAGGAGGACGATCTCGAAGTGAAGAGAGAATCACTCGCGATACTCGCTTCCCTCGGATCGACAGAGGAGTTTCTCGGTAAAGCGATGTCCCTCGGAGATATTAAGAGACTCTCCCCAAAGGGTGTGGAGAAGTACTTCAATCGATACAAGACGGTCATGGGAAGGAGAGTATCTACCGGATTGGTGGAGTCAGCCATCTCTGCCGCATCCGTTCTTATCTCTTACGTTATTCCCGTGGATGATGTGGAGGCTCTGAATGAAGATTTGAAGAACGATGATCTCGTTAAACGTGAACTGAGTAACTTTGCAGGTCTCTTGGTACTCAAGGGAGGAAGATTGGTAGCGTTAGCTAGCGGACTCTTCAAGGTCGCTAAGCACGTAAAGTTAAGACCGAGTGAGGAGAATTCTAAGGAGAATGAAGAAGACTCTTAATAGACTGTTAAGCTTGACTAAATAAGACTGTGGAACCTGTTTTAAACATTTCTTATTAGTTAACTAAAATGTCATTCGGAGTATATGAAGAGAAGTGTAGAAAGATATTTCAAGAGTTATTCAAAAAAGAGTTTAAATCGGTGAGACCCGATTGGTTAAAGAATCCTTGGACTTACCAGAACCTCGAGTTGGACGGTTATAACCCTGACATAGTCACGCCTCTCGGTAAAGGTTTAGCATTCGAGTACGACGGTGTTCAGCACTCAAGGTTCACTCCCCTATTTCACTCTTGTGTGGATGATTTCGAGTATCAAGTGATGAAAGACTCTTTGAAGGATGAGATGTGCAGAGATGAAGGAGTTCTCTTGATAAGAATCCCTCACTACGTTTGTTATTGGCATCTCAAGCCTTTCATTATCGGTAAATTGGTAATGAAGGGTGTGAAGATTGATTAATAAAGGTTAATCAGTATTAAAAATGATTCAAAGAATTCTTATGACTTATTAAATAAAATGTCTCAAGAGAATGCGCGTTACGTTGAACACAGAGTGAAGATTTCTGAAGAACAGAGAGAAAAGTTCTTTTCAGCCATTGGTGAAAGGGAAGCCGTATCCATAAGATTCCGACATGAGGATCTTTCTGGAGGTAATGATCTCATCGCTTTCACAGAGCAAGGCTCTAAAATAATCACAATCGCTTTTGAGAAAGGAAGGGAAGTGATAATAAATATGAGTAAGGATCAGGTGCAGAGACACGGGGCTTTTATGGATGAGGATGATCTTATATTTTTACCAGTGTAAACAGCATTGTGTAAACTTAAATCAACAACATCAGTTGATTTAAAGAGATGCTTAAGAGTAACTAAATGTCAGAAGATGTTGAGCAGATCACTAAGACCCCTATTGAGAGTAACGTTAAAACAAAAGAGAAAGATCCCAAGAAGGTCGCCGCAGGAAAGAGACTCGCCGAGTATAACCGAAGGGCTAAGGAGGCGTTGAAAGAGAAGATGAAACGTGATGCTGAGAAGGCGACTGAACCGGAGGAGAGAGAGACAGGAGAGTCACAGAATAGTAAGGATATCGGTTGGATTCCTGAGATCTCTTTCACAACCGCGATCTCTCTTGTCGGTATCGGCTTGACCGCAATCAATCTGTTTATGAGTTACAGAAAAGACACAAAGGTTGATCCTCCCTTAACGGAACCTCCCCCTGCGATAGAAAGACCGCAACCCTCAAAGATTCCCGTTCCCAAAATGGGGATGCTATGAAGATTTAAAGATCTTCTCTCTTAAGATAAATGTCGAAAGAGAAGATCTTCAAGATGATTTATGACGCCTCCGTTCTTATAGGTATCTCCTCAGGGTTCGGTTACTTTATCAATATGGATGACCCCTCAACAAGCATTACAGACTACCTTAAATGGGTAGGAATCCTCTCCGGAAGTATTTACTTGAAAGATTATATGCAGAGAGAGGAGATTTTAAAGAGGATCGATTCCCTTAACTCTAAGAAGGGAGTGATAGAGAGTAAGGAGAAGACTCCGAAGAATCTCGATCTCAAATTGAAGAGAATCGTAAACCTTGCCAATCCCGTCGGTGATAGAGACGCAGTCAATAAAAGTTACGTCGACGAGAAGGTAATAAGGAAGGGAGATCTCGACATGAGAGGGAATTCGATAAAGAACCTTAAGGACCCGAAACCCTCAGATGTTTATTACGCGGCAACTGTCAATTATGTAAACAGAACGGTTGATAAGAGAGAATCGATCACTCTGCAAAAGATTAGTGAGATAAAAACATACGTTCCCAAAAAAGTCTTTTACAAAGGTTATCTCAAACATAACAATGATAGCTTCATCAGATTCTTTGCAAACGGAACAGAGGATCATACTCGATACACCAGACAGAGTGATCCCTCCGATTTTATAGTGAATGAGGAGGACTATGAGAAAATACTGATCAAGAATCCGGGAGTCTACTCTATCTCTCTTATCGACGGTTTGAAGACTGAGTCAGAGGATGATAACGGAACTGTTCAGTTCATACTGAATCCCGCACCCTTTCTGAGTCTGAGCGATAATATCAACATCACGGTACCCAACACAAGCAAGGGTTGGAAAACGTATAATTTTATCTCTGTTTTAGATATTTACAAAGACACAAAACTGTCTATACAGACCTCAGATGCCAGAACCATCTTTGACGGTTTGGGTAACGGGTATAAAAAGTACGGTATGATTCTTATAAATAAGATCGATTAAAGATTTACTCCCCTCTGTAAAATGTGGGGTAAGGTTTTAATAATGACCATCATTGCCTTCGGTATTTATCTTACGTTTTGTTCACCGAAAGAACACTGCGTCTGCGGAGTTAAGATACCTGAGGGAGGAGGAATGTGTGAATGTGGAGAGTATTATCACCGAATGATCATAAGGAGAGAAGAGGAGTTGAAAAGAATCGAAGAGGAGAAAAAGAAGGGAAATGATTACGACACATTCTTGTGAGATTTATTTAAAGATAATCTCTGAAGAGTAAAAATGTCAGAGAATAAACTTGTGAAGACCGTCACTGATGCATCCGTTCTGATAGGTCTCTCCGCAGGAGTCGGATACATTGCGAAGAAGGCTATGAAAGAATCATTCATAAACGATCCCTCATCCAGCATTGTTAACTACGGTAAATGGGTCGCTGTTTTGTCAGGAAGCATGTACTTGAAAGAGTATTTGGAGAAACAGAAAATTCTTCCCTCTTAATAAGATAAAGGTTTATCTATTTATTATTAATAAATGGCGACCATAGCGTTAATGATAGGCGGAGCGGTTTTAAACGCCACCGCCTTTGTCGGAGGATCTTATTTGGCAAAGTATCTGAGCGGATCGAATACGGACACGGAGAGAATTTGACACGATAAAGCCTTAGAAAAGTACCAAAGAGATTACGCAGCTTACCAAGAGAAGAGACAGAGACTGTTAGATTGGTATAATCAGCAAGAGAGAGAAGAGCATCATGCTTCGCAGAATCTCTCGAACACTGATGAGGCTTTCAAACTCTACTCTCAGACACATCCGGATTACTCTCTTCAAGAACCCCGACTCTCTGATTACTACCGACCGAGTGATGACCAGAGAATGGGTGAGATGGTCTACGTCGGGGGAGGGATGTTGGCGTTGGGTTATTTGGCTAGTAGATTTTTGTAAAGTAAATAATTTAAAAGATTCTTTACTTATCAAGTAAAGAATCATGGACGTTGACCCGACAGAGATACCTGATAGAGAGAATCCTTTTGAACCTACTGATCCTGGTGATGACGATGATGATGGAGAGATGATACCTATGACATCCACATCGAGAAGAGATAGAGGTTTCGATAATACCAATTATGAAGAGACCTCTTTCATTGATGAGAACACACCCCTTATAAGGAGAGAGGAGAGGAGAGATGACGCTTGGGAAAGGATCCGAGAGAAGTATCCGAAGGTCAATCCTGCAAACTCCTCTTTCACATCTGACATAGATGAGTATGATCGAGTGGTCGTGAGAATGAAAAGAAAGGGAGGTAAGAGTTATCCTCTTTTCAGATCAGATGGTGAATTGAATGAAAAATTACCGAAGACCATAAAAGAGAGTCTCGGTCCATCTGCGGAGAAAGTCATCGAGGGTAACGAGAATGAGATAACGAGGCGAAGAGAGAAAGTCAAAGATCTCGAGTCTTCACGTAAAGATGTAAGAGAGAATGAGAGAGAGAACATCGATCGTAACATTGATCAGCAGAGAGAAGAGATAGAGAATCTGGAGAGGGAGAACGAAGCGATAGAGGAGAGAATGTCAATTAGAGATAGAGTGAAGGCCATCTTTAAAAAGTATGGTTTCACAGTGTTCGCTGTTCTATCAGCGGTGGGCGCAGTGATCGGTGTGATCGTAACTGATCTGAAGAGTGGTCTGTCAAAACTCGGTAAAGGCGTCGGTAAGGGTTTTAAAGCTATAGGAAAGAAACTGGGAGAGATACTTCCCGGAATGATCGGTGCGATAGCAAGTTTCATCTTTAAAACAGCGGGTGAGGCGATCGGTTTTCTAGCAAAGAATGCGTGGTTGTTGATAGTCGCTGTCGTTGTCTACTTCGTTGAGAAGGTTAAAAATAAGAGTAAGATAAAGTAAATGGAGAGTTACAGAGAGATATACCCTCAGTTGCCAAACGAATACACCGGTGAAAACTTTAGATTAAAACAGTGTGCAGATTGGTTATCCCTTCTCGAGAAGGATCTGCAGGATTGTGAAAAAATATACAAAAAGTATAAACGTGCAAGGAGCGCACTGTTAAATCTGTCCACAGGCAGCGGAACTCTGTCTGTCGCTCTCTGCGGAGGAGGATTGGGAACGGGACTTACCGGAGTCGGGCTTCCCGTATCGGTCGCATTAGGCGTTGTCGGGGGTTTTTGTGCTTTAACGAGCGTAGCGACAGCGAGTCTTGCAAAAGCCTTATCCGGGAAGGTGAGTAAGCATGAGAAGACCGTCTCTGTCTGTCAAGCGAAGATAAACACGATAAAGGACATAGTCTCTAAATCGTTGACGGATAATAAAATAAGCCATGAAGAGTTTGTTCTGATAAAATCCGAGTATGAGAAGTATTATGAGATGAAGAGATCGATAAGAGAAAAAAACAAAACACCGACGCTTCCTCAGGCGGATGTAAAAAAGATGGAGGAAGAGATTCGTGCAGAGATATTAAAAAAACTCGCCCAGTCAGAGTGAGCTGTAACTGTCTGATAGTCTTGTCGAGAGATGAGACTATCAGAGATCCTCCCTATAATCCTTACTTCGTTTAAAACCATATGATTGATAAATAGATATGAGTAATCAGAAAGATAATGATAAGAAAGATGATGATAAGCCTAAATCTCTGTGGAACAGATTTCTCGAACGGTATCCCCATGCCGTCCTGTCTAAATTCCGACGAGTATTTGAAAGATACGATAGAGAGAATAAAGAAGAGCATGTCAAATTCGTCGGAAGAGACGGTTCAGAGTATGAAGTCTTCGATAAGAGTAAATTCATGTACAGTCTGTACTTTCCCGACGAGATGAAAAAAGCGTTGGGTCTTCCAGTGGATTTTCCGTTAGAGTTGACACTGAATCCTCATCCCTCATTACCTATTCCTGCGGTCGATTTCGGTGAGAACCGACCGCTAAAGAGCCTTAATTTGAGAGAGAAGTTAAGTAGACTCGATATATTCGCTACGCCTGCAGACTCTTTCTCTGTACCCGTCAGAGATATCTTCTCGAATACGGTGATTAAACACACCTCTTCAAAAGAGTCCCATGAATGGTTGGCAGGACCGAATATGCGGTATTGGCCGCAGCAGCTTAACTTCGCCGTCTGGTGTGCGACGACAGGTTGCGGGGTGAGCCTGCGTCTTTTATTAGAGGAGAAGATCGGTGGGATGGATGCGACTGACCATGAACTCAAACTTCCACCGCAGATACGAGCTATTCTCTGGTTTCACGTCTACTTTACGATTAGGAGAATCCTGTTTCAGATGGGGGGAATACAGAGTTCGATCGCTTTACCCGGTGATCCACCCTTCAATGAAAAGGATAACAGATACGACATTCCTTCTTATAAGAGGATCTGTAAAGAGTTTAATGTGTCGACCGATAGTGACTTTCGATGTCATAAAGGAGAGAATCACGGTTTAGGATCTGTCTACATTTGGGTCTCTTACGTAGGTCCGTCAAAGGCCGGTCATGAATCTTCCTATCCAGGATTTTTCAAATTTAGCGAAGAGGGAGGAGAGGGATCGAAAGGTAATCTTCTGCAGTACATTTTGAATGATATAGATAATGGTTACGAGTACTTTCTGTCTCGTGTATCTAACGGATTGACGAACGCCGGTCAGGCGAGACTGAATCAATCCATCGAAGCTTTAGTCTACTGCGTATTGGGTTCACAGGTGAACGTCAGAAGCGGAATTCTCGGAAACACGGGAAGTGCGCAGGAGGTTCGACAAGAGTTTCTCGTATTATTGGAGGATGCGATTAAACAGCCGGACATAAGTAAGAGTGTACAGAGATTTCAACTCGCTGTACAGGAGGCAAAGGTTAAGCTCGATCTAGCCGTCTCTCCCGGTACGTGGTTAATGCCATCGAGAATGGTGATCAATACTGAGAGTACAATAGGTTATAACAATAGACTGAAACGTGTCGAACCATCCATGAAATTGGGTGTGAATACAGATGTTAATTCGAAGAGCGTGCCGGTCGGAGTAAAGCATAACCTCGGAGAGAGTAAGGTACTGTTACCTCACACTTCGGTTGTGAAGAGTAAGGTTGATGTTAAGAAGGTCGAGGAGGTGAAGAATGAGACTCCATCGACTAAACCTAAACCTGAGGCAACTAAACATGAGATTAATCTTGCGGTGATTACTATTGTCGTAGGCGGATTAGCTTGGTATATGTTTCGATGAAGTTGGGGATGAGAATTTTCATAACTTGGGTTGAGTTATGAAAATATGTTGGATAAAGTTATGCGTTACACTCTTTACAATGATACTTATGTCTACCGTGTTGACAGATGCCTTTTCCTCCGCACTCTTTACAGAAAAATTTTTTTTTACCATGATAACAGATCTGTGACCCTCCACAATCTTTACAGAAAGATTTTTGTTTACCATGAGGACATATACCTTTTCCTTTACAGTCTTTACATTGGTATCTCATTCGGTTATGCTCACAGATTTCACTACCTTTACAGTCTTTACAACTTGATTTACGTCGGTTGTGTTCACAGATTCCAAGACCTTTACACTCTTTACATTGGTATCTCACTCTATCATGTGAGCATTTTTTCTTTGGTGCGGGAATCGGGATATCGACCTCCGGTATAAATTGGTCATTCGCCGAGTAAAAAATCTCACTCTCCTCCTCTAACGCCTCGATCAACTCCGCTTTACGCATTCTATAATACCCTTTGATGCTTCGCTCTTTAGCAAGGGCCTTCAACTCTTTTACTGATTGTTTCTCCATACTTATTATATTTATGGAAGTAATTTGTTTAACTCATTTTTTCAGGATTAAAATCCCCTGGTTTTATCCTGAGATGATGCGAGTATGTTTTGTCGAGAAATTAAGGGAGAATTTGATTTTTCCTCGGTCAGATTTCAATGAAATGCGTTAGTACCGGCCCTTCTACCCTACTCTCTGTTGTATGCTGGGGACGGGTATTTCCAGCTTCATGAAATCGAAGTACATCCGGGACATTGTTATTTGCGTGGTTTTCCGGTCGACAATGAGGCGATAATAGGCCATATTCGTATTCTCGGTATTGGACTGGAACTAGCTTGCAATGGAGGCTAATGCGGGGGAATATAATTAAAAAGAGCTTCATGTGATTTGCATTTGAAAAGATTCCCCGCATTAGCCTCAATTGGAAGCTAGTTCCAGTCCAATACCGAGAATACGAATATGGCCTATTGACATAACCAGCACATGCCGGCGTTTCGCTTAGTCAGATATATCTGATATTTTGCCTGTGAATCGAAAGTCGATGTAGGATGCTGCAGTTCAGTCTATGCCCTCAGAAAGCTACAGATAAGCTCTCGGCCGAATGTTTTTACACCTTTATCTTAGTGTCAATTTAGACTCACATTTCATGTTGTAATCACTTCTAATAAAATAACACATTTCATGATTCGGTAAAAATACCCTGAAATTGGTGTTTTTGGACTCAAAAGGCATAAAGAAGAGGCTCTTATATTCATCTGAGCTACAATTATGCTTTGTCGAAAGCTCTCTATTCAGGGCTAGTATCAAAACTATCAGTGACTGGTGAAATTTCTGTAGCCTTATTCTTGAAAATCCTATCAGAATATAATTATAAGACGTGCTAGCGGTCCAAACAATTGATAGCAGAGGACTGGTCAGTAACAAAAGGAACAATAGTGATCATAGTGCGTTAGAAAACTGTAAAAGTCTTTGTTGTTTCTACCTTTCCACATAAATTATATTCAGTCAGCACTTGCGTTCGCGATCGGTCGTAGACTTAAGGTAAGTACCAAGCAAAGATGGATGACGTAGTAACCCACACAACAAAGTTTATGAGTATCTTTAGCTTGTCATGCGGCTGTTAATTGTAAAAAGTAAAACTTAACGCTGCCAAATATTTTCATCAGCAAAATTGAATTGTCCAGTGGATGTGGCGTTCATGATCGATTCTTCAAGAAAAATTTCAGAGAGCGAGGTCCGAAGAGAAAAATAATTTGTCAAACAGGCAGCTGTGGATTTTAATGTGGCACCAGGCCAGAGTCGAGCAGCTGTTGTTGTGTTCAGCGACCCAGCTTCAGTACAGGTTAAATTTGGACAACATCAGACCAAGGGAGAGTTCGAAAGAGCCGTGGACAGTCTGGATAAACTCGATGGCTTGACACTCATCGACGAAGCCCTTAATGTAGTAGCTACGGACGTCTTTTCAAACGCCAGGACAGACGTGCGTAGGGTTGCTGTGCTGCTGTCTGACGGCAGACAGGAAAGATTGGGCAGCAATGTAGATCGAAACGTGAGGCTGGCTGTCGAGAGGTTACGCAAATTAGGCGTTCGGGTGCTAGCCTTGGCCATGGGTCATGTGCTTCTGCGAAATACAAAGATTCTAAAGTTGGTGACAGAGAGGAGCGAGGATTTAGTAATGGCTGAAGACTTTGATGATCTGATTTGCAAAATTCCTCGTATTATAGCCTGCGGTAAGTAGAAAACAAGGCAACTTTTTTTTTTCTGCTATTAAGTTTTCAAATAATGTATGCGATCTTAGTATTACTTGAGCGTAGTGGGCGAAAATACCCAAGTATAATATTTTGGATGCGAAAATTCGACAGTGTACCCCGCCGATTTCGATGATGGGTCAGTACTACAAACAGTTTCCAGTCATTACTGAACAAGTTGTGGTTATTTTCATGACGTCACTGGTTACTATATAAACTTTGCAAAAAGTTGCATCTTAGCATGCCAATCATTATCCAATAATAAAAAATGGGAGTCACCCAACTCGTTTTTGCGCACTTAAAGGGAAATATAAGGGACCGTTTTTAACAGGTTAAACTGTTTCTATACTAACCAGTGACGTCAAGAAAATGACCACAACTCATTCAGTAATGATTGGACATTTGCTCGATATCATTATTGTAGCAGTAACTGCATAAAGATTTGAAGTACTGACCCATCAAAGTTTAAGAGCTTTAAAATGCTGCAAACTTTTGTGAGCCTCCTTGAAACTTGGATAATTTGAACTTATTGACAAAAATTGGGGAATTATGTTTGGAACATTTTACGATTTTTTTTGTAAACCGAGGCCATAATATCTTGTGATAGTTTATTTTGTTCTCCCCAAAATTTATAGCTTTATAGTAATTTGAACATCTGTTATTTCGATTGCCAAAAATCAGGGAAATCGGCTAACGATTATGTGCCCAATATTTGATTTAGAAAAGAGCACCTCCGCTCTCAAAAATAGCCGCGGGCTACCTTTAATCTTTTCAAATTCATACCGTGGGGGTTCAGTGCCACCTGACTCCATTTCGTTGGATCCAGTAACCAAATTCAGTTGTAAAACCTTTGAATGCAGGGAACCACACAACGCAGAATAAAACCCGGTACTTCTTGTTGCTGGATTTTTGGATTATATGTTCTTTTTGCCGCAATGCTAGCTGTGTATTTTAATTGTTTTTTTTTACCAACTTGTAGCTACGAGAGACATTTTCTTAACCCGTTTTACAGGTTCCTGTGTGTGTACCAGCGGCGACAGCTACATCACCATAGACAACTACAAATCCAAAAAGAACCGCAATGTAGACGATATCCGCTTTGAAATTAAAAGTGACATGAAGGGTCCCGGAGTGATAATGTTCGCTCTAGATCATGATGAAATACACGTTGGATACAACAACAGTCGACTTTGGTACAACATCGATTTAGGCACAGGTAGACTATAACAGATATAAATTTAGGTACCGTTTTTTTGAAATTTCAACATTTAAATAAGCGCTTTTCAAACAAAAATAAAACACTGTTCGCTCTGACCTTTCATCGACTTCGATAGTTGAGACAAGGGTTTTGACCCCCACCGCCCCCCCCGCCCCCCCCCCCCCCCCTCGCCCCTCTCCTACCCATTATCTGCCATTAGAAACCACGCACAGGTTCGCAAACAAAATTAATTGTTTACCCTATTCAATCCAGAGGATTACTGTATAGGCTTTCACGGACTTCTAACGTCAACGCCTTTTCAACTTGGGAGAATGCATGCTGTACATGCACGAGGCGAGTCCACGGTATGGCTATTATTCCGTACGAGAAAAAATAGCAGGCGCGGGAAATGATAAGACGGAAGTAGAGAAGGAAAAGAGACGTCATCTTCCGTCGTTCCTCTTTCAAATCATCTCTCGCGCCTTGCAATATCAAATAAGAGTCGGCTTTACCATATCATATATGATATCGCAAATAAAAGTGGTCGAAATAAATAACTATCAAGGAAAGCTCTCTTGACTATGTAGAGTAAAAGCTGAAAGAAATCCAACTATTCAAATAACCATATTTTCGATTTTGATTTGTTTTAGGAGAAGCAAGTTTAATGACGAGGCGGCTTCAAAACGCGAACAACCCATGGCATAAAGTCCATATGACCCGTGTTGACAGATTTGGTGGCCTTCAAATCAAAACCAAGATTTCTAACCGTATGTTCTTGACTCCATAATGCATAATTTGTATTATGTTTCAAGTAGAAGATGGATAATTAGCGAAAGATGAAGTGGGCTAACGCTAGCGAACTCCGTGAATTACAATCTCCAGTCATTTAGCAACAAATGTTGAGCCCCCGTCTCATGGCTCAATACTTTTCTCAGTAAATCCATGCATTACAACATTAAAACCGTAAATGCGAATTGAACTTGGCATATGCAATAGAAAATGTAAAATAACTCACACAAACTTCTGATGTCACGGATTCTTGTCATTATGATGTTTGCAACTGAAAGTCAATCTAGCTGGAAGATTACTCCCTCTTGACGGACATCTCCATAAGACGGACAGCTGGTGTTGGTCCAGTTCCTGTCGTTTTTCAGTTATTTTATTGCACCTCTCTTAGACGGACAGTTGGAGCCGGTCCCGACGCTGTCCGTTTTAGAGAGAGTTCACTGTATTTTAAAACTGTTGTTCAGCGAAGGTGTAATGGGCTAATCTGTCTCCTTTGTATGCTGTCAAAAAGTACCATTCCGCCTGGTTAGCTTTTATTTGGATCTACACGCAATCCCCTCCAAAAAGCCGCCCAGAAATTGGAGTCAGTCTTAAGACAGAAAATACAAATTAGGTCTACAGGATGTAATGGGCCTTGGATACATCAGCCAAAAAAAAACAACTCGATCGCTTTTATTTAAGTCATCCCTTTACGTAACGTATGAAAGTGTAGAACCACCGTATGAAAATTGCTAAATATTTGTAGAGGTTGCTTTTCTAATCATTTCAAACCGAAAGACCAAATTCGTAAAACAAGAACATTTTTTGGACATTTTCTCTACCGAAAATCAGCTTTTTCTTCTACCCATTTTCTGCTTTTTAAATGTTTAATTAAAACTGTGTAATTTGAGGAGACGCGAAATCGGCGAACTTCACAACAAAGGAAATTAAATTGTGTGCTTAAACCAAGAGCAAGAAAAGTCAGAAATTTGTATGTTTAAGGTGCGTATAAGAGGAGAGATCAATAAATCAAATGATTCATTATTATTTTCGTTTTCTTTTATTAACGAAGTAAACGTCACTTTAATTTGTAAATACGTCGGTTTTAGGGTTCTCCGGTTTTAGACACACATATTATACACGTTGGAAGTATACGTGCATGTTGCAAATAAATTCGCCCAAAACAGTTAATATTGGATTTGACCTTCGGCTTCGACGGTGCTAGATAACAAAAATCCTCCACCTTGATAATTCTCACAGTCATGCTCAGCGTCATCCAATAATAATAATAATAATAATAATAATTAATTGTTAACTTGTGATGTATTCTTTCTCAATATGTACAGTGGCCATACATGGAAAAACCCCAGGATGCCACAACCGTCTTGATTTCAGGTCAACAACGAAGGCTTATTTTCTGGGATCGCCACAAAGCGAACACTGGTATATGGTACCTAACTTCGTTGGCTGCATACGGTATTTCTCGGTTGACGGATATGAGCCAATTGTAGAAGCCTGGCCAGACAACAGGGAATCCTCAATAGTGATACACAAAGGCTCTATGAGATCATGCACTGCTGCCGATGAATTACAATGAATCCGAGCTGTATAAGTAATTAACAAAGTGACACTAACTATTGCTGATTGCCAAGCTATTTATTTAGCAACCAATAAAGGTTGTCGTTCCCTGAATTGAATGTCTTAGTGTTTATGACGTACAGTTGAAATGCATGATTAATCTTTCCACGGTTACCTAGCAGCATAAACTGATTTGGGCGGTTTTGCTACACCTGTCTACATTTCCGAGACACAGATACTCAACAGAAAAGCACTCTTTTAGTAAAATCCCACAACACCCCATTACGCATTAAACATGATATGTGCGATGCAGTCATCTGGTACTCGCTCTTCTGGCAACGCAAATTACCCAGTTATTGACATCCAAAACAACCACTGCTCTACCGTTTCTTCAGTTATCAGGATATCATTTGTTTTTGATATGCCTGTGGATGATCCTAATCCTGTATGTATTCCTTAGTGATGGAAGCTAAGTACACTTGACTTACGAAACAATTACAAAAACAAATTACTTACAAACTGACAGCGTACTCAAATTTGTATATGGTATAATGAAACGTGCTTAGCGTCCATAGATTCTTTGAAGTTCAAAGAATCTATGGACGCTAAGCACTTGGATACGACCCTTCGATGACTTATATCACAACTATCCGTTAAACAAACCGGGTAACCGAAATAAAGCGTTTGTATAGACGGTTTATCTTATGTCGTGAACTACAAATATAATCATTCTAGGCGCGCGAAATCTTTCTTGAGAAATTTTATATTTCAGGTTTTACAGGTAGCAAACTGTTCTCCACAAAAAGAGAGAAAAATCCCTTTTTAACCCACCGTGATTATCCTTACATTTTAATGTAGATTTAGCTAGATGGATATGAAAAATTGTCCAATAATTTTTCTTAGAGCAATTTAATTGGCTAAGTTTTCATTAATCGAAACACCTGCTACAGCTATGCCACTCAATTCTTACTTTTCCATTCCACTCGAATATGAATATAAAGTTGATTGGCCATACATTTTCTGTTATTATATTTCCATAACATAGGATCTAAGCATTGCTTTTCAGGATCCTTCTGCTGTCAGCTGCATGGCATCAAAGTTAATGTTTTCTGCTGTTATTGCGCTGTTTTTTTCTGAGTACCTCTGTTTTGAAGGTGAGTTAACTAATTACGATAGCAGCAGCGAAAGCAAAGTCCCTGATTTCAGCTTCTTCTTGCAAATTTCCTTCATTCCTTTGGGTCCAAAAGGGAAGGATGGCAGGCAATTTCTGGCCGGCGGCATAGTTCGACGCAACAATGACAAATTTGCTTTGAGTGTTGGCCTCTCACGTCTATCACTATCAACGTAAATAAAACCTGACATATAAGATTATGACTAGACATCAACTGACAGCTTATGATTCGGCCGAACGTTTAACTGCGCAGATGAATCGTGTTTTGACTTCAACATCGTCACTGGCAACTGAAAGCGACATAAATTTTAGCTAACATAAACAATTAAATAATCCAAATTCATACTATCATAAATGAAAGCGTGCCTTGAGTGCCAAGGCCATGCAGACCAGGTGTCCATATTGTAAAAGGCCTGTTTTCGCTTGCATGTATATTTAACAATTACTCACCGAGGTGGAGGTAAATATCCACTACTTTCACCGACACTAAGGTAAATATTTGTTTTAGTATATACCACACAAGCTAAAGAACTAGCGGACCAAAACATAGCTTTTGGGTACCCGAAGCGACACGGGAAGCCATTTTATTTCTCTTCGACTTTTCGGAGGTAAATAGTACTTTGCTAATCACCTCCGAGTTAGCAAATCAGCACGCGCGGAAAGCATTATATTCAATTGCGCGGTATATACTATAATTATATTTATTATAGCGAAGACTTGTTCATAAAGTAATATTCTTAAGATAAAATTGCTTAAATGTAAACAGGGGCTAACAGAATAACTATAAATTCACTCCGGTTTAAACGTGTAGCATTTGTAAAACTAGTTAAAAACGTGTCAGGTCGTAATGTAATACTGCAGAAAATGTGACTGCAGCTGCAGTGCAAAATGTGCAATTGAATCAATTAGAATGGTATGGCAAACTGTTTGGATCTGTTTGTTCCTTGATTGTTTGTCACTCTGTTTAAATTTTGGCATTTAAGATAATATTTTTATTCAAAGTGAAGTGAAAAGTTCAAATAAGATAGAGCTACAGTAATTAATATTTCATAATCAAGCGAATTAGAATACTTTTTTAAAAACTAGCATGTGTTCGCATTTAACCGGTTTAGGTGTAAAATTACTTTTAAACTACTGTTATTAAGCGTTAAAGAGACTGAGACTTAATGAAATCAACACAATTTAGTACCAAATTGTCCTTATTTGAGAAAATGTTTCGTTTTCGACTTTTGGGCACTAAAATTTACCATGCAAATTACTGCTGTAGTAATTCTTAGCTTAACTGTTAAGACTCATGCATTTTATTCAACATATAAGAACTTTCGTCGAAAACATATCATGATTTCACTTGATATTTTTGTCTTGGTCAAAACCAATCCAAACAATAGGTGACATTCTAGCCTTATGTTGAGCGTTGGACACTGGATCGAGCGTTCCGGATTCGAATCCGGAGGCAGACGTTATTTTTTCGGAGTGCCTCGCTTTACCTTTGACATAAATAGGTAACGGCGGCTCTTATTCGCATTATAGTATGCAGAAACCAAATAAGGGTCCCCCCCCCCTCTATTCAGCCACTCCGGTTATGTAGGCCAAGAATTCCATCGGTCCGAAACACAAAATAAATATACACCCCTTCATGTCACATAAATCGGCTTCAATCGATTTTTTCCAAATGATTTTGAGCCGCTCTGGTTTAATCACTAATGTATGAGTTTGCTCATCTTTCTCGTTAGACACTTGCAGGATTCTGGAGTTTACCAAACCTCTGCCAGAAAGTGCCTTTGAACATCACGTGATACAGTGGGCATTGGTTGATAACAATGACCAGTGTGAACTGAAGTGTTATATGGAGAATTCATGCTTGTCGTACAATCTTGGCATGCTGCCGTCTGGGGAGAAACTTCTTTGTGAGCTTAGTGACTCCGATCATTATCAACATCCGGGAGATTTGGTTCTCAAAAAAGGCTTCTCATATCATTCAACCGCGGTGAGTGTTTTTCTTAATGGCCACATACAAGTATGCAGGAGGGCCACTTGGCGAAAATTAAGTGAAACCAGAGGTTGTTAGACTTTAACCGGCAACCTGGAAACCTTAGCCTTATCATACGAAGTTCACTTTTCGCCTTGTGTCGTAGACTGGGCTAGCATATAGCTTCCGGAAACCGTTATAATGTGAAATGTCGAAACATGTATATAAATAGTGTTCTTCTAACAAAAAACTGACCCAAATCCCAAATCCTCAAACTTACTTACTTAAAAATGAAATCTTTAGAAATGATCTCTGGCGGAGGAAGAACCGGTAGCTTTTGCACAGCTTTTCCGCACAGTTTGCTAATCAACAGTTACATTGTAGCCTCTTTTGTATAATGTGAGCAAAATTAATGTTGCTCCGTATTACTTTCGTTTTTGTCCTTAAAAAAAGTTTAGTCGTAATTCTTTATTCTTTTTTTTTTTTTCGCTGTTGATTCATGTCAAGAAATAAAAAACCTGGAAAGCTTTTTGAGTTTTTTTTTTTTGTGTGTGTGCGTGAAATGGAACAAGCATGAACACAAACGAACTCAAGGAAGCAAGATGCAAGATTTATTGTGGAAACAGTTTTTGGCAACGTTTCTCTGCAGACTTTGTTCATAAAACTCATTCAATTTACGACGCCTTGTGCCTGCTTGTCTGCGTATAATTGTAAAATTCAATAATGTGTATCATATATCTTGTTAGAAAATGCAGACCCACGACTGCATGATTGAGTTCGACTGCTGTTTGTCTTCAACAGAAATTGTGTGGCGGCATTTTTTGTCCTCCTGCTTCCTCCTGTGTACCCGATCAACAAGGAAACCTTCGTTGTATTTGTCCTGCTCACTGGCTTGCTGTTAAAAACTGCGAGATAGGTGTGTAAAACGTAACTGAAAAGTCAAATATAGTGGACGAAACAAAAGGCAGCAAAATGCAAAGTATTTTATATAATTTGTTGTATATGTGTACGTGTAATTTGCCAATTTGGTAGCAGAATTATAAAGGAGGATATTCTTTTTACTGTTCAAAGGTCTTCAAACCTGTTCGAAACTGAAATGCGAAATGCACTTTAATGATGATATTATCATTTTTCTAAATGTAGATTCCGATGAATGTTCCACTGGAACACATGACTGTTCCGCTGACGCGTATTGCAGCAACACTGTAGGCTCGTTTACCTGTACTTGCAACACTGGATTTGTAGGCGATGGCAAAACATGTATAAGTACGAAACGTTAAGTGCTAATTTTTATGTAAACCAAAGATTTTATAACAAGTTTTCAGTATACATATAAAACAATATGGAGTGGAGCATGTGTGATGCATTTTAAAAGAAATAAGGCTTTTGGGAGGACTTTAATAGTTTTGCCAATATACAGCTATTTCAATTAACGTTGTCGAATTAAAGCTTCAAGCCTACGAGTCAATACCGAATGGTGGCATGGGAATTGACTGGAATTTTCATATAAGCGTTGAGGAAATCTACAAGTTTGTGTTTTTTGCAGGTAGTATTTGTTTTTCTTTCCGTGAGATGTTCTTTGTATCTTTTCTTTCTCCGTTACGAGGTTGAGATTATTCATTTAAAAGTAAATGCGGCGAAAAATGATTTTTTTCTTCACATGTCTGAAGAGAAAGGGAACGCAAAAAGTTCGTTTGCTGCATCACGGCTTAGTACGGAAAGTGACGATGTCTTAAAGAAAATTTGCCAAATCTTTCCTTTCGAACCCCCGTGTTTAAACGAAGTAATATGGTGTGGAGTGGAGCAAAGGCGCAATATGGTTTAAAGCAAAACCTCACTCAGTCTCATTGCTTCATCTACTTTTCTTATCGCTTACTAGAGCTTACTACTACTAAATAACAGATATATGGTTACTGTTTTCTCTCAAGGATTCCTTTCCTATTGGACACTGAACGGATCTGATCAATCTGTAAGGTAAGTAGTAAGAACATTTCCTTACCACAGGAAAGGTGGGGGTGGGGATGGGGATTGTATCAAATTCTTCACCACTGCTCATTAAGGTGATTCCACTGAAAAAGAAGGAGTAATCAAAATTTTCTAAGACTTGGTCCAGTTCATAATTATGTTATGAGCATTGCAAAAATGCAATAAAAAATGGGGGTCACCGTGCTCGTTTTTGTGCAACCTGGACAGCTATTATGGTAAATATATGACCCTCGAGGTTTACATTAGGAATCCTAGTAATCCGAAAAGGGAGCTATCATTTCTAGAAAAAATCATTTCTTGCATTAAAATATCGAAGCAGTTATACAAAATAGACTTCAATCTTACCGTGAACAAACTATTTTAATTGAACTGGAATTAAGATTATAAAAGAAATTAGAGATTTTGCTGCGTGCGCACGTAAGCAGCACTACCAAAATACGTGCTTTTTGAAGCATTCAAATAAAAATATCTCAAAATAGAATAATCAACTTTTCTTTAAATCGCGATATATTGTAGTCAACCGTATGTCATTTAAGTTAATGCCTTAAAAATGGGGGTCACCGAGCTCGTTTAGAAGAAAATAACCATTAATTTCCTTGCTAAGCTTAATCTGAAAGAAATGCCTTAATGTTGTGTGCGCGAGCGCTCGTGCGCGCGCTAAATGACGCGAAAAATCGTGCGCAGCAAGGATGCGCAATGCAATTCAGTAGAATCACCTTAAAGCCGACTTATGTACATCGAAATTTGATTTTACTTTCGTAGAGGTTTTAATGAAAAGCTCTACATTCTTTGAAGTTACATTCCAACAGAAGACGTATAAACTAGGCAGAAACATAAATATTCAAATTGCAAAGGTGATGTAACACGAGACAATATCGTATAACAAGTTGTCTTGCTGCCACTTTCAAACTAGCGAGATATTAATTACCCTTTCCATATAAGAAAATGTCAAGGCTCACATAATTTTAAATATTGCTCCCCCCCCCCCCCCCCCCAAGTTAAATTTGATACAGTTTTCATTTTATTTCTATGATCATCATCAGCTTGTACAATGGAGCCTCCTATGAAACGACTGACAGCAAGAGAGTTCTTTATCTTAATGCAAAACTGCACTCCTACGCAGAAACCCCAGCCGTCCCATTGCAGACCATCAGTTTCAGCATCCTGTGCTGGGTAAAGATTTTAAGTCTTTCTAAACACGATGTCCTGCACATTTACTCTGATTGGTCTGCACCGTACCAGTTCAGAGTAGGCATAATATACGGATCCCTTTGCCTAGATCTCCGTCGACCTGGCAAAAGTCATGAGTGGACCATCATTCATTTTTGTGCCGGGTGAGTCTAAAAGAAATGTACTTCCAGTGTTTTCATTGGTACCAAAACAAACCTAAATACCGTAACGAAATTCTGGTTGCCCCCCCCCCCCCCCCCTCCCGCCCCCCTTCCCTCGGTTATAGGCCCATTTAACGGGTAACAAATATCAGTACTGAACAGGGCTCAATGTTGCCTATTATGACTTTTTAACTTAAAAACATATTTTGATCAACACTGCCGTGGTATCTTTCGAAACGTTTTTGGTTTCCACGAACAGCGCGCGGCCATGGGCTGAGCGCGGTTCTTGCTCTGCACGGGATTTATTATCTTTATTTTTTGTCGTTTTTAACCGCGCCTGGCGGTTCTTGCTCTGCACGGTGTTTTTAGCCGCGCGGCCATGGGCCGAGCGCGGTTCTTGCTCTGCACGGGATTTATTTTTCGTTTTGTCGGTGACCAGACCCAAACCTCCCCTCGGCCAAATCACGATCGGGACCTGGGATGCTTATTCGCCAAAAGCTGTTGAAACAATGATGTACGGGAAATATTACGGATAATGTTTTCTTTGTTGTGAATAATATATATTTTTCTTTTGGTCTTATCGAAGCGTTGGATTCAAAGGGAATATTGGATACACTAAAACTAGGTATTACGTCAGCTATGGAATGCGCTGATGTTGCAGCTTTTACTTTCGCTACGTGGCAAATAAGATTGTGTTTACTTTCCAAGTTTATTTCGCCAGAAGCAATAGTTATAAATTTATTTGCAATTTTGCAAGCGTCTCTTCTGGGTTTAGGCAATTGAAGTGAATTCTTTGGCTGTTTTAATCGAAGCAAGTTCAGAGATTTGAAGAAAAATTTAATATTTGCTGAGGTAAACAATTAAACAACTTGCTGGGATTTCGTTATCAGTAGGGAAAAAACCATCTAGGGATTGTGTGACTCGTGTGACTACTTTACTAGTCCTTTACTCATAGTACTAAATAAATTTAATTTAACCGAGACTTTTGAGTAAGAAACCTGTTAATTAGCAAAAATGGAGTTTACTATATAAGTCCCTCGGTTTATAGCCCACCCCACAACCCTTTACGATGTTGAATAAGCAAAGGGCTTATAACTGGAATTTCACAGTATATTTTATCTTTTCGCACTGATAAAAGGCAGCGTCAAGTCAGTCTCAAAGTACTAGAGCTTAATTCAATCATTTTTTTTAATTTCCTTTTTATATGAAAAGAGCCGACATCGCCGTTGGTGAATGGATGCACGTGGCTTCCACATGGAGTCGTGAGAATCGAATTGGAAAACTGTACATCAATGGAATCCAGACAGGACAACAAGGCGTTACAGATCCAACAAAGAGTTTAGATCTGAACCCAACTGGCCACAAGGTGTTCGACATCGGGCTCAAGCGAGACGCTGGGAACACCTTAGATGGGTATCTTAGAGATCTTATAGTGATTGGCAAAGCGATATCTGATCAGGAGTTAAAGGTTCTTGTCGATAGTAACAGAAGATAAATTGATGAAGACTGAATTTCTCGGTAAACACAGGCTCTGATCACTGTAGTGCTGACCACTTTGTCATCACGCGGCAATCAGTGTCGATGATAATATCGCAACGCCCCGTAATGCCTGGGAGCAACGTTGTTGACATGACGCCATTTTGGGTGTGTTTCAACCGGCCACGCAGTTCCAAGAAAAGCAATGATTGCACTTTGATGGATTTTTCTACACTTCACCGCTGCACTCAGAACTTAAGGCACAGAGAAATAAAGAATAAATTACCGAAGATCGTGGTGGAAATTCTCTGGCGACCTTTTTTGTGGAATATATCGAGCTTTGAAAGACTGCAGTCAGTCGATAATTGTTTCCAGTATTCATTAAAGAACACATGTTTGAAATCCGCAAGGTGGTAACTCACCGACATCGCTTCAAATCGATCTGAGGAGCTGACAAAACAACAGAGAACACTATCTTAGCATTTCTCTTTATTTTCCCGAGTTTATCTTTATGATATTAATGTAATAGTAATGTAAGTAGTTATGCTTTTATTGTAAACAGTCGTGCGTTTTTAACATGAGCCCTTGGCTCGGGAGATTGGGCAACCACTTCCAACGTCTACGACTTAAAATAAATATCATACCATACCATACCATACCATACAACATAGAAACAGTTTAAGTCGATTTTAGTTATAGAACGGTCGAATTTATACCTCTAAAACAAAATTATTTCGTTCCAATACGGAACATTCCTAGTAAAATACGGAACATTCCTAGTAAAGAGTAAGTTGATTCGCAATTGATTTATTAATTGTAAGATTATGCCAGCCAGCCCTTGTGTTAGCTGTTTGCATGTTTAGTAGCTCTCGATAATCAACTCTGAAACTCATACTAAAGCAATTATTCGCCACAGGCTCAATGAACATTGGTCAAAATTTACTTCGACTCCGTCTTTGGTAAATATTCGGTCATTTCTTCCCATGCTTTAACTAGAAGAAGTCAAAATTAGTTTATGAAACACCAAAGGTTAGCATAACTTGTTCAATAAAAAATACCCATAATGGGTTTTGTATTAATTCTAAACATAAATTTAGTATTCAAACTAAAAGCTGAGCAAACTGGTATAATCAAGGTCTTGTATCTTTGCGCCAGGTCTCTGCTCATTCTGTCTCCTTGAAAATCGATTGTAAAAAAACATCAAGAGGCGTGCATGTTGCAAAGTCCCTGAACTGACACATCTTAACCAGCTCCATCTGTCTGTCTTCTGTCTCCTTTGGCAATCTCGTAGCATCTAAGTGTTGAAATCAAGTAGAAAGAAAATGATTTTAACGACTTAAAACATAGTAGAATATAGTAAAACATACATTATGGACACTGGGATCACACGTAAATTTCCATGGCCAAATATTTGTATTATTATTATTTCAAACAGAGGAGGCGGAGGCTGAGAGCCTTAGGAAATTAATCTTCTATTTTTAATTCACTATTCTAACTATCTACGGTAAATATAGTTAAGATTTTTTTACACGCAAAGGTCATTCTGGACAGCTTTATTCTCATGATCGGTAATACAGGTAGCAATATAATAAACAAATATCATTTCATTCATTCATTCTTAAATGTACACATGAGGATGCACAAGGAAATGAACTCGGCACTTGCGTATTAAAAAAAATAGTTATGGATGTTAGCCTGTCCTTTAGCAGTTTCTGTGGCTGTTAGTTGTTTAATATACGGTACAGGAATCCCTTGGAAATCTTAAAGCACGTGCAGAAAAAAAGCTACCGAAATACTATTGATGCTGATGAATTTTAGTCTACAAGAGTCGCAAAGTCTGGTCATGGCTGAATGTGTTTTAATAATGTCACAACTTTGGGGACATTTTCTTATCAACCGATACGGAGCAGATATTTTAGGTGTATATCAAAGACGAAACTTCGGGGAGCAAAGCTAGAAAAAAATAATACACCGCAACGGAGGTTCCTAATATCGTTCTAAACGCCATTGCACACTTGCTTTCCCCGCGTCTTTTCAATTTCCCGCGTAAACCATGAGTTGTCTTCTGTCTACCTCACTTATTTAGTTGCGTGTAAACAGCACCTCACTGCGGTTTAGTTACTTAACAGTTACTGTAGTAAACCTCTCTCGTGAAAACACAAAATGCCAGCCAGCAAGTAAACGGCGCGAACTGTTGAATGGTTTTCAGTTCTGATTGGCTGGCCTCGTTATTTTCTTGTTTCTGATTAGTCCGCTGAATTCTCCATTTTAGCCCGCAAAATACTCCGCAATGCCCGATGAAATGATCATAATTTGACGTTTCGTTTCGCATTTTAGATTCTTTTTACAAACCATGAAACAGTGTAGTCCATGTGTTATGTTTTTTGCCACTGTTTGTTTTTTTATTTCTTGTCAAATTGAAATGGCCAGTGAACAAGAGGGTTTATGAAAGTTATAAGGTTTTGACGGAAAAATTTCAAAACGGTGAAGAACATTTGAGTGTGAAAGAGAATTACTTGGCCATGCAAATTAATGTGCAAATGTTTTTTCCACACGAGCAAATTTTTTTGATAACTTTTCTGTGACCATTTTTATTTGGTCGTGTACACTCGTCACAGAAAATTTGGCATATATTCAGGAGTTGGCAGTGGTTTCCAGTTGTCTTTACTTGCAAGCATGTCTCCGCTGTTCAGAGTCCTTTCTGGCGCGTATGGAAACGAGTTTTTAAAAATAATGTTTGTCGTGTCACGTACACAAGCAAATATATTTGTCACAAAAAATTTTTAAACAAAATTTGCTTGTCTGCATGGGGCTTTAGTGTTCCTGTTGAGTTAACTTCCGGGGGAGAATTTCGAGTTGGATCTCGAGTTCTATTTTCGACTTGGATTTCGAGTTGGATTTTCGAGTTGGATCTGGTACTGACCGAGAATAAACCAAATTTTCAAAGTCTATTACATCCATTTTGAAATCACTGGTGATCCTTGCAATCTGATTGGCTCTCAGTGGTGCGATTTATTCACGAATCGCACTATTTTTTGCTCAACACTAAAACAAAACAACCAATCAGATTTCAAGGCTTTTTCAAAGTAACTAATCAAATTGCAGGAAAATGCAGTGCAATTTATTCACGCCGTGCACTATTTTTTGCTCTAAATGGCATCTTTTTTAATAATTGGATCAATAAAACATTCGTTCTGACTATTATCCTGTATTTGTGTAATTTCAAAATGGATGTAATAAAGTGGTAATTGAACTTCATTATCGTGCAATTTGGTCTGAAATCATACTTGTGATTTTCAAATCGAACTCGCGGTCTCGCTCGACACTCGCGCCGCGCGCTCATTCGATTTTGAAATCACGCGTATGATTTCAGACCAAATTGCACTCCACTCAGTTCAATTATCATTATATATATATATGCTGTAAGGATAAATACTTGTATTATAGTGTCTCCCACACCAACAACTGAAAGCTAACCGCAAGCAAAGAGCAGTGGAACTAACCGTATTAAAGCAAACAGGAGTGGAGCTGACCACAAGCAAACCGGAAAATGCCGGCCAAAAATTCAACACAAAAATCCAACTCGAAATTCTTACTCGGTTAATAGGCAGCCTCGTTTATTTTACTACTTTCTAATTTGATTCGTAAATAATCACTTTCTTTCCGCCAGATCAGATGTAATTCTCTCAACCGAAAATTGTGACATCGGCAAAGGATAAACGAGTCAAACAGGAAATAGAGCCTGATAAAAAATGTTCAGGAACCTTGCAACGTGTCCCTTGCATTCAGTTACAGAGGGCACGACTGCATGAGCGAATCCTGCAGCAGAGATACAAAACATTTGCCAGTTTGTTATAATATTTGCTCCTTACCATTGATAATGACCGTACAGTTGCAAAAGTTTGGGATTTAACATTTTAGTCACATCTTTAGCCTTTTTATAAACAATTTACCAGTTTGTTTCGGTTTTAGTTTGCATGAATACAAACTGTACATTAGCCTGCGAACGCAGACGTATTTCCGGCTGTCGTTTGTAATACGTCTGCGTTCGCAGGCTAACTGTACATTTACTGGGGTTATATTTGATAAAAGTAATTTGTAAAATTACAGGTAGCCCAAGCTCGAAATGTGAGTGTCGGCACCGTTGCGTTGCGTAACCTAGAGCTGATGTGGCTTCCTCTCTAAATATATGGTAATTTATGAGGATTTGTATGGGGGAAATAACGATTGTTTCTGTAACCTAGCTGTGAAAATGGAGTGATTAAATAAAGCCGACTTACCTTACTTTAGTTGAGCGTTTTTTCTCTCCCGTATGGTCTTAATGAGCGGATAGAAATCCCTTAAATTTCCGAAAATTCAAACCGTCATAATACCTCATTCTTTGATGCCAGGTGCCACAAACTTAGCTTGGCCATTTTGCTATTTTCGACATGCTCTTTCCGATTCTGGCATATAGCCCAGAATTTTATTTACGGCGTAGCTGCAAAGGGCCTATTGTCATGACAAACTCTAAGATTCAGACATCATCCGTTAGGCATAGCCAGCTAGCCGTTAGAGAGTTAGGACAAAACGTTAGAACGGTTTCATGATCCGTTAGGCACGACTAGTTAAGCCTAGTTCCCACTAGCGACATAACGATCATAAGCATAAGCACAAACACAACGCTGTTATGTCGCTTATGTCTTAGTGGGAACGTCCAGAAACATAATCATAAGCGTCCTTATGATCAACATAATCATAATCATAAGAAAATGATCGACCATTTTCTTATGATTATGATTATGTCTATGACTATGACTATGTTGCTTTTCTTTATAGTGGGAACGCGAAAATCATAACGACATAATCAGAAACATAATGAAGCAACTGGGTCATTGTGCTTTGGCCAATAAAATTCTAGGTCCAGTTCTTTCGGGCCGGTTTATTTTAACAGAGACACGTATTAGAATACCATTCTTTGAGTTTCAAGTGCGGAAGTTCCCATTAGAACATAAGAAGCTTATGTTTATGTTTATGATTATGCTTATGCTTATGATTCTTATGTTGCTAGTGGGAACTAAGCTTTAGCCGTTAGAGCGTTAGCGCAAACCGTTAGAACGCTTTAATGGCCGTTAACTATCCGTTAGCTATCCGTTAGTTTTTACCCGTTTAACGGATAAGCGTTAAGGTACGTTTTCCCGTTCACCGTCACCATAAAAAATCGGAGCTCTTACCTCTACTTTACACACTGGGTCTTGTTCGCTTGAGTTAAAGACGTGATCGGGGCGGATACAGAACTAGCTGTGCTGTTGTGCAATGGTGCTGATGAGGCTGCTACCGAGAGTGGTAGAACCGGTACATGATATAAAGGAAAAAGCTCCAGCTTGCTGCAAAGGACTTGCAAAAAGGCAGGCGGAGAAAATATTGTTGACCTTCATACTCTTGAGATCACAGGATAGCTCTCTTGCATTGGGGCCACACGGGAAGCTTAGTACAAAATTATTTTTATAGTGTATTTTATAGCATTTTTATAGTGAACTTAGTGTATTTTTAATTTACTCTCTAGTTTCTTTTATTATTTTCTTATGTCCCACTTGAGTCCTTTGTATTTTGTAGTTTTGTCGCATACATTTTGTAACGCTTAATGGCTACAAACTTACATATTTTTATCACTTTTAGCATTCTCAAGCATTCTCATTAATTAGTTTTTACCCATGTATGTGAATTTCAGTCGCTTTAGCTTCAAACTAACTTGAAAATCGTTTGGATGCGGAGGACCACGCAACGAAGAATAAAACTACTTGACTGTCTGTTGCCGGATCTCTTGTAACAGAAATACTCGTACCAGACGTCACGTTAAGTGCAGATAAAACCAAATTGATTGCAAGGCTGGTACTACGGCAAAAGGGCAAAATTTATTGGCCAATCTGATTTCAACTAGCAGAGATAGTCTTCTTCAGGGCCAGTATGTACTGGCCCTGAAGAAGACTAGCTCTGCTATCAATATGAAAATGACCTGAGAAATTACTGATTATATTATTATTATTATTATTATTATTATTATTATTATTATTATTATTATTATTATTATTATTATTATTAAGCGTCGAGATATTTAAAATAAATAAATAAATAGATAAATAAATAAATAAATAAATAAATAAATAAATAAATAAATAAATAAATAAATAAATAAATAAATTGTCCCGCCTGCGTTATCTTTGTTAGCGGATTTCCCACGAAATGAATTATGGTCTACTTCCTGTGGACCACAGCCAGCAGCGGCTTTTCTTGTAAACGTTTTGCAGTTACATTTGCAAAACATATTAACAGTTTTTTTTAGTAGAGTATACACTTTTGAACAGGGTCTTCCTTCAGATTGACATGCCGAGTTCGTGACAGCTTTTGATTTTCAGGTAAGGCGAGTCTTGAAAGATATATTTCATAAGCCTATGTAGCAATGTCGAACCTTGCTTGGTGTTCAGTGCGATATGAACAGAACTTCAAGTATCAACACGGATTTTCGCCTTCTACTCTAGATTTAACTTTTTTTATCTATAGTTCAGCTTATGATTCAAGAATTTCTGGATTTCATCGTAAGTGGCTACAATTTGCCGACTTTCGTTGATTGCAATGAATGATTTCGATTGCAAATGGTTTCCAAAATTTTTCCTGTTAATGTCCTCAAAATTTGTTCCTCTGATCTTGCCGTAAGAAATAACCGAAAACATATCGTGTCTGGGATTCTAGCCGCAGTGGCTATTCCGTGTTCGACCATTGTCCTTCTGTTTCGTTGCGAGCGAGTTGTTCGCTCATACGGGTTCGAAATCTTCTCCGCACAGCACTGTACTCACTATGCGCGAAAATTATTTATGCAAAATTGATTGAGCACGGTTTTGTGTTGAATCGAAATATAACCTTATCAACCGAACTGGATTTTTTGTTATCGACGAGTCGATAGCTGTGTAGTGTTTTGATACCTGAATGTATTCATTTTATCGAAGTTATTGATAAGTTTCTTCCGTTTTCTCTGCAGGAGAGCACTCCAGTTTGAGCAAAAGGAACGAAGGGCAACGAGTTCATCGTAATTAGGGAAGAACAAAACGTTAAGGCCATCAGATTGAAGAACCGATTCAAATGGCCGCTATGGAAGAAGGAATCTGCCAAAATGCTTCGTCCCACACCAACCAATACGCTCGTCTCGGGAACTTTACGATCGAAAAGAAAATAGGTCGAGGGCAGTTTAGTGTTGTTTACAGGGCTCGTTGTTTGGTGGACGACTCAATAGTCGCACTCAAGAAAGTGCAGGTAAAACAATATATAACACATGAGCTTAAAACAAAGCTGTGTAAAGGTTGTAATCACATAATTTTATGTATGGACATAAAACTGGTTCTGTTTTGTTCAAGGATTTAAAGAGGTCCTGGTATTTGTAGTATTTGGGTCGCTGTGCATGGTAACCGAAGAATTTTATATAATTCAAGAACAGTTTAATATAAATGGTGCAGTTTTTTTGCACGGTATTTATTCAGTATGTCTGCTGTCGTTTTCTTGAAAGAAAATTTTAATAGCAAAATTCATGGTAAACAATTGGCACTCCGAGAAGCAATCGGCTTCAAGTTTGTTCAAGGGAACGGATGCAACTTCCAAAATACAAGAAATCTTGCAAAGATAAAATTTAACGGTCGACGATCGCGAGCGAACGCTGCGAGTTTCGCGAAATCTGTATATAAGCTGTTCATGGTGCATGTAACAATTATTGAGTCCTCCACCTTCAAGAAATATTGTTTTGTTGAAGCTGTCGGTCTCATAAACCCATGATCTAAATATAGAAACAAACAGGTGAAAAAATTGTTTGTTTTAAGAATAGACAAGTAGATCTACACCTGAAATTTGCATTTTATATCAACCTCAGTTCATAGCTGTTGCCACTTGGTTCCGTAGGGTTTCTAATGAGTGTGTTTGCAGGTGTCCAGAGAAATTAACTATCCATGCAAGCTACAATTAAATTGGCCCGAATTTAGTACCTACATGTGCATGGAACTTGTCCTTTGGCCACACAATGCTTCAAAAACTATCATCGACTGGATAAGAATTAACCTAGCAATTTACTTGATAATTTTTGACATGTCAAAAGTTGTTGTTGGTTGAGGTTCACTATTTGAATAATGTTTTTGTCTTGTGGTGTGGTTTGTTTTCCCATCTAACTAAATGCAGTGTCAATTAATTTTAATAACTACAAGAATCTTGCAACAAGACTGCTAAATAAACAAAAGCCTGTTAAGAGTTGGTGATTAATTGGCAGCAATAATTTTGTCCTGTAACAATTATGTGCTTTTGGCAGAAAATTAGTTCTGTCAGTTTTACCAGCATAACATGTATACCTGCGGAACTGTAAACCATTAATAAATCTCAAACTGCTTCATTTCTTCTTGCTCATTTAAATGTTGTAAGTTAATATATATATATATATTTTTAGTTTTTTTTGGGTGAAGATTGATATTAATAGTCTCAAACAGTGTCTATTCCAGTCTACTACATTAAAAAGAGCTACTTAAAATTTACACTGCCACATATAGGTGAAGTCTGCATATGAGCCTAGTGGCCCATCAGGCCGTAGCTTATCCCGGTTTCCGTAGCATGAACCCACCAGGAGTATTTCTACTCCCCCTGGATGGGATGCTAGTCCATTGCAGGGTTACCCCCAGCAGTAAATTCGCCGGTACCCATTTATACACCTGGGTGGAGAGAGGTACTATGAGACTTAAGTGTCTTGCCCAAGAACACAGTTCGCATTGCCCCAGTCAGGGCTCCAACCCAGACCGTTCGATCTGAAGTCCAGTGGACTAACCATTAGGCCACCACGCCTCCCCACTGCCACATAAACTGTTATCAAAACTGTTGCTATAACATTTTGTATAAAAAGGCACTATGGAACACTTACAGTGTACACAAATTATTTGGTTCCTGAACTTGTAAAAAAAATCTCCCTGACATTTTTAATTAGAAAAACTCCCCTGTTTCAGCCATATCCACCAGAATAACCCTATTTTTTAACTTTTGCATTGTTTTTACCTGCAGTATATAATTTAAGTAAACTATGACAGTCACCTGTACCCACTGGTCTTTTCTTTATATTTTCTAATTTGTATTTAATAGTTCCTTTAATCCAATTTTTAAGATCTTTGAAATGATGGATTCAAAAGCCAGACAAGATTGCATTAAAGAAATTGACTTACTAAAGGTAAACTGGATCCTGTCTTCTGTACATGTACGAAACTAAGTCATGTCTGCCAGTGATTGAAAGTTGATGTTAAGCCATTTTTTGAAATGGAAATTGATGAAATTGATGTTTTCCTCTTTCAGCAACTTAATCATCCCAATGTCATCAAGTATTTGGCATCATTTATTGACAATAATGAGGTATGTTGACTTACTGACCTCTTCAGGTATATATATGTTGTGGTTCAATTTTATCATTGGTTCAAATTTTATTTTCCTTTGTTTTAAATTCATTATCATACATTACCGTACCCAACAACAAAGAAAAATAAAATTTAAACCAAGGATAAAATTGAACCACAACATATATACATGTAGTCATGAACAAAACCTACTAACAGCTTTCACCAATTTGATTTTTAGTGTTATTTTTCGAAATGTCCAGGGTGTTGTACATTAATAGTGGTGATTCATTGGATAACACTTTGGGTTTTTTAATTACAAGCAAAACAATTTTTATTTGTTTTTGACAAGCACAGTACTGTTACCCAACTGTTTAATTAATTACCATCGCATAGTGTACTAACTACAGCAGAGTCTCAACTAACAAGCACTCCTAAAGGCAGACATTTATCGTGTTATATACCAGCCACATACACAGAGTTTTCAACAAGGTTTGAAGTAGGTGGACACCCTTGTGGGGTACCTGTCGGAGAGCAATCTAAGAAACTGAAAACGGATCTCTGGCGATTCACAGCAATACTAACCTGCGTAGCAAGCATTCCCATGCCAGCAAAGTGCTATGTGTCGTGTGTGAGCGAAGGTTCTGGTTGCTTGAGAATTGGGGCAAGAATGAAAAAGGGAAAGGTGGGGGGGGGGGGGGGGGGGGGCAGTGGGAAAGCTATGCAGGCTACAACAATACCTGCTGGAGATCCAGTGGGTGCCAGGTCTTACTGAAACTACTGCATACATGTCCAACACTACATTTTCAACCTAGCTCCCATTTATAAGCAGCTCTTTGCTAATAAGCAGTCATCTTTTCTGGTCATAGTGGTGTCTGCTTACGGAAAGTTTGACTGTCAAGTTGTTTAACTGTGTGTTTTCATGTGTCTTGTCACAGCTTAATATTATATTAGAGTTAGCAGATGCAGGAGATTTATCAAGAATGATTAAGGTATGACTTGCATGTACAATGTATTTGATACATTTAACCAATCAATGCAAATACATGAAGCTTCAAGGGGTAAATTAAAGTTCATTATTGTGGTTTTCAATAATATGCGAACTCTGAAGTACAAAGCCCAACTGACAATTGGGTTTTTCGCTGCTGTCAATCAAAATTAAGGCGACAGTCAACGAACCATGAAACACAGTAACAAACAAAATGGATCAAAATCTACCAATCACGACCGACAGATGTGACCTTTTGACCCGGCTGAATTGAGCTTCTGTTTCATGAGAGGTCCACTTGGATGATTGGCGGCAGCGAAAAACATAAACTATTGGTTGAGGTTTGAATTTCAGAGTTCCCATGAAATTGAAACTTGCAATAACTGGCTAAGAAACCATCCTTAAGCACAGTACTTTAAAAAGTGACACTATGATTTTAATTCTCGTGCGGTGAAGGGAAGTGTGATTTTCATTTTTTTAGTTCTTACATACAGCTATTTCAAGAAAGGTTGTCAGAGAAAAGCAGCAAAGTGCACAGGACAAGACCCAAAGGTGGTCTGGGTATTAAATGGAATTTAGCATATTGGCCTAGAGGAAATGTACAAGTTTGTATTGCATGTGAAGAATTTGTTTTTCTTCTCAGGAGGCCTTTATCTGTTAAGCTTTACTTTTGCTGTTGCATGTCTTTGAGTTAGGAAAATTCTCCTGAAAATCAGAATGGCTAAGCGTACCTTGTTTCCACATGTCTTTAGTGAAAGAAAATGTGCAAATTCATGTTTATTAAGGTTACCGTATACCTTCAGATCGACAATTTTTCACAAAATCGGATTTTTACATCCAAGTGATAGTCCAAGTGTGATCTTTCATTTAAAAAAAAAGTTTTTAAAAAGAGTGAATATCGGCGGAGAAAAGAGCATATTTCGTTTTTGACCGGAAGTAAAAATTCTTCTTTAGAGTGACACACATTTGACGTGTATGCACTCAACCGAGGCGGTTTTCGCGGGAAGTATCACGAGAGCCGCCATTCTCGTGCACTGATTGGTCTTGTTTGTTTACATTGCAAGATATTTTTTTAAGCGCTGTTTTCTGAAATCAATTTTTCGCTTTGAACGTCACACTTTAAAGAGCTACAACTCCAAAAGAATTTGCCCCTTCTACGTCAAATTTGGCGAGCAGCTAGTTTAACATGTTAATAACAAAAACGTGTCGGCGATTTTTTTATTTTTGTATACTTTTTCTACTGGAGCGATTTTTGTATGATCACTCCCGTTTGTGATGTAATGTATATGAAATGATCCATATGTGAACTGCGGATATATATGAAGGTGATATGTGATCTTCGCAGTGAATTTCCAATTTAAGCAATTGGAATTAAGAAGCCTGAAAAAAATCAGGGCTTCAACGGGATTCGAACCCGTGACCTCCGCGATACCGGTGCGATGCTCTACCAACTGAGCTATGAAGCCACACATTGGGAGCGAGGTCAATTGTGAGTTCATATTTTCCCGTGAAAGGAGTGAAATGATGTAATGTATATGAAATGATCCATATGTGAACTGCGGATATATATGAAGGTGATATGTGATCTTCGCAGTGAATTTCCAATTTAAGCAATTGGAATTAAGAAGCCTGAAAAAAATCAGGGCTTCAACGGGATTCGAACCCGTGACCTCCGCGATACCGGTGCGATGCTCTACCAACTGAGCTATGAAGCCACACATTGGGAGCGAGGTCAATTGTGAGTTCATATTTTCCCGTGAAAGGAGTGAAATGATGTAATGTATACATTACATCATTTCACTCCTTTCACCTCGCTCCCAATGTGTGGCTTCATAGCTCAGTTGGTAGAGCATCGCACCGGTATCGCGGAGGTCACGGGTTCGAATCCCGTTGAAGCCCTGATTTTTTTCAGGCTTCTTAATTCCAATTGCTTAAATTGGAAATTCACTGCAAAGATCACATATCACCTTCATATATATCCGCAGTTCACATATGGATCATTTCATATACATTACATCATTTCACTCCTTTCACGGGAAAATATGAACTCACAATTGACCTCGCTCCCAATGTGTGGCTTCATAGCTCAGTTGGTAGAGCATCGCACCGGTATCGCGGAGGTCACGGGTTCGAATCCCGTTGAAGCCCTGATTTTTTTCAGGCTTCTTAATTCCAATTGCTTAAATTGGAAATTCACTGCGAAGATCACATATCACCTTCACTCCCGTTTGTTTTAGCCCTATTTGCGAAACGTCTTGTATCTTTTTATTGCAATTAAATATGACAAAACGCCGACACATTTTCTTAGCGCTTGGGGTCCGGAAACCAAAGAACAAATCAAATTAGCGAAATACAAAATTCGCTTTGACTTGTAGCCTTCAAAAGGCGACTCAGGCGCTCGTGTTTCGAGGTTCCTATAAAAGATTGACATTTCATTCTACTACAGAATGGGTTTTATAGATTGAAAGCCAGCTCAATAAGCTTTAATTTGATATAGGGTTTTAGCTGTCTTCAATTTATTCCGACCGCGCTACAGTGCTTCAAGCTTAAGTTTTTCAGAAGTCGCCTTTTGGCGACTTTCCTTTGTAAAATGGTCGCCGCTAGAAAAATTTTGATCGCCAAAAATCAAAGCGTTTTTAAAGCAGGACACCTTATGTTACCTTACATGAAGTAATACCGCTGACCATTATGAGCCGAATTAAAATCGTTCGAAGAACGTTCAAACGTAGTTATTTTCGTTTGCATTAAATAAAAGATTAAAGAAACAGGTAAGGAAGATAAACATGCGAAACAAGTTTAATTCTTGTACAGTACACTAAAACAATGGAAAGGAAATGTGGTTTGCAAACTTTATAGGTGGTTCCATGATCGAATGTATCAAAACACAATGGAGTCTGAGCAATGAGGTATCCTTAATTCAAACAGATAAGTAAGATAGGCGATTGAAATAGTTGTAATGAAAAGTTTTGTGGTCAAATTTGTTTGGCTTAGTGATTGAACTGCAAAAAAAAAAGAAGATGTTGATGCGTAGCCAGCCCTTTGCATTACACTGGTCGCCAAATTGGCGACCTGTGTGGAAAATTTAGTCGCCAAATTTTATTTCCGCTCGCCATGGCGACCAAAATGGTCGCAGCTTGAAGCGCTGCGCTATATCGTTTAGACGCGAGACACCCCCAAAGGTATACGGTAACCTTAAGTCGTAATATCTCATTAGTATTCAACACATGCAGCAGCTCAATACTTCTACCCATACTACCTTTCAGTCTTATGGTGCACTATGCTTTTTTTCCGACAACACTTTTCGAAATAGCTGTATTTGAGATCATGCCTGGTTTATTTGTATTTCAATTTTCAAGAGCATTGCAAGAAACAAGATTGCAGGAAAAATCGCATCAGTGATGAAATGCTTTTTGCATTGTTCTTATTCTAAATTCTTATTTTTCTGATTCTTTATTTTAAAACCTGAATAGCACTTTAAGAAACAAGAGAGACTGATTCCAGAGAGAACAGTTTGGTAAGTAATATAATTATTATTCAACTATAAATAATTATGTTATTTGACCATATAAGGTTCAGAGAACACACAAAATGTGGCTCATTATATGACACTGTTGTATTCCGTATTACACTGTAGCGCATCATTTTGGAGCTAAATGACAAGAAAAATACAATCTCTTATTCAATGGTTTTAGAGATAATGCTTGAGGGCTTGTGGGTAATTTACTGAGACAATACTTTGAACTCGTAAAATATTCACAAAAATTGTCTGTCAAACTGCCGAATTACAATATGTGTACTGAATGTACTGCAGCCTGCATAATAAAAAGTACATTACATGTATGTTACCATCAGGGCTGTCATTAAGGGCCGTAACCCATAACACCTGTTATGGCTGAGTTAACTTGATGTAATGGGTGAAGACGTTGATTGGTGTTATGCTAGACTTTCGTACAGAGAGAAATGCTACGGGTGATAACTTCAATGAAACAGCTGCCTGAAACCAGGTTAATGACAGCCCTGACCAATGATCATAATTGATGAGGAGTGTGTGTTGGATTTTGTAGGAAATACTTTGTTCAACTGACAGCTGCTCTGGAGCACATGCATTCAAGACGAGTCATGCATAGGGGTAGGTTATTTTATTTGGCACAGATGCAGGTTCAAACTAAGATATTGTAGAAATCAGACCCATCTACAAAGCGTCATAAGGAAAGTCTCCTCCATCCCTATCTACAAATCAAGCATGCATACGTTTGAGAAAAAAGTGGGAGGTCACCCAAACAATTAAAATTTCAATGGTTTTGAAACCTTTTGCCTCTGTGTCAAAACGAGTCTTTGTGCGAAACCATTCATATGAAAATGAGTTTCACCTGAACGTCCATTTTCATGCAAATCAAACTCATTTTCATTTGAATGGTTTTGCACGAGGACTCGTTTTGAAAATGGGGCAAAGGGCAACTCGGAAATGGCCTATTGGTCTACACACAGTCAGGGCTAATGGCTGTGTTTGAGGACTCGCATGGTGGTGAAAAGATAGTTTTAAATAAAGGATTCCTTTTGTCTTTACAGATATCAAGCCTGCTAATGTGTTTATAACAGCATCTGGTGTGGTTAAACTTGGTGACTTAGGACTTGGCAGATTTTTTAGCTCCAAGACTACAGCAGCTCATTCTCTGGGTAAGAATTGAATTTATAAACAATCAGAATGAGTGTACCTGCCCCCACCCCCTGGAATTCAACTGCTTCATCCTCTTAAGCTTTAATCAAGCATTGGAGAAGGCTATGCAGCTATGTTGTCTGCATGCACTGCAGACCTGTAGATTCACTATCAATAACTGCTATTGATTTTGGTGCAATTTTTTGTTTGTTCCATTGTTAGTGGGAACACCGTATTACATGTCACCAGAGAGAATACATGAAACAGGATACAACTTCAAGTCTGATATTTGGTCTTTAGGTTGTCTCTTATATGAGGTAAAAATTATGGTTTAAACTAGTTACAGTGTTATAGTGGGACCAGTTTGGGTTGACTACAGGAGGTGCCATGCCTTGACTCTGAATTTCATGCTTGGTCATTGCTCTTGTGTCACAAGTGTTCGTGGAGAAGACAGATAGCTCACAGTATCACTTTCTATCCAGTACTTATCGTGTGCATATTGTGGTTCAATTTTACCATCAGTACAATTGGTACAGTACCCTGCTTTGTGAATATTGTTCGTAATGTCTTTAGGCTTCTGAGTGCATAAAACATAGCCCAGAAATGGTTCAAAAACTGCATGCAAAGAGCATTCAAATAATCACCCACGTTTTGGTGAAACAGTAAGCGTGTTGTTTTTTGTTGTTGTTGTTGTTTTTTAAGCGGCACAAATCTTCACATCTTCTTAAAATAAGTTAATTTTGATAGAAGAGCATTTCTTTCTTTCTAGACGTGTCTTAGGTCTTAGTTTTTGAGGGTCTCAGTTTTCGTGACACCCTATAAATGCCATGTAAATGTCATAGTTTGCTTTGAACTCAACAGTCCAAGTCAGCTTTTAAGTATTTCTGTACATTTATATATACCAAACACTGGTGTTGTCTACAATCTGGTAACTTCTCTTTGCAACTGTTTAACAGATGGCTGCACTACAATCACCTTTCTATGGTGATAAAATGAATTTGTACTCACTGTGTAAGAAGATAGAATCATGTGATTATCCACCTCTGCCGGCAGAGCATTACTCACAAGAGGTAGGATATCTTGATTATCTTCAGTTGCTATAGTACATTCTCATAATAATATTAGATGTCCCTACATGTGAACATTGTAGTGTGAGTGTAGATTTAAATTATCTGTTTTGTAGTAGTTGATGAGCAGCTAGACTTCTTTTTATCCGGTCAGTTCTTGTGTTCATGCTCAAGAGACATTTAAGAGTTCATCCCAAAAGTATCCTGTACTGAGGGCTTAGCATTTCAGAGATCTGCATACTTTCTAAGAGCAGCAGTGCCAGACCCAGACCTTGAACTGGTGGGATGGTGGTGGTGGTGGGAGGGAGGGGGGGGGGGGGGGGGGGTGATTTTTGTGTGTACACCCAAAACTTTTTTAGTGGGGCAGTTATTAAAAAAATGTATTTTACCAGAAATAAGGAGATCCCTAGGTCTGCCACTGAGCACTAGTTGCTTCCTTTTGAACTACCGTAGCATTAGTATGGGTTTCTCAAGTCCGATGTCAGATGTTCTTAAGGCAGTAAAAGAATTAAACAAAGATGTCTTTTTGAGTTAGTTACGTTTGCACAAATGCATTCTAATGCATAAGATGCTTGTAATGATATTGCAATCTAGATACTAATCTACAACCAGGCACTCTTTTTCCGATGCTAAAAGGTCATCAGAGTTGCAGGAAGTGAAAAAAGTTTTTTTCCTTGCCTCCGCTTCTGAAAAAGAGAGCCTGACTGATCGATTTTCTTTCCTGAGAATGAGGCTAGCTGTATTGCAGTCATTTAAAGTGACTAAGCTTTTTTATCCTTGCAGTTGCGTGACTTGGTAAGCCTATGTATCAATCCCGATCCAGACCAGAGGCCAGATATTGCTTACGTCAATGAAGTGGCACAGACCATGCATGCAGGTCATTTGCACTAGTAACACCCACATGATGTAGTGTGGGGTCTAGTCAAGAATGCTTAAATTAAATTTTAAATTGTATAAAGCCTGTGTAGTGTAAGTGACGGACAAAATAATTTATTGCGAGTTTCAAAATCTGGAGTTGTTATCTGGCTAATAATGAACTCAAAATTATGTGAATAAATTATTGGCAGTGTCAAAGAGCCCGGCCTGTAATGCTATTTAATGCGATTTTTGTATATTCCAACTTGTCTGAAATTAGAGTGAAAACGTTTGAAACACTAGGCCGGACGGTAGGAACACTACGACCCTCTTTCTATCCAGAGTACGGATGGCCAGAACTGGTCAAGGCAACCTCGTTCCCAGGGTCTCTCTCTCCCCGCCCCCAAGAGCGAGAGAAGAGAGACCCTGGTTGCGGCTGGTCACGTGATCTGGGTGACAAACCAAAACCGCAGGGAGGGTTGTTCCTCAACAACTGTAGGCTTAGTATTGACAAAACCAGTCTAAGCCACCCCTCCCTTCAACGAATTTTTTGACACCACCCAAATTCTGGGTGGCACGTGACCAGCCGCAACCAGGGTCTCTCTTCTCTCGCTCTTGGGGGCGGGGAGAGAGAGACCCTGGGAACGAGGTTGTGGTCAAGGCTGAAACAGAATCCCAAAAAGCCTGACGTGGCTTCTGTCAAGCCTCGAGGGAATCAGGTTTAGCTAGGTCTTCATATTTAAATATGGTTTAGATGATGCTCCAAAATGGTCTTTGTTGTGTGGCGGAGATTTACTGTGTAGTGAATATTTACATTTTGGTTTAATTAAGTTTGGAATTTGCGTTGAAAGAAAATGAGCAAGAATAGCCTTAAATAGCAAGACCTCGGCTCTTAAGCTTTTCGCACTATAGATATTAGTGCACCACACTGCATCACCAATTAACCTCTTTTAAACAAAAAATATCATTAATACCATTCCGTCATAGTTTATTTTAAATAGTTTTATTCACCTTTCATTTAGAAGTGTTTTCTTTCCTGGAATTAATGTGATTCTGAAAACGGCATTAAAAGTTCTTATCATTCCTCTTGGAAAATACAATTCTAGGTCAAAAGATGTCAATTAAATGGCTCCTTCATTTTAACTTAATTGCCCTTGCATAGAATTAAGCGAGGTTGAGTTGACTTGGAGACGACAGAGATTAGAAAATACAATTATACACAAAAGTCTTGGGGAACAAACGACGAAAGAAAGTACATTTAGAATACATCCTGTAGGCAAGCGCGTGCTAAAAGCCGCAGTTTTACAACTTGACATTGACTGAACTATCAGCAGCTGTTGACGTAATCGGATGGCAAGAGCAAAGAGAATTTACATTTTGATGATCAAAATAAACGAGGGATTTAAGTTTTTTCCTCAAAGTGTTTTCTAAAAAAAATAGAAAAAATGTTTTCCACGTTTTCATCGAGTTATAGAAACACTCGTGAAAGTTTGGGAGAGCTCGAAAAAGCTGTGGAAATACCCCCCTATCGGCTCGTGTCCCCACAGCATTTCTCGTTCTCCCAAACTTCCACTCGTGTTTCTGCAACTCGATGAAAACACGGAACATGTTTTCTATTTCTTGAGTAATATTAACAGTGTCCCGAGACTTTTGTAAAGAATTGTGGCGAACGTGATAAGAATATCGTAATATACTGGAAAGCCGCAAAAAAAAAAGAACGTCAACTCTGTTAAACCCCACTGGCTATGCTATTGTAAATGCATCAAGAAAATCGTATAATATGTACTAATTAGTAGTGAATGAATTTTTGTGTTTAATTTCCTTACTTTATTATGTTGCTTGTGCACAACATTGTGAAAATTTCCGTTGGTAAAGAAATTTCAACAGAGTGATTTGGTATACTATATTTTTCATTACGTTTTTCTAGAGTGGACGATGATGTGGAAAAATTAAATTAAGTAATCTCAGTTTTGGCAACTTGTAGTAAGAGTATTTACAGTTATGTGATTCTTTCCGTGTAACTTAAGTTTGTTTAAACGCATTTTTTTTTCTTTGCTGCAGGCAGTAACATCGAACGTAGTGAATAGTGTTTCCACTAACGAGGCAATTTCGAACTTCTTTTCTTCTGCAATGTAGTGTGCATGTAGTTCATTTAGAATGAATGCAATAAATAACAAATTTCCATGTCTGTGAGTGTTGTTGTGGTTTGTGAATATTGCAATTGGTAGTCTCCATCTGAAGTCATTAAAATTCTAAGCTCTGCACTTAATCCCACAATAACAAAGCTGTTCTTTCACATGTTCGTATTTCTAGGAAGTAAAAACTCGGGATGCAGTCTGTTTTATCATGTTTATTGTCACAGACGACGACTAATTTTTTACGATTACCCAGTCGAGACATTTGGGTTTATGTTTTTCATTAGCCTGTGTACAGCTGTCCCTCTCCCCTAAAAAAAAAAATCCCTCCCCGATTTTTTTGAGGGGAGCAGGACGGCTGTACACAGGCTAGTTTTTCATGAGTCAACGATTCTTCAATCAGGTGTATTTAGGAAGTGAAAACGCGGGATCCTTTTAAACTAGTCAGGTGAAGGCAAAATGCACAACAGTACATTTTACGCTACCAAAGAAAGGTTTTAAGACGGAATCCACCAGGAAGTCGAGTAATATTTAAGTTGGACAAAAATCGAGTACCAGAATAATTTAAATCCTATTGCGTTATTTTCTACCCTAAATAAAAGGTAAAGATGTAAGTAATTACCCTTGATAACACCGACAACAATTTTTCATCAGAGTCTTATAGTCCAGGAAAGTTAATGCGATTTGGTACCGGAAGGTCAAAATGCTTGCAACAGAATTTATATTTTCAGGAACGTTTTCGGTAAGGACTCCAGATAAACATATTAAAAGTCAATAAAAATCAACCCAGGCGAAATACGAAAAAAATGCACGTTTTTTACCACTGTCATTTTGCCCTTACGCCATGTTTTTATGCAAATTAGCCTTATCACGGATACGTTTTACCAAATATATCTTTAAAAGTCATTAATCGCCTAACCTTTTTTTAGTTCAGTGCTTTCAAAGGGCGAATTAATGCTGTGGTTTGCTCACGAAGATTTTCGCAACGAAATATTATGATAACTATTATTACTATTATTGAGTTTTGATTTTTTTTAGCACTACAGGGCACTTTGATATTACAACTGCAAAGTACAATGTAAAGGTATAATTATAGCATTAAATCGCGTTCAAGGGTATGATAACAAGGGTATGATAACAATATAACAATAAATAACAAAAACATTGAGTTCGCTCCCGTTGCGTTGAAACTGACGATAGAGTATAAGGTCGACACCAGTTCTCTAGAAGATTAGTAGGGCAGAGTTTATGTGCGACAGATGACGAAAAAGTCCCGCCAGCCCCGTTATCCAAGCTTCAGGCAGGCGATCCTTAAGTCTGTGCCGGCATAGAGTATCATGAGTATTCGTTTTTAAACGAAAGCAACAAGCTACTACCATTGGATCAAAGGCGGCTGCTGTGTACGATCCTTGCAGCAACCCTGTTTTGCTGACGCCTTATAGAATGAGGTCAAACTTGAACAGATGTCATAACGTAGCCAACCACTCTATGTTCTTGGCGGAGGAGCACTGCTTCATCGTATCCTTTGGAAACACGGTACAACCTCTTGTGACATCTGCAGCTGCTATGTGCATTATGTTGCTCAACGATTTGGCAGGTGTATTGCTCTATTTGACGCTTATTGCGATGGGTCCTCAGTTAAAGACGCAGCACACTTAAGAAGAGAATCAACCAATGCTGTACCTTTACACTGTGATCATCTGAGCACACTCACTGTAAAGAAAGACGTTGTCCTGCGAAACGAAGAGAACAAACAATGTTTCATCAACATAGTGAGTGAGAAGTTAAAGGAGGCGGTTTGTGACAGCATTCATGCTGCAGGCGATGCTGATGTCTTGGTAGTTCAGTCTGCGGTTTCTGTAGCTGCTACCAGAGACACCGTCGTCATCGCAGATGACACAGACATTTTAATTGTATTCTGCGAACGAGGAAAAAACTGCAAAACTGCAAACCAGAGCCGAAATGAGGGCTCGCGCAAGGCAAGGTTTGGGACATCCAGGCTACTTGTTTTGTGCTCGGTTCAAACCTCTGCAAATATCTCCCAGTTGTATTTCTACACACGTTGCTGGGATACGATACCAGGTCACGCTTGTTTGGTATTGGAAAGGCCGTCGGTCTTAAGAATAGATCACAGTTGTATCAGCATGCCAAAGTACTTTACTTATAATGCCAATTCGTTGAAAGAAGACGTTATGAAAGCAGAACGCGCATTGCTAGAGGTATGACGGCAAGGTGAGCGACAGTTTGGAGGCCTTGCGATATCGAAGATTTTGCAAAAACACAGCTAAAAGTACAACCGCAGTTGAAGTAAAGTCCTTGCCTCCGAAGTCGTCTGCAGTGAAATATCATTCCCTTAGCGTGTACTGCCAGGTGCAACATTGGACTGGAAATCCAGAGGTTCAACGTGTGACTGGGGATATAAAGAAACAGATGGTACTCTAATGCCCGTAATGACCGACAAACCACCTGCTCCGGAAACTTCCCTCCGAGTTGTCAGATGTAACTGGAAGGTAACACCGCTTAACGTAGTTGCAGAAAGCACAGACGTGACTGTTCACCTGCCTGTGGCGAGTGCCGTGGAAGTGCTTGTTTCAATTCACCAGTTCTGACAGATCCAGATAGCGATACAGAGGACGTCGGGAACGCAGTCGATACCTTACTGTTAAAAAGGTAGCGAAAGTCGGATCAGGTGATGCTATATGTTTCAGAGACATTAGAATAAGGGATGGTAGCCCAAATACTGAACAGCAAGGGTTGAGAAATTACTATGTGAACACTTTTTTGTTGAATATTTGTTGTAAAACGGTCCATGATAAAACTTAAATGTATACTTTACTTAATAGACCTTTGTTTTTACATGTTGAGTGTAACTAAAAGTGGAAAATGTCTTGATGGAACAGTTTACAATGGCTAATTAGCATAAAAACATGGCGGCCGTCAACACTTGGATTTTTTACGTATTTCCCATAAGTTGATTTTTGTTGACTTTTAGTATGTTAACCTGCATGCCTCAAAAGCAAACAATGTAAAAAGAAAAATTCTGTTGCAAGCATTTTGACCTCCTGGCATAACTTTACTGGGCTATTAGAAAATGAATTTTAAAGTTCACAAGCTACAGGCAAATTCTCACGTGCAGCCATTTTGTTAAATCGTCTTTAAGCGATTCAGTGGAATTCTGTGGAACTTCGAAATTTGTTTTCGGTGTTTGGTGTTGTTAGAAAAGATTTCTTTTGATAAGATATTTGAAGCAGTAACACAAAAGTTTGCAACAAGTTGTAAATAATTTTGGTACAACAACTTCTTATCAGAGCCGGAGAAAATGAAATTCACAGTTCACAAGCTATAGGCAAAAGCTTACGTCTTTTAAGCGATTTAGTGGAATTCAGCGGAACTTTGAAATTGGTTTTCGATGTTTGGTGTTGTTAGAAAAGATTTCTTTTGATAAGATATTTGAAGCAGTAACACAAAAGCTTGCAATAAGGTGTAAATAATTTTGGTACATAATTTTGTCCAATAACTACTCGAAGTCCTGGCGGATTCCGTCTTAAAAGCTTCATCGCCTGGGCTTAGTCAGAGTAATAGAATATTTGGCCAAAACAGCGTTTTTTACAAGCATAACCGGCTGGCAAAAAAGCCAATTTACCAACAATTTATCCTCCATTGCGTGGCAAAGTGTGCGACAAAAATTCGTGTTATAACCCCCTCAAGAACAAAATGGTATACCCCAAACGAAAACAAAGGCTCAACATTCTACTTGTTACTTCTCGATTAACTTATCGCGCGGGGTCTCTGCGGTATGGAACTCGCTTCGCTAGGCTAGTACTGAAGAAAGAACGAGGGCGATATTCTCCCAGCATGGGCACGGTTACCTGGCTCCCTTACCGCACTGTTGCCCGTGTTCTGCAGCCAGTTTGACATTCATCGCGCATAATAGGCCGTGGGCGACCCTGTAAGCATCACGGGAAAATTCTGCCTTGGCTATTGGCCAATCACAGAGCGTGTTTTAACAAAGCTCTAGCTTGTCTAGCCTATACGGATACAGCCTTTCAGTCATCGCTGCCGGCCCGATGAGGCTCGCGAAGGAGAGAAGAGCTTACCTATGGCCATATAATAAGCAAATACAAGGGGAAGAAACAACGAGGCACATTATTAGAGCAACAAAGAGCTTACTTTACAGCTAACCGGTTATTACAGGCCTTTATACCCAGGTACGTGGTCTCGTTCAGCCATGTGTGCACGCTCTCCAGCACAGGCAGCCCAGCAAACCCATAAATATCTGCTAGCGTTTTAAGCGGTTCTATAACTAAGGTCCTTGTATCGTAGAAGTTTGATCTAGTCTCGTAGTGAATCCAGTAGTTTCTGGCAAACTCCAAGTTGTCTTCCGTTTGCTAAGTTGTCGGTAGCTGTAGAGTTTCATACCCAAATCTGCGCTACAGCGCCCTATCTGTGTGAAGAAGCCGGCATGACGAGAGGACGAAATTATGGTACAGGGGTCCCTCACAAGACATGAAGATAATCTTGCAATCGATATCCTGGTGGCTGTTAGCCTGCGCCGCATACGAAACTAAACTTACTAGCCGGGATTAGATTACGTCTGCGACGCAGGCTAGGGGGCTGTAAGCAGTCAAAATGGATTTAATGGTTTTCTCTAAAATGCGCGAGTTGAGAATCTTCAAGACAGATAAATCGTACATGCCCTCAGAACTCACTTGAGCCTGCTGTGGTAGTTTATAAGTGATTGTCTGTGGCAGTTTGGTGCAACCATAGTTATGGTGCAACAGATAAACCGCTTAATGTCAAGACCTTGCCTAAACCGGCGCGAAATTTCGCATGCTGGTGACGGCTCGTAAAGGCCAGGCAAAACGAGGATGCATGTTCCCAGAAACACCCGTAGCGCAAGCATGTTTTCCCAATGTTTCCCAGTTTTACCACACGGGAAGCATTGTTTCCAGAGGCAATTTGGTTTCCAAGAAGCAAAATTTTCTTCTGCTACACGGCATAAACATTTCGTGTTTCTGCGCTGCATGGAAGCATGGCAAAACGAGGAAACAGGTACGGAAACATGCTTCCTCGTTTTGCCAGGCCTTGGGACAACTTTTCAACTCAAAAAAATAGCAAAGCCATCTTCGATTTCTGGGGAGCAAGGCCAATTAAATCCTTCACTCGTTTCCTGTCGAGTGCATACCTCATGCGCGTATATTGCGCATTAGAAATCGAGGACGAGCATTTCTCTTACATTCCATTACTTTTTCCTCCTCCAAAAACATACAGAGGACTAACGCTCGAAAAGTCAAGAACAAGCCAAAAAAATAATATCAATGAAAGAAGCTTTGTTTGAGGAGTTTTTATTTTTTATATGAACATTTTACATAATACAGTTTCCAAAATCCTACACATTACTAATCTCAGTTCCTCGCACGAAGGAGTTTCAGAAGAGTGTGGTGCAGACGGCAGCTTAGTGTCGTAACAACAAATACGATAGATATGTTGTGAACGCGGACAGTAGTTAGATCTGAGATCACATCTCCATAGCTTCTCCTGGCTGTGTAACCCTCGTCTCTGTGACTTCCATCACGATGGGTTTAACGTCTTTTGTAAGAACAGCTGTGAAGAACATGACAGTTGCATCAGATTTCGTTCAAAAAATTTCACTCTACATGAAGCTTTAGAGATTCTAATTGATCATTTCCGAGTTCCCCTTTGCCTCTGTTTCAAAACGAGTCTACGTGCGAAATCATTCATATGAAAATGTGTTCCACCTTCACGTCCATTTTCATGCAAATCAAAGTCATTTACATTTGAATGGTTTTGCACGAAGACTCGTATTGAAACTGAGGCAAAAGGCAACTCAGAAATGGCCTATTGGTCATCGTATCCTATTTGTGGTATCTTTATTACTTGCACATCATGTTATTAGCCTGGCCAGTAGCATGTGACTATTCTAATGAAAGTTACTGAGCAGTTCTTTCATGTGGTAATGTTCATTACGCTGTACAAGGTACTTCTTACTTACACTGAAAACTACGAATAAAACGTTAGTGTCTGTGTGTAAGGCGAATAGCTATGATAGAAGAAAGGAAAAGAGAAGGGACTAAATTTCAATAGACTGTGTCAAATTGAATTTTTCTGTGAACTCTTGTAAATAAGTTGTTTCATCTTGATTGTACTTATTTTCATGTGTAATATTTGTTTAAGGAATGGCGCTGATATGTGTAATCATTCAAATGAAAGCTATTAAGCAGTATTTTACTGTGGTACTGCTTCTTTTTCAGTATTTTGCACAATAAAATTTGCCATTTTGACAAAAATATGGTAGATGTGTGACTAACCTGTAGCACCTCTCTTGTAGGAATACCTTCCCTGTCTCACACCCTTTTCATTTGCCACATCATATGGCCTGAGGTATTGTGTTCCTTCTTTGGTAATCACACAAAGATCAACATTACTTCCAGACCCCTAACAAACAGGCAAGAAACAACAATAAACTTGCAACAGTGCTACCACAGTTGTCATGGGTTCAATTCCCATTAAGGACTGAGGCATCTCCCAATAAACTACCCAGAATTGGCTTTCGTTGCTATGGCAGTTTTCTGGCTTCTTTATATACTGTGTTAGCTAAATTTGGCCGATTTTGCAGAGAGAATCATGTTCCTTTTATATCAGTATGTTATGTTTGTTGGATTATACAAGGTTGCACTAGCGTTCTGTAACACAAGAGACAACTACAACATACCAAATCGTTAAATATTCCTGCAGCGATTGCATCGCGTACCAGTTTTTTAGCATCTTCAAGCTAAAATGAGGACAATTTGACACTCATTAGTACATACTTGATACATTTAGTTAGTAATTATTAAATAGTGTTACAGTTTACGACTGTAATGTTTGCTACGCATTTACATGACCACAGGTGCATACTGAGATATTTACCTCCATGTCAGGCTTATATCGTGACTCAAACACCGACATAGCAGCCAACGAGCCAGACCCTGAATTGATAAACAGAAACAATTTACATACATGACTGTATTTGTTGTGGTTCAATTTTATCCTTGGTTCAAATTTTATTTTTCTTTGTTTAAACACATTATCATACATTACCATACCCAAAAACAGAGGAAAATAAAATTTGAGCCAAAAAAAAAAAATTGAATCACATACTAGTACTAGTATGCAGCTCTATAACCCCTTTGAGCTTTAATGACATTCTGGTAGAACCTTGAAAACAGTGAACATGGTTACATACAGCAAAACATAAAGCAGTTTTTGGCACGTTTTGCAATTCTATCAGATGTGTATAATGGTACTTACCCATTGTGACATATGGCAGCTTGTCGGTACTGCCGTGTGGATAGACAGTGTGTAGTGTTGGACCATTCAAGTCAACACCGCCCAAGACAAGAGCAGCACTGATGTATCCCTGATATCTGCACAAATAAAACAGAACATTAACAAACTTGTCAAACTACGCTCCCCTGGTAAATGGTATATTAATGCTATACATGTACGTTTACATGTAGTATAAATCATGTTACTCCAGAAAAAATATCCATATCCCTCCCATGGAAGGGTGTTTCCATTGAAATCTACCACACCTCTGGAATTTCAAGTTTAGGTTGATATCTGTACATTTTGAAAACTTTAACTTTTGAATTCCCCCCCCCCCCCCCTCCCCCAAACACACACACACACACACACACACACCCCTCAGAATTTCCAGTGACTTTCCTGAGGCAGCGTATGGATATTTTCTGGTATTGCAAATTCCACATAGTAAGTGCAAGCTAATTAAAAAAGACACAATCATCTTAAATACCTGAACAGCAACTGTTTCAACATGCGCAATGCAGTCACAATTCTGGCCTGAAAAATATCAATATGAATGTGTTAGCTCCTAACACTTCTACATATAACTCGTTAGTTTGCAACATAACATGGCTCCTAAACAGCACATGTTCTGTTGCTTTCAAGAGCTGCATTGAGTACATAACTGACATAATTTTTTTATTTACCTGACGTCCAGTCGATAAGCTGTGCAACTGAATATGGGAAGAGATGAGATTTGTGACATACTCTGTGTCAGCAGCAGTACCAGCCCCACAGCAACTGAAATATATAACAAATTATTACATGTACAATCTGTCAAGGGAGATAACTATCAATACTGAACTTTAGATAAAATGAATAGTTAAAAATACTTACTAAATATTAGGAGCAATATAATGTATCTTGGAGCAGTTTTTATCAGCAACAATGGTATCCTAAAAAACATGAAAATGTAGTTTACAGTGGTCATGCGCTTAGCTTCATATCTCTTTGAGATGTAGCTAGTTTACTGGCATGCAACTGAAACAGAGGAAACAAAAGTACAGTGAAACCACACCTTATGGTCGCCTTAATAATCTGGTCACCTTGTTATTACAGTCACTCTTTTCAGTGCTCCAAGCTCAAGTTTTTTAGAAAATGGTCGCCATTACAAAAATTTTGGTCGCCAAAAAGCAAAGCGTTTTTAAAGCAGGACACCTTATGGCACCTTGCATGAAGTAATACCGCTGACCATTATGAGCCGAATTAAAATCGCTCGAAGAATGTTCCAACGTAGTTATTTTCGTTTGCATTGAAGAGTTTTTTTGTTGAACTGTTCCAATTATCATGCAGAAAGGTAAATAAAAGATTAAAGAAACAGGTAAGGAAGATAAACATGCAAAACAAGTTTAATTCTTGCACAGTACACTAAAATAATGGAAAGGAAATGTGGTTTGCAAACTTTATAGGCGGCTCCATGATCGAAGGCATCTGAAAAATGAGGTATCCTTAATTCAAACAGATAAGTAAGATAGGCGATTGAAATAGTTGTAATGAAAAGTTTTGTGGTCAAATTTTTTGGGCTTAGTGATTGAACTGCAAAAAATGTTGATGCGTAGCCAGCCCTTTGTATTACACTGGTCGCCAAATTGGCGACCTGTGTGGAAAATTTAGTCGCCAAATTTTATTTCCACTCGCCATGGCGACCAAAATGGTCGCAGCTTGAAGCGCTGCTTTTGTCCCCGTGAAATCCCCATACGTTTTCTTAAAATAAAACCCTACTAATGTGGCCACACTGTTAATGCGGCCAATGGCCACATTCTGAAATCCCATCCTGAACAATCCTTTATTTTACCCTGCTAATACGGCCACTTGAACAAAATTGACCGGTTTCAAGTCTGTTCTTGTTCCATTTTAACAATCCAGTTGTGTTCATTTTTCCATGATTAATACTGTATGTACTGATTGAATTTTCACTCTTTAAAATCATCTGCACTCCAGATGTTTGTCAGGGAACAGTAAGTTGTTTAGAAATGTGGTTGTTATTATGAAATTTGACCCTACCCAGTTAATATGGCCAAATTGCCATGGCCTGTTGGTATTAATGGGGTTCCACTGTAGTACAAAAGTAGTAATAATGCATATTTAAGTTAATCTTATCATTGTTGTTCATAAAAAATTTAATGTTACAGTTTGAGTTGGGCAGGAACCGGAACCACATAGCGTACCACATAGGAACTGGAACCACATAGCGTAGCCATGTTTCAAGTTCTCCTAAACATTCAAGAGTGTTTCTTACTTATCAAGCATTAGCTGTTTATCTCCTACCTCAGTTGCCCTTGTATCAGCTCCTAATATAACACCATCCTGTAAAACAACAACAGTAAAACTTAAGACCATCTAACAATACCATTAATTCCAAGAACAAGCATAAGGCAATGTTATATTTCTATTTGGAGGGGAATGTGCATCTGAAATACTTTGGATGTAACAATAAAGCATTGTGCAGTTACAGAAGTTATCCATACCGGTGTCCTAGTGGATTTGGACCCCCTTGGATTTGGTCCCCGCGGTCCAAATCCGCTAGCGGATATGGACCCCCCGGTCCAAATCCGCTAGCGGATAAGGACCCCCGAGAGTCCATATTCGCTAGCGGATTTGGACCCCCCTTCGCGAATTTGGACCCCCCAACAAAAGTGATCATACTTTACTTTCGTACTCCTGGATTCGTGAACGAATAAAAGAAAAGATGATTTAATGTAAATACGAATATTTCAGAGTAAGAAGTGTTTTGTTTGTAGTATAAGCTTTATTAAAAGTTGTAAACTTGAAATAGAAAGATTTTCCCAAAAAGCGCAAGAGCGAGTTTTATTGCTTCTTTGTAAATTAAGCCTGGTTTAAACGTCGCAGTTTACGTACATGCGCAAAATACAATACTGTTCTATCCTTAACCTTGGTTTAAATTTTATTTTCCTTTGTTTTTAACTCGTTATCATACATTACCATAGCCAAAAACAAAGGAAAAAAAATTGAACCAAGGAAAAACTTGAACCACAATACAAGCATGTACATGTAGGTCATTCCGTGTAATGATTGCTGCTGCAGTGAGTGAGCCTGAAGCAAATATACAATACTTATTCGAGTCGACTCAAATTAAAAAATTCGGCAATTGGTTTTAAACGTCGCATTTAATTGTGTCACATTTAATTGCTGAGTTATTGCTGAGCGTTCAATTCCAAATATAAAAACCAAAAATTTTCCGTCGTGGTTCAGGTTGTTCACAATATGCAAAATTTTAGAGCGATTTCGAAAGCCACAACTGAAACAAGAAACGAGATGAACAATTTCATTGCTAACAGGATCCTTAGTTAGCCGCTGTCTTTTGTGCGGTCTTAAGTTTTCGTTAAGCTTGTCAATGAATTATAGTCATTTTCTGTAATAATTTAGAGGCCTGCCATAGAACGCAAAGTTGCATCGTTATTATATGAAGTTATTATGTTATTTATAATAAACATGGCAGGACTAAAACGAGATATGCATTTGTCTTCATTCTGTTAGTTACCGGAGTTTTGTGTTGTCATTCAAGGGAACGTTAAAAAAAGCTTGCAAATGGAAAAATTAACTGAGTGAGAAGGAAACAAAGCTTAAAATAACAATTGTTTAGGGGGGTCAAAATCCGCGAAGGGGGGTCCAAATCCGCTAGCGAATTTGGTCTGGGGGGTCCATATCTGCTAGCGGATTTGGACCAGGGGGTCAAAATCCGCGGGGGGGTCCAAATCCACTGTGACACCGGCACCCATGTAAGTTCAATGGAAATTCTGAGGGGTTGGAGGTTCTCAAAGGCCAAAATTTAAAAGGAAAGTATAAGGCTTAACTAGAATTTCCAGAGAAGTGGGGAGATTCAATTTTCCACCTGAAAGGAAGCGACTCAACAAACATGAATTTTCCAACTTGTCAAGCAATAAAGCCACACGAGGCAAGAAAAAAGATCTGATCTTCGACTTTCGTGTAAAATACAGCAGTTTAGGTGTTGAGATTACAATCACTTTCCTTACATGGCAAATATTTATAAAGAATAAATCTCTAAATACTTCAAAAAAATATTACAGAAAGGTAAAATCTAACCTTGAATACAATTCCCGCAATTGTTGTGCCGGTTTTTCTCGCCGTGGGCAGCCTAGCGCCCATTTTCTCCAATATGGCATTTCTACAGTAACATCAAAAACTTTTAATTAATAAAATGTTAATACATGAAGATTACAATTGTCTGTTATCTTTACCTTTTACAGTTTTCAAACGAAAATCCGCCACAATGTTCCTGAGCTACAGTACCACCAATAGCCGCCATGTTGAAAATTTTTGTGGAGTCATCCTTAGTGTGCATGTGCTTGCAACATAAACCGCTGACATATCGTGGACTCTGTTGACCCAGCCTCTCTCTTTTGTCAAGATGGCGGAACATTTTGAGTGTTTGGCTTCCTTTCAAGTTCTCGATTCTATTCCGGTGGAAAAATACCGATCCAAGAAAACAGGAATTAACTTTTGTTTTGCTAAAGTTCCTGGGCCCCTGGTGAATGGCTTTCTTTGTCTTGGTAAGTTCTAACTTCTTAGCAGCGACCAGAAGCTTTCTGCAGAAAAGGGCACTGGCAGGTGTTCGATTCCTGATTAAAGTTATTCAAATTCTCTGATTTTTTTTTCGTGAATCAGTATCTTGTTTATTACATTGCAGCTACTGAAGCTCATGACGATGATGGCTTGCCACACACTTTGGAGCATCTGGTATTTATGGGAAGCGAAGAATACCCTTACAAGGTGAGGTATTATTTGTACACTTCTCACATTCATTTACAAGTGTGTACAGTGACGTACACTACAGTCAGTGTAAAACAATCTTGTTAGCTATTTTTAATTACTCTAGAATTGTAGTGATTTAGTAAAAAATATAGCAGGCTTTGCAGTACTTCCTGCCTTTATTTAGACGTACATGTGGTCGTAATGAACACTTAGAACCTATTTAGCTTACACGTAAATGGTTTCCCTTAATTAAGTATGTGAGCTTAAATGTATCTGGCAACTGTATAAAAAAAATAATTATATTCTTTTGTAAAAAAAAAAATGTTTGTAAAAATTGTAATATAAACTGTGGCTAGTTTTCATTTTGTTTTGTATTACTTTTTGTTTCTTGTAATAATTTAAATTATTAATGACGTGAGCAAAGCAAAAATAAGCATAAGCCATAAGTTAGACTAAAAAAAACAAATATGTGCATTTTCCTGAACTTGCAGGGTCTTTTAGATTTGTTAGCCAACAGATGCTTAGCTCAAGGAACCAATGCATGGACGGCAACTGACCACACAGCTTACACCATGGAAACAGCAGGCAGCGAGGGTTTCCTAAACCTCCTGCCGATATATCTGGATCATGTGCTGTATCCAACTCTAACGGTGGGGAATTTTTTTATTGTTGCATCAGCAGGGTTATTTTTGTGAAACAGTTCACTACATGTGTTGTAGCCTTCGTTAGATGCCTGTAGACAGACTGGTAGTATGCAAGCTTTTGAAAATCCCAGAGGGGTTGGGGTTTTTATTTTTGTTTACAAATTTAAAATGGAAATTCTGGAGAGGTGGGGAGGGGGGATCGTATCTGAAATTCTCTCTGTGGTGGTGGTATGAAATCACTTTTCTCCTGCATTCAGGAGTTGCTCGTAGGAGCCTTTGATTGATGTAAAGACTGAGGCTTAAAATCAGGAAAAACAAATGGGTGGGTAAAACTTAAGACCTTTTTCTCACGACAGGTGAAACATTTAAGAGATAAGACACTATTTCAGATCTCTCACAGATAAGTTAAAAATCTAAGTTGAAATAAATTGAAATATGAAATGTACACTCTGTAATATGATATTATTAAGTATTTAATAGTAGTACAGCTACTACATTAACTATAATATGATAGTATTAAATCAAACATGATGCTGTTTTAAATTAATGCACCTGTCTGCTTTGATAGGAATCAGCATACATTACAGAAGTTCACCATGTCAATGGGGAGGGTGAAGATGCTGGTGTGGTATACTGTGAGATGCAGGGGAGGGAGAACATGGAGGAGTCTAGAACATACTTGAACTTTTCTCGTGCAATGTATCCTGGGCACTGTGGCTATAAGGTAACTGCAGTTCAGAATTCATGTCGTCTACAGCGTGGCTATGTCAGTTGAGATCAATATCTATTTCTAACCTTCAGACATATAAAAACAATTTGGAAACTCTTGCTTTGTTAATAAAAATCAGCTAAGCTAGAAGAAGCACAAGTCATAAGGAAGATTTGACCACAGTAACCTGGTTACGAACTCTTAACCAAAGTCGTCTTTTCAGTGGTGTTAACATTACATCCTTCTTAAGTAACATGGCTTCTCTATCTATGAGTCTTTTCATTAGTTAGGATAAGGACTGCAACATGCATTTAGAGAAAGGGATTACCAGGGTATTTATTAATAATTTATTTATTTTTTCCTAAAAACTTGGTATTGTTGTAATGGACCATTCTTTATCTGATTTTTTTTCCATAGTCTGAGACTGGAGGAATCATGGAAAATTTGCGTTCTTCTTGTAGTCACACAAAGGTACATGAACATGGCAGTCATACACAGTCAATACCTTCTACTTTTTTATTCTTATATTTTAGCTAGAGTAATGTGTGCTTTTTGGAATCAAGGTGGTTTATTTTCAGAGTGAACATACTGGGAACTCGTTTAGGAACTCATTTGATAAAAACCCTCAGATTTGTTTTTATTTGTTTCCTGAGACATCAGTTGCAACTGTTGGTTGGGGACACCATTAACGTTTAATTCAGTTTCACATTTTATAATCTGAAAGGTGTAATAGGGCAGATACATGTAATATATGACATTTTGTTCATACTGTGCTACTTATAGAACTGATGAAACTATTAACTTACAGCTGTTCTGAACAAATCTGCAGGTCTGCAACTACCATCAACAGTTTTATCGACCAGAAAACCTTTGTGTAATCATTACGGGGCAGATTGATCCAAAGCAAGTGTTTGAAACTGTCAAACCCTTTGAGGATAAAATTCTTACCAAGGTAAGAAAAATTATTCAATTTGCACCAATCGATAAGTTTTTAGATCTTCAATGGGTTTCCAAGCAAAGTCAGAAAATGGATTCTCCAGGTTGGCCTTTGGACAATTGTTGGTTCAATTGTGTGCAAGCCCAAAGGCCTTTCTCAGTGGTCTTACTTAATTTTGGGAGACATGGTGGCCTAATGGTTACTGCACTGGACTCCAGATCGAACATTCCAGTTTCGAGCCCTGGCTGGGGCATTGCGTTGTGTTCTTGGGCAATACACTTTACTCACATAGTGCCCCTCTTCACCCAGGTGTATAAATGGGTACTGGCAAATTAATTTTACTGCTGGGGGTCACCCTGGGATGGACTAGCATCCCATCAAAGGGGGAGTAGAAATACTCCTATTTGCTTCATGCTACAGAAACCAGGATAAGCTCTGGCCTGATGGGGCAATAGGCTTACTATGCAGACTTAACCTATTTACCTTATTTAATGTGCCATTGGACAAGTAAGTGATGGATATAATCCACCAGCCCTAGGCTATTGGACTGGACTTTCTTCACACACTATTCCCATTAATTTGTTGCTGTAACTTCCTGTACCAAACATGTGGTCAAATAGTTAATCCTTTACATGTTGATTCAATATGTAGAAAGCACTACCTCCTTATGAAAGACCATGGCAAACTCCTGTTCCACCACTCAGCAAAACTGTTGACAAAGACATCAAATTCCCGACTGAGGACGAAGAATCTGGATCCATTTTAATGGGCTTCCGAGGACCTTCTTGTATGGATTTTTACAGTATATCTGCGCTATCCATCATCCTAGACTACCTGACTGACACGTCTATAGCCCCCCTACAGCGGGAACTGGTTGAAATTCCAGATCCATTTTGCAGTGATATTTCCTGTGATGTCATGGGATTCCTGGAGAGCTCTTTACTGATCAAAGCTGAAAATGTTCCGTTTGAGAAGCTCTCTGCTGCAAAAGAAAAAATTACAGAGGTGTTGGGTAACCTTGCAAATGGGAAAGAAGCCATCGATATGAACCGCCTGGGTGTTGTCATTCATCGCAAAATTCTAGATACAAAGAATAGATTTGAAAACTATCCTCACGACACATTTGCTGATGCTATAGTAGGGGACTTTTTGTACTCATCCAAGCCAGAGGATCTTCAAGCAAGGTTGAACACTATTCAGGACCTGGAAAAGCTTCGACAAGAACCAGTTGACTACTGGCTGGCTTTTCTAAAGAAATACTTCATTTCATCACCAAGTGTTGTGGTAAGTTAAGGAACAGACAATAATATTAATTTAAGATATTAATATTCTGTTTTTATACAATAAACACAAACATATTTTTTGCTTACATAAGGTCACTAAGCAAATACATATTGTTAAATTTAGCAGGCAAATAATTTTCCAAGATCACTATTTCCAAATGAAATCATTAGTGTTAATTATGCCCCCTTGATTGCCAATGTGTGTAATATGTTGTGGGTGTTGTTTAAACTTTTATTGTTGGTTTAAAACTTTTCAAACCAGTTTGCGCGCTGATTGGTTAAAAATCGTGTTTCTATAACTTGATAGAAACACAGAACTAGCACGAGCTGTTGATGTGACGATGGCAGGAGCAAAGAGAATTTACATTTTGATAGTGAAAGTTAGCAAGTTGTTTTCGTGTTTTTTGTCGCGGTGTTTTCCAAAAGAAATAGAAAACATGTTTTTCGTGTTTCTATCGAGTTATAGAAACACTCGTGAAAGTTTGGGAGAACTCAAAAAAGCTGTGGAAACACTTGCCTGTGGCTCGTGTTCCCACAGCATTTCTCGTTCTCCCAAACTTCCACTGGTGTTTCTATATCTCGATAGAAACACGGTACATGTTTTCTATTTCTTAACTAATACATATTCCAAGAAACATACTAAGGTGCCCAGACCACATGAATACAATTGAATTAAAATTATGCTCATGAGTATAATTTTAATTTAATGTTTAACGTAATTATAGTTAATATAACTAAAATTTAATTGTATTCCTGAGCAAGTAAACTTTCCCAGTAAACATATAGATTCTTAACTGTGATAAAAATAATTAATGATAATAATAGTAGCTCTTTAAAAGTTTGTATTGATTTGATTGTTGTACATATTGTATGTAGGTCACAGGAGAACCCAGTGCAAAGCTGATGACAGACATGTCAGAAACTGAAAAGAAACGAGTGGCTGAACAGCGAGAAACACTTGGTGAGGGGGGATTGAACAGCAAACGGCAGAGACTGGAAAAGGCAACAGAAGATAATGAGGTCACTATGAATGAAAGCAATAAATTAATTGCAATTAATATAATAAAATTATCTGCATTTAGAAGGACATATCTGACAACCTACTTGATCTAATGATTGAATGCTGACTGTTTCCCTATACTCAAGGTATAATATTGCCTAATTTTCTGATTTCTGAACTGAGACTTGCAAAATCCAGAAAACCTTTACTAAAACATGGAAAACAGGCTACAGGCCACGTTTGGCCACGAGGAATATTTTGAATATATGACAGTTTTGTAGCCTTATCAGTGATTGTTATATTCTACATGGCATGGAAGAAATACATTTCAGTGCCCGGCATCGTGTTTCAACATCATAATTTCAAACCTTCAGGTACCCCCTCCGTCAGAGGTAGTCACCAGTCTCCCTGTGCCATCAACCTCCAGCATCAGTTTTCATCCAATCAAGATGTTCAGTAACAGACGGCAAGATGGCTGCAGTGATCAAGAGCCAGAGGCAGTTAAATTTCCTGTGGCAGAGATACCATACTCATTCCAGTTGGATCATGTATCAACATTGTTTGCAAAAGTAAGTTTGAGACAATGTGTGCAGCATTATAAAAATCATTGAAGGCTGCACAGGGATAAAATTTGCTCCAATAATGTCATCAGCACAAAAATATATTATTCAAAGCATTTGATACTTTCAAGCATAAATAAATGCAAGACAATTAAGAGTACCAGTAACTTCAAATAGTTTATTAAATTTTGGGTAAAAACAGAGAACATGAACTTCTGGTAAGAACTTTCTTCATACTTAGCTTTTTCTTTTCCTGCACTCAATGTTTTATATCAATTGCAAGTAAAGAAAAATATATTTGCAATAAATATAATATTGGTTTCAGTGAATGAACAAATTACAGTATTCTTGAGGTAGCATATGATCATTAAGAACTCCAAAGTGTGAACTTTGTGTAAGAAGTATTATTTCCAAGTCAATATCATGTGCTCTGTAGCAAAGGTTGAGTTTTCAGCTGCTTGTTAGAAGTGTACTCAGGGTATTTTCTTTGTGTTTATTTGCAGCTCACTGTTATACTGGATACCGCAGCTGTACCAGAGGAACTCAAGCCTTATCTGAGCTTGTATCTAGAAGTGCTGTTTGAGTCTCCTATATTTAGAGATGGAGGTATGACAAGCTGTACCTAACCCTATTACAATTGTCTATAGTTTTAAATACATCAAATTGTTTTATCGAACAAAGCCTTTGGTTTACCATTTTATTGAAAATCATTCATGGCATGTACAGCACAGTTACATGCTTATAGTATATTCTGGGGGTGGGCGGGGGGGGGGGGGGGGTCATTATTGCTCATATCTCAGAGATTCAAACAAAAGACTACTAGCAGATTTCCTGTATGTTTTTAACATAAGTACAACCACCCCTGATACCTAGCTAGTAAGTAATTAAAAAGAAACAGAAATGACTAGTAAACTTGCCAGAGAACACTTTAGTTACCGTGCATGCAGAGTCTGTTCAAAAATCCTGATTTTTCTAGGAAGATCGAAGAGACTCTGGAAGAGTATGCCTTTAATACCGAATAAAGATCTGCGTGACAGCCAATCTAGCCTGCCCTGTGGATGAATTTGATCTGATATGTTTGTCAGCATCTCCGGGTGCGGGAGCACAATTATTAAATAATGTCTGCCTCCTCCTAAGTTGCTTCGATTTGGGTGCGAATAAAGGAAGGCGCGAAGTGCGAGCGACTGGTGACGATCGCGAAGCACAAGGGACGTGGGACACTTTTGCCTTCCTTTGCATGCCCATTTTCCTCGGAAAAAAGAGAGGCGTTTGGGAACGAGTCAGGAATATTGGCTTAATGGCTACACACAGACACGGATTGCTGCCCTTAATTTATCAGAACTACCTGTACATTTGAATTCCAGGTCTCATTCCATATGAGCAAGTAGTAGCAGAGCTGGCAGCCGACACCCTTGACCAGGTGTCATGCCTCGGACTGAAGGGACGCAGATTCATGCCGGAGGAATTTCCACAACTGGCATGTGTTTCACTCAAGGTTGGAAATGAAAATCATCGCCCCTTTAAATTTTAATGGTCGTGAATTTCATGAAAACAGATCTTTCGAAAATTTCTTGGTTACCGACCACCAATGCATGAAAGGCAAGGAACAACACCCACATCAAAACAGAACAGGTAACCGACAATGGTTTACGAAAAAATATCAGAAAGGTATTGAAAACTTCTGTTATTACCCAATCTTTCCGTTTAAAGATTTTACATTGCATGATATAGCCCCTCCAAATACTTCGCCAAAAATTGAAACCTGTTTTTGTTCATTGTAAATCAAATTAACGTTTTTACGATTTTCGACTGAAGGGGACTGACGTGTTCACGAGTGTAACGTTACTATGGCTTTTATCGTTCATAACCAAGTACAGAACTGGAAGTGTATGTAATATTTATGCATGCTTGAAACTGTTATTCTTATTTCCTGCAATACAAAGCTTGAAGTTGAGAAGTATGAGAAGGGAATCTGCTGGCTTCACGATCTGCTTTACAAGACTCAATTTACCAAAGAAAGGCTGGAGATTGTGGGCAAGAAAATGATGAACGATGTTGCGAGGTGAGATTTAAATTAAAGGAATTTATGTATTTTGTCTTATTATTTTTAAAGATTCATTTGGGAACAGCAATCTTGTTGTGTTCTGTGTTATTTGTGTATCATAGCATGTTTTCTGATTTGATTTCTGAACAGTATGAAACGAGAGGGAAGAACTGTAACCAAAACTCTTATCAGAGACATTGCTTTTACAAAAGGTGAGGATAACACATTAACAACTGTTTCTTCCCAGACAATCGTTTTCCTATGTTTTTCCAAAAGGACAGAAGTCGGACACGAAATTTGTCAATGGTGCAGAAGACAACGATAAATTATGTTGACGTGGTCAAACGAAAACAAACAAAAAAAAAATAAACAAAAGTGCTTCAAAGATAAGGTTATCATTTTCAGTGTTTAAAGTTCGATACTTCACATCCTGCTGATTTACAAAGTTTTTTGGAACTTTACTGAAAAGTTTGTCAAAGGAATTATGTTCGGGTGGGGAACACTTCAAAAGTCAAGAAACTCTTTTATATGAGAAAAATGAAAATTTACTATTTACACTCCGCAACTATTTTATATATCCTTGTTCATGCTTCCACTTCATCGTCAATGAATAACCCCAAATAAATTAAAGAGAAGACGTGAAGGAGACGTTTGACCGCCGCCAAGTTGGCGTAAACAAAAACGTTCTAGTGTAAACAGGGCCTTTGGTCTTTGGCTAAACCCAAATGAATCATTGTTTCTTTTATGCCAACAAGGTCTAACAATCTTATGTTTGCATAATTATGCATTTAAGATTACTTATTGTTGTTTTTATTCTGTTTCGGTTTCTTCTTTATCAGAAAGCAATATGTTTTCAGCCAATATGGTGCGACAATACAGTTTTCTGAACCAGTTAATGACCGATCTGGAAAGTGGCCCATCTAAGGTTTGTTAAAAGTTATTCGTAATACTAAAGAACCAAGGCCTGAGAAAGATGGCTTGAAAATAAAGCCTCTAAATCTATGGTTTTTCGCGTTTTTTTTTTTTCGAGCGTTTTGGGCGCATATTAACAAACTATTCCAGTTTCACTAGACAACAGACAGTATAGACACATTGCATTAATGGCGTCGGCATTTGAATAACAATACTTATACATTACATCCTAAGCCTCACATTCACGTCAAAAAAATCTTTTGTCTATAAACATCCACACGAGGCTAAGGATGTATTGATGTATTATTATTCAAATTTGTGTAAACTTTTTAGATCAGAACCTAGTACGATACTTCCTTAGTTGATTTGGCATCGCAGTTCTGAAAGCGTCTGTTGCCTTTCTAGTGTTTCGCTCAGTGATCGTTTCTTTACTTACAGGTCATAGAGAAAGTTGAGAAACTGCGTTCACTTCTTACTCAACCCTCAAACTTGCGAGTTCACGTAGCGGCAGATGTCAATAGACTTCCTGCTAACCCACATGCCTTGTGGAAAACAAAGCTTTTACCCAACCCTTCAGCTAAAATACCCAAGTAAGTATATGGATAACTCGAGTTCCTTCGTCGATTTAAAAGTTCTACTTTTTGTTTCGAGTTGGTTTTTGGCACTAACGCTGTAAGCCTCCACTGACAATGAAAACAAAGCTATTTTTGTCAATGATCTCTATACCAAAGCACGGGGAATAATTCAAGATTAGCGTGAATTTTTTTCGTTCTTTTAATCTTTTGTGAGGTTTTCTGTTTATATTTTCTGCCCTCCACTTTTGTCGAAGACAAATCTAAAAAAAATTCCAAGAGGCGGCGTGGCCAAGTGGTTAGGGCATTGGATTTGTAATCCCGTGGTCCCGGGTTCAAAACCTCCTCCCTGCAACTGGATGGAATTGTGTTCGCTTGTCCCAAATTCCACTCCTCCACGCTGTGTAAAAAGCCAGTTGGAATTTTTATCAAATTTCTGTTCTATTTACAATATTTGTTTATTTATTTACAGTGTCCTCAATTAGCACAGCAATGCTTAAGACATCGACACTTAAATGAAGTGATTTTTTTTCCTGGTCACCATGTGTGTACTTGTTTTTATGCTAACCGTCCAATTTGTGTTCTGACTTCTGTGTTGTAGCATCCCGTCTGTTCAGAAATCCAGTGCATTTCTGTCTAAGAATCCTGAGCATGGAAAAATAGTGGGAGTTGGCTCAGTGGAGTCGTCGTTTCTCTACCAAACTACACGGTGTATCGACAGTTTTGATCATCCAGACCTCGCTCCTATTATGGTATTCCTGGAATGCCTGACCACTCTGGAGGTGAGTTGTCCAGACCCTCGCGGTTGGTCACCGTACCCACCCGTGCGCAGGATCAATACTGGGGAGTTTTCAGCTTTTCATTTCTTGTCAACCACATGTAGTCGTTATTGGATTATGTTTGTGAAATGACTATGTAAAATGCTAAGTCCTTATTTCCTCAAAACACACTTCAGCATATTTTCCTGGTTTTGTCATCAGCACCAAGAATGCATTTTAATGCCCTCCCAAACGATGTGAAGTGTACACTTTGATCCCCGCAAAAACTGGAAAAGGGTCTAGTATAGAGAGTATCTTTCAATTCGTAAAACCTAGGTAAAACATAGACCCCGCAGAACTCGAATAAGTAGCAAACCGAAAAAAATGAAACTCGCCGGATCAAATGCTCATTTTGACATAATCGTCGCTTGCGTTTAATCGAGAAAATACGTCCTTTTTCGTGGCTGTTATTTGTAGCGTCACGCCATAAGTATTGCGCGACAATCTTAAACGGATAAAAAGAGAAATGAATCCCCCTCCCACCTCCCCGTGAATCAATCAAATTTGCGTTAAAACCAAAACGCGCAATTTTTTTTATATCATTGAAATGGGGGGAGGTGCGTTTCATTTGTCCCAGATTGGAGGTAATGGCTGCATAGTAGATTATTGCCCACATGTATAAATGCATGATATTCTCTCACAAGTAATTTGTCTTATCGTACTTTGCCTTTGCCAGGGTCCAATATGGCGTCAAGTACGAGGTCTCGGATTGTCGTATGGCTACGGGTATGTCTTAACAAAAAACTTTGCAAAAACCTAAATAAAGCGGGAACGGTTGACTCGCGCGCGAATTCCCGCGCTTAGCACCGGCTGCACGATTTGGTGTCGTAGTTTGATTGGTTCATTTTGTTTATTGTGATTGGTCAGATGAGATAACAACACAACCAATCGTGAGTTTCCCGCGCTCTGCCAACCGTTGCACGTGTTTACTTCATGACCAGAACTGGGTAGCATGTTGTAATTTCATCGTTGTGGTCTGGCGAGGGTTAAACCCACATTTAACCGCCCTGGTTAAAACCTTTTTCTTTTACACTATTTGTAGAATGCGCGTTATGCCAGAGAATGGACTGCTTTATCTTTATCTTATCAAGTCAACCCATTTGGTGAAGGCTTACAAGAAAACTCAGGAAATTGTTGTAAGTAAAGAAATATGGTGATCATCGATCTGTAAGTAATCATCTTTACTAAACTAGGCTGGGATGTGTGCAGAATGTTCTTTGTTTGAAATAAGTCCATCTTCGCGTATTGTTAGCTAAAAGTTTCAACTGATTCATCTGGGCAAATCCGAAAATGCTGTTTTACAAAAGATTATCAGCAGAGAAAAGAAAGACAAGGCTTTTCCCCTAGATATCATTTCTTAGCCGTAAAAAAAAAAAAAAACTTTAATCCAAGTGAGATTTGAACCCCAACTTCTCAAATGAACTTTTCATTGCTAAGCTACGAAGCTAGTAGCTATAGAAAGCTGCTTTCGGCAATGAAGATACAGAAGTGAAATAGCGGGGAGATCGCGTAGACTCATGACATCACATGTTGTGATGTAAATGGATAGCATTATTTTTTATGTTGTTTGTTTTGATGTCAGGATGGCTATCTGTCGGGTGCCATGTCGTTTGATGCTGGTGAATTGGAATCCGCCATTAGCAGTGTGATATTTGAAATCATTGAACGAGAAAAGAGCGTGTCATCCGCCGCGTCTCAGGTTAACGGCATAAGTTACATTTATTATGATTATTTTGTTGTAACACCTTGATACAATACATCGACTATGTCTTGCTGCTTTCTTGCTGGTTGAGAGTGTCTTGTTTGTTTGTTTGTTTTTTTTGGTTTGTTCCTTTGTTTTTTCTTTAATAGATTGTTAACTTCTTTCATTTTCATTTCAGAGTTTGATGTCCCAATTTAGAGATGTAGGACCTGATTATAACAGGTTTGTTTGTATTTAACAATCCAGATTTTTTTTCTTATAAGCGTAATGATCTGACGATTAAGCAGCAAATACACTTCATCGGCTAGCTTCAGGATATTGGTACAATTTAGTACTATGACCTTTATAGTAAGAAGGTATGTTAACTCTTTTTTTACCGAGTGTTAATATTAAAAAGTTGATGTTTTGCGATTTCGATCTCCTGTTTCTGTGTTTCACAGTTTCGCTGTTTCGTTTCGGTGTTCGCTGTTTAATAATGCCCACAAACCTAGTGCATTCATCCTACAACCATTTCTCTTCATAGTTTGAGCGTTTGACATTGCGTTGTTTATTGTTGTTTTTATGATTCATTTTGCAGAGGTCTGTTGACTAAGATTTCTCAAGTATCTTTGTCTGACCTGATCAGAGTGGGGAAAGCTTACATCGCACCTCTGTTTGACCCGTCCCAGTCCTCCTGTGCCATCTGTTGTCATCCCTCCAAAGTGGACGAGATAAAGGAGGAATTCAACAGGTGTGTACTAATCTGTAGAAAGAGTTGTCATCAGACGTTGACAGCGGGAAACAGTCCCTTTTCCCTCAGTTGATCGTCGTGTGACTCGCGAAAATCATTTGAATAAGGAAATTTCCCAAAAATGGTTGAGGGAAGTTGTGCTTACTTGCTCGTTGTCTCGCGCGACAAAACACGTGACAAATTTCAGATCCATAAAGTTGATTTATAAGAACTGTTGGCATGAATAATAGAGAATAATAGTCTAAGAGCTTATCGGACCCAATACAGAAATCAAGCCTGCAAATAAGGCGCGTAAAAAATGCCCTATCCGTGATGATAAATACGCACTTCTCGGCAGAATCTAGACTTTAACCGGATCCTGACGGTTAAAGATTTTTGTTTAATTTGAAAAAAAAGGCTCTTGGGCCATATGGATGTTATTGTAATTTTTTGAAATTGATTTCTGTTTTTAGTATCAACAAGCCCTTTAGTGTGGTTAAATCTTTGGAAGAAGAATTTACCTGGACCGCTTGAGGCTTCTTCTCTCTAGAGCACACACTTGTCATGTCATCTCTGTCACGCACCGATCATCCGTCCCACGTAACACGTCCTGGTTTGCCTGTTGGAAAACGAAACGCTTATGTTCCGTTACCCAGTGACAGCAATAATGGTTCTAATACCGAATATATGATTTTGTACACCAAACGCAGGCTTTCTCAAAGAGACTGACGCAGAAAGCGTTTCCAAACTCCACTGGACAATCTACGGGGTTTTTTCGCAAGTTATTTGCAAAGACTGCGCTTTAATCGCAGATTGCCTAGTTTATGAATTGTCTTCTTTGTCTGCTATTATATGTCTAGTTTCAGTTTGTAGACCAAACTGAAAAATGAAATTTAGTCATTCCAATTTAGCCTTGTTGAGCACGCATAACAAAGTGAACAGTGTTCAAAATAGAATCAAGACGATAGGCTAGACGTTGATATCAACTAAGTTGTAACACCGTCCAGATCATAATCATTACATGACTGAAAAATGCACCTGGGTAAGGTTGTTATACTCGTAAAATCTTAGAAAAAAGGATATATTGATCAATAAATATGTCACACACTTCTATCTGTTTTATTGAGTCTTAACTGCAAACCTTGTACAAGGTCCTGAAACTCAAATACACACTGCAAAACCTCTTCGCTTGTACCAGATAGACTCGAGTACACTGAACTGCGAAACCTCTTACAATTTCACGGCTTAGCTACTACGCTAGTTAAGCTAATACAACATAAAGTCAATTATATACTGCTGAACTGCAAAACCTCTTCCAGTTTTATGGCTAAACTACCACGGTAGTACAACATGAAGTCAAGCATACTGAACTGCAAACTTCTTCCAGTCTTAATGGCTGAGCTAAAAACGTAGTAAAAGATCAAGATAAACTCAAGTATATTTCAACTGCTAAACGTTTTCCAGTTCTACAAGCTGAACTGAAAACCAAGTACATTAGATAAACTCAGATATATCAGCTGCAAAGCTCAAGCCAGTTTTAGAGGCTGAACTGCTTGGCCAGTAGAAGGTAAACTCGAGTTCAAATTAAACTGCAAACTTGTACAAGTTCTAATAGTATTAACCCTTTCGCTGCTGAATTTCCCCACGAAAAGGCGTTTTTTAACCGTTTAACCAAATTTTTGGTGTTACGATGCTAATTTTGTCCAAAATTTGCTATTAAAGTACTTTTTCACATTGCATCAACATTTTGAAAGAGATTCCGTGTAACAATGTACAATATTTCACATTGGTGCATAAATGCGCATAAGCCAATTTTTTTTTTTTCGTTGAAACCGTTCCAAATTTCTCTTGCTCCTTTTCCTTCTTTTTTTTTTCCTGCTTTCTTATCCTCCTTCCTTTTTACTCTTCACATCCTTTCTGGCAGAAAAAGTTTGGACAAATTTTCGGTAAACCCTGAAAAGGGGATGTTGATCAATTACAGGTGTGTTAGCCTGTTTATGCACCGATTTTGCACCAGAAACGGAGCGTGTTGTTTCCAATTAGCTCTGACAGAACGCATTCGATATACAAAAGGCACAGTCCTGTGGAAAGATCAATCCATGTCAGTTGCTTATCTAAAAAGTTGACTGACGTGCAATCTGATGACGTCACAAGTGGTTCAATGACCACTCCTCCAAATGTCGACAAAAGTCGACTTTGGCACCAACAGGGTTAAACTGTGCAAACCTAGTGTAAGATAAAAATTCAGGCATATTGAACTGGAAGCTTATTACAAGGTTCACTCAAATATATTGTACTGCTGTACGCTCACAGTGTACTAAGAAACTGATACAGCATCGTCATCATCATCACATCCGTTATTTAAACACGATGCTTGTGGGGTCGTGTACTAAATTAATATACTTCATTGGATCATAATAACTATACAAATTAACGATTGCATAACAATAATAAACAAGAATAGTTCAGTTCCTTAAACTGGGTTACTGGAGCCGGATAAACAGGGTCCCATCTGCATTCTCTCCCAAAGTTCCTCGCTTAATGAGGTCCTCTACCAGCTCGTATTCCGTCAGACGATCCCCGAGGTCCTGAGTGAGGTCAGTGTAGGGACTACCAGCATCATGCGCCGTGGGCCGGGGATTTTCCTCCTCTTCCTCCTGAAAATTTCCCTCTTCAAGAAATAGTTGGACGCGTGTGGGAATCTGAGCTATTGCATCCTTGATGGCTTGTGGGGCTGAGAAGACCGTATGAGCTCCACCTTTCATGATTTTGGTGAGCCAGCGAAAAATATCAAACTCTTCCTTCCGGCAAATGTAGCAAAACAAGATGTCATACAGACCATCAGCATTGTGTTGTCCAACCAACCAAAACCTGAAAGAGAGCAAGAAAAATACATTTTGCTTGTGTCAAAAAGAGGAACAGCAAACTTCTTCACACGGCCCTGAATTTAGTGTAGATGTTTCGCCCTTTAGGCTTCTGCAATACAAATATTAAAAGAAGTTTAAAAATACATGGAATTAAATATTTTTATTTTTAATCTTATTTGTATTGAAGAAGCCCGAAGGCCTGGTTCACACCAGCGACATAACGGCATAAAGAAAAGATTAGTTTTTTTCCGTATGTCGTTATGCTTATGTCATTATGTTCGCACTATGTCGTTATGTTGTGTTGTTCACACTGGTGACATAAAACATCAATTACTTGAGTTGTTATTTTCGTTTGCGTGACCTTGCCGTTATGCCTGAACAAGGCCAAAATTACCTGACCGGAAGTAATGGTGAGTATGATTAATCTCATTGATTTCCCTCACTGTAATGATCTGTAATCTCTCGTAAAATAATGCGATTCCTCGAGTACATATCGCATAAAAAAAAAACAAATAACCCTTTCCAGCCTTAAAAATAAAGGTGAAAGGAAAACCATAAAAATTCAGAATTAAATTAATACCTGTAGAAGAAACTGTGAAATCCAACCACACTTTTCCCTTTGAAACTTTGCACTTTCCCCCGCATAATATTCTTCAGGATTTCCAAACGCTTTTTAACATCTTCCTGAAATGCAGGATAACTGCTGTCCACAAGATTGGCGATGTCATCAAGCGCTGACGGCTGGAGACCAGTGAAAACGTCCACGCAAAACTCTCTTGTCAGACATTGCCATGAGCTTCGACGGAGAAACCTGTTTAATTCGTCGCGAACATCTTGAGGAAACCGCTTGATTGAAGACACGCTTAATGTCCTTGCAATTGTCTGCGGGGCCATAAGCTTTGTTGTAGTCCCAGCTTCTTTACAAGGTCGACTGTTCTATCTTTGAAACTAAATGATTTATAAGCACGGCAAATGATGTGTCTACGTGGTGTACCTTTCACTTTCTTGTTATCTTGTGGGGGTTTTCCCAATCGGATGTTTTCCTTATTGCTTTTCGGTGAAAGGTGACAGGGTGGGTGTAGGGAAGGTGACGACTCTTATAAATGTTTCTCGGGAAAACCGGAAATAATGTTCAGTGCAAATTACATATTATCATAATAAAATTTAAGTATTAAGATTAAGAATACATTGCCGAACTATAAAATACTGTAATTTTCAGGACCTTTATCTAGCTTCAGATCAAGTACCACTCAAACAAACGAAGTTGTCATCGTCGCTTCCTTCCCCGCTCCCTACCTCCCCCATCCCCCGTCCCCGCGCCAAAGGTCTGCTTTCGTATTCAAAATTCGCAGTCTGGAAACTGAAAGAGAATTTGGTAATCTCCCCTTTTCTTTCTTTGGCAATCAGTTACCACACATTTTAATCCCGATAACTCGAACCTTCAAGGGAAATCAAAAGAGGTTCAAGTTATCAAGGGCAAAATTGAAGGAAATGACCTGGAGGGGAATGAAAACAGGTTCGAGTAAGCGGGATTCAACAGTCTGTATTTTCATTGTTAGCCGCGTGGCCAATACCAGTTTTGGGTCGCGGGGCGATTATCTTTGTTTGGAGGGATTACGTGCACATACCCAGTACAGGGACGAAACTGCGCTTAAAGCCCTCCAAAACAGTTAGGAACGCCGCAATCCACATGGTAGTTTAGTGTAGAAGCAACAGACTAAGGACTACCTTTCACCGCGGTCCAACGTCTGGGGCTGTTTTTTATTTATTTTGAAGGAAATTATTAAACATTATCATAATGTGGAAGTGTCAGGAAGAATATGTTAAACAACTGCTGAGTGACAATATATTTCCAGTTCTCTCAAATAAACGAGTTTCTTTTCTTTTTGACAATGGCGCCGACAGTCCACATTTCCGCGTTTTCAAACACTTAATAAAACTCTTTAAGTAAAGTTCCCCCCAAAAAAGTAAATCTGCAGAACACTGGAAAAATATTGAACTTTGAACAGTGAAAATGAAAACTTTATATTTGAAGTAAATACTATTATTCTACTCCACTGAAGGCCGTTCGCGTTTCAAGCAATCCAAAAACTGTTCACTCATCCCACGAATCTATGTTTTGCGGTGTTTTGTAAATTTTGGGGGATATTTGGGAGGATTAGTGAAATTTAGAGAAATAAGAAATGGTGAAGATTTAATGTGATTTTAAAATTAGAATTTGAAGTTAAAGTTGGCAGATGGACACCCAAACAGTCCCCTGTCAACCTGGGGTTCTCTTGCGTGGGAGTCAACTGTCTGCAGGTGTTCCAAAAATAATTTCTTTCTTCTATCCCTTCTTTAAACTTAAAAGTTTACTACTAAACCCCGCCTTAAATGCGTACATTAACACTGAAGTCCAATTTAAAATGCCAGACAAATTCATTCAATGTGAATACAAGTAGAAACGCCGTTTAACATGTTTTTATAACAAGGAAAAAATATGAAAAATACTTCGAGGAAAATACTCCCCGTCTCTGCTCCCCCTAGCCGCCTAGCCCGCTTGCTCCCTAGCCCTCATTGGGGTAGAGTTACTGGGAGCAGAGTCTCTGCAGAGTCCCACCCTCACTGGTCTACCCACACGAGGGAGCTCCGACACGCTCATTAAGCGAATAGCTTTATGTAAGAGTTGTTCAACTCTTTTCATCCCACGTGGGAGGCATTTTGGGCCCCACGAGACGTAGCCTCGTTTTGGTGCGAAGCTTACTGTTTTCGTTTATAGTTCTGGCGGACGTGTTGAACTCGTTTATTTCGCGTTATCTTTTTTAATAATCTGGATGTCGGTTATATCTTGGATTTCTTGAAAAATTTGTTATTTTTTTTCACAAGTCAAGTCGAGCTGGCTTGTACTACATGGATCTATATTAAAATATTGTTTTAGGTGTACCACGTAAACATAGTCTTAGCAAATACTTGAGCGTGTTCCGCTTTCCGGCATCAACTTATAAGTTTGCATGATGTTTGGTGTTTGTAAACCGTATCAGTGTAGGGTATTTAAAGTGTCATGACAATGTAAGCAAATGCACCTCTAGGGCGAAAAACATATACACCTTATTCGATGGTTTAACATATAATACGCGAGGATATTTTGCGAGTTGCGTAGAAATTAGCAAAATGCCCGCTCGTATTATACGTTAAACCATCGAATAAGGTATTAATTATTCCACTAAAAAGTAAAGTTTGGTTCAGCGATTTTGTTGCTTCGCTTTCAGTCCGTATTTTTGCCTTGTTCTACAGTGTAATAACGTAGCATATTTTGCGCGTTCTTTTGCCCTAATATGGTAAAATGGCGCAATAGTGGAATAATAAAACTGAATATTCTGCATTTAACAAAATGAAACAAGCCCATACCCCATAGACTGTATCGTTATTTGGTTCGCGCGGTCATTGATTCTTAAAATTTTGATTCTCTCAATATAAAGTTGCAATTCGATCGTCTTGAAAATTTGATGAAACAAATCGTGACGATTTTGAGTTTTACATGCTTCACTTGCGTGGCTGAAGTAAATCGAAATCAACTGAAGTAAACGCTTTCCGGCTTCCAACTGTGAAAGATTTCTTTCTTTATAAGCAGATACCGTGGAGACAAACAACGTCACGGCTTATAAGCAGTATAAGCATCACAGAAAACTCCTTTTGTATTGGCTGGCCAATATAATGAAAGGGAGTAACGAATTCTTTCATGCTTCAGAAGTTTTTCCGCCAGAGTTTTGCATTTTAAGACGGATAAAATCTATTAGGGTGCGTTTCACGGTATTGTAACGCTTGGCTTCAGAAATCGTGTTTTCTTGATCTTGTCGCGGAATATTTTGCTTGACTCATTTTCATCACTGGCTCAAATTTAAAGAAATTGGATTAACGTTGAAATCGGTAAGAGTACTTTTATTTATTTTTTACTTTGTTCACTGAAGAGAGTGCTGAAAATGTTCGCGAAACTCTTATAGATGTTTTGTATTGATATCAAGGTCATTTAAACCTCTGAGTCAACATGTCTCTTGCATTGCAAGCGACACCACAGCACTACTATCAAGATACTACTAGTATTTTTGCAATCTTTTAGAAGCTTTGATAAATTTTAAGAAGACTGTAATTGAGACCGGATTGTATGAAGCCCGGAATGATTACAACTGATCTTAATTCGAAATAAATTAAAGCTAAATTTTTATGACAAGTGAGCCGTAAAAAAGCGCCCCTAAAATTGCTTGCATGAAACCGAAATTACTTTGAATGAACTTTACTGGAATCTAGAGTGAAAGCAGGACATTCCATTTCAACATTCTTGAAACATACCATCGGCCCGTTAGAATTGTCAGAAAACATGTCACTGTGCTTAAAGTCTAGAAGTCTTTAAAGTCCTAAACAGATATTTGTGCGAAAAGCGTGACATTCTTTGCTCTTTCAGCTGAAACTAACAGTCGTATGGCAATACATTTCTTTCGCAACCAACTAAATCAGACATCCTAACAGGATAACCATAAACATTCAAGAAAATATTAAGTGGAAACTAAACAAATCTAAGTGCGTGTGAGCTATGAAAAGTATCAGTTGTTTAATTGATGTTTGCACCTTTATTAGAATTTGCATTCTATTTTCGTTCAGCACCGTTAGCTCAATAGCAAATTTTAATAGATATTAGCCCTGGTTTGAAAATAAGGCCAATGGATGCATGCCTTGCTGCTGATTTCAGCTCTGTCATTTGAGTTCAACACAAATAAATACACAGAGTAAACATCGAGTTTCTGTAATCAACAGCACAGCCTATTGTCTGAATGTTTTTTTCCTTCTTATACCGACAAATAGCTCAGATGTGACACCTTGGCGTCAAAAGATACGGTTGACAAAACACACAAGCAGATCAGTCGTGTATTCAAATTTTAGTTGGACATTTTAATCCAAGACCGCAATTGCGCCTTAAATTTTCGTTATGTTTTTTTTTCTCAATCAAGCCTTGGCCATCTCTTAATTAAGTGGAGCTTTACAGGATTCCAAAATCAACCTAATGCCGAGGGAAGTATGCCAACACCTTTTGCGATAAGCATTTTGGCGAGCCACGCACTGATATTGGATGTGCACGATTTGTAAATCCATCTCTTCTCGAATGTTTCCTGGGTTATTTTTACAATTGTAAGCTCAAATTCAATATGCATCTTTTTTTTTCTACACGCTGCAACGAAACTCCGTAAAATGGCTCTACTTGCTGAAAGACGAAAGCCGTTTCATTTTTTCCGTTCGTTGGACGACAGTCCCGTTCATTCGTATCCATTCCGGATATTACGAGTTCACTGGTCACGTGACTTTCCTTAGAGACCGTGACAGCGCCGTGTTGATTGTGAAGACTGTTGTTCTTTTGGCCGAGGGGACGACATTTTTTTGGCCATTTGATTCCGCACCAAGACTCTTAATATGTGGAGTGGAAAGATACTTGATGCCTGCTTTTAGCACTTCGCCGAATGCCGCAAAGCCGGCAGGCAAACTAACGTACACGTTCGCGCCTTCTCTCCTGAAAGCGAAGACCCACGTTCCAGCGTTGCCATCCATTCCTCCACAGGTTGGCACCATCTCCAGGATACATCGATCTAAAATTCCTGCCAAATTAGCCACAGTTAGCTTGGTCGGAAGGTGAGTTTCTTATTTTTGTTCTACTTTACCATTAGTTTGTAGCACGTTTCAATTTACATTGTAAGTTGCATGCTTGATCAATGTTTTGTAGACTCACATATTTGTGTTTTATCTAAATTTGTAATTTGCAGGAGAGATAATTCCAAGAATGCCCCAAGTGTATTTTTCGAGGAAAAGGAAGATGAAAATTTTGCAAGTAAGATGAAATACAGTTATATTGACATACATGGAACAACTGTAGCTTTTAATATTTTAATTATAATGTAGCTCGCGTGGTTCTGAATTCATTCACGTAAATATTTAGCATATATTGTTTTCAAATTTTCAGCAATTAATTTAGTGGTAAGGTTCTCCCGCAGAGTCCTTTCAAACATGTAACTTGGAAACCTTTAAAGGAGACTTTTAAAAATGGTGTACATGATCTGAACAATAATTGTTAATTGTAGGTATATTGTGTTATATATCAAAGTCATACTAGGGCCATAGCGAGCAATGCAAGACGAGGCACTTGCCTCATCTAGATTCCCAGGTGAATCCGAATTTGATTTTTTTCTGAGGAAATGCCCTATGAAAATGCTGAAAATAGCATTTCAGAGCCTCTTGATTTCAAAATTTACTGCGGGGCATGCCCCCAAACCTCCTTTGTGTATATTAAAAGTCTGGCTACAGCCCTGCATAATATCCTTTGTAAAATTAAGATTTAATTTTAACTGGACATTACCTTGCCTTTTCATCAGGTCTGGAGGAATGTTTGCAATCCCGTCCTCCTATGCGACTAGATTTGACAGGCCCCAAACCAACAACTTACGACCCCCCTACAAGTCTGCCGTGGGAAACATCATCACCACGCTACACAATGAGACCCAAGACTCAACCAGAAAAAGGCGAGTTACGTCATTTCTTGTACTTTGTGTAGTTTCTACAATTACTTTGACTTTGTTAAAGACAAGAAAGAGCAAGATGGTACACAAAAATCAATTAGATCAGATTTTGAAAATGAGAACCTGGTGATTTACATACATCCCATCAAAAGTTCATTAAAACCATACATGCTATAAAATTTCTGAAATGCGTTCTGCCCCCTTTCTTATGAAAATATGTCATATTAATTAATACAAAATAAACATGCGATATTTGAGCTTTAATAGTTTGGCAATACAAAAGACTACAAGCTAAGTATTGATAGCTGAACCCTTAACAGCTAGGAACTAATTCCCTCACTGTAGGGCCCTTACTGAAGGGTTAGGTAAAAATAAAGGGCTTATAAAGGGCTTTGCATCTTTGGCCTCACTTAAAAGTAATAACTTGGTCTATTAAGGTAGTTGAAATTTCCTGTTTTTTTCTAAGCTGAATGCAAGGCTGCTTACCATTTGTCAGAACTTGTCAGCCGTCCAATAATGGCTTTCGATGTGAAATGGACCCTGTGAGATTTTCACACAAATCCACTACACGCTGCAGTGCACTGTAAGTGCATTATTTATGCATTGACTGAGTTGACAGGAGAAAACTGACTAACAATGGAATTCTGTTCTGGAATATACCGGTCTGGCCGGCCAGTTCTGACTAATGATAAGCTCCCTTAGATTCCTTCAACACTTCAAATGGTCCTAAACATTTCAGATGACTCGTGCCATTTGCAGGCTTCCGTAATAGGTACATGATTTTGAAGGGTTGTAACGTCCCCAATTTATGAGTACCAAAACAATCTTAAACAACTTCTTAAAAAGCCAGCCATTATTTGAATTCCATGGTTGTATTTTATTTTAATTTCCTATCAGAACAAGGAGGTGACAGAGTAGCATGGACCAAACAGTGGATTGCCAGTCCAGATATTTGGACATTCAGAGCAAACTTTGACAGCAGGGTGAGAAGAAACACTGTGCTTTTTATAGTTTTTTCATTTGTCTACAGAGTCTATAAAAGGGGGCTTGGAAGGACCGATCTGGGCTCATTCGTTGGCATGTCACTAACAAACAAGCTGGCAGTTTGAAATCAAGAAATTATGAAAAATCAAAATATACTTACTGTTATATCAATTTCTGTTGTTCCAGAAAATGTCCATACCCCTTCCACAGAAGGTTTTTATTTTTGTTTGAAACTCCCGTGCACCCCTTAATCTGGAAATTACCATTTTAGGTTCATGCTTTCCTTAGAAAACTTTAGGTTTCAAAACCCCACCCTCCCCTACAGAAATTCCAATGGTCTTCCTTGAGTTTGGTATGAAAATTTCGTAGAAAATGGCACATTTATTTACTATTTTCAGAGTTTCATAAAAAACTATATTTTTAACAGGCTTTGCAGAGTCTTTAAGGGAGTCGTTGAAAAGTCCTTGAATTCTGGATACATCCTTGAAAAGGCCTTAAATTCCTTTATAACAATAAGCTTGCCCTTGAAAATTCTTGAATTTTCTCCAACATAAAATCTGCATGAGTCAAACAAAAGTTGCACTGCATGGATTTTCTGTTCTTCCTTGTAAGAGAGGCAAAACCAAAACTAAATAACCTAGAGAAGAAGTTGGAGTAGAAACTTCTAGCATTTTACTAAAAACCTGTTAATTTAGAAGGTGCATTTGATATATATTATTTAACCTGTAACACTTCATTTATGGGGGAGGCGCGGTGGCCTAATGGTTAGTGTGCTGGACTCCGGATCTGGGGGTCCGGTTTCAAGCCCTGGCCGGGCACTGCGTTGTGTTCTTGGGCAAGATACTTTACTCTCATAGTGCCTCTCTCCACCCAGGTGTATAAATGGGTGCCGGCGAATTTACTGCTGGTGGTAACCCTGCGATGGACTAGCATCCCATCCAGGGGGGAGTAGAAATACTCCTAGTCGCTTCATGCTTCGGAAACTGGGATAAGCTCCGGCCTGATGGGCCACTAGGCTTGTATGCAGACTTTACCTTACCTTACTTCATTTATGGAGAGTCCAAGTTGAAAAATAAATTTGGTCCTTGAAAGTCCTTGAAAAATGGTTGCAATTCAGTCTGTATGAACCCTGTTTAGTGACGTGACATTTGTCAAGGATATCAACTTTGCTTTGTATTCTTTACAGTATACCTGGCCTTCTCCTGCTCATTACACCTCAAGAACTACTGTTGGTAGTCCACAGTTTACATTGCCACAGTCCCCTTCACACACATTTGGCAAGAGAGGAGAATTCTGCATATCCAAGAAAGGTAAGATCTCGTATGCAACAAGTATGTCACAGCGACCACTTGCAGCCACTCTTATCACTCGTCACCAAGGCCATAACTAGTGAATACAAATGTGATCCCTAGTGATCAATATTTCATTTCTCATTGTACTTTCTAATAGTTTTTGAACTTTTTAGTCAAACTGTGTTACAGACAATTTTCCTGCAATGTTAAAATGTACACATATCAAAGACACTGACTGGACTTTTTTCAAAATAATGAATCTCTGAACAATTAGCCTGTCTGCAGCTGCCCCCCTACATTTTCGTATAGGAGATGACTGCACACAGGATTTACTCTCAAAGAGTAAATTCAAGAATCTTGGCAACGGAGAAGATATTTAACAATAATTTTTATTATCCTGCAACAAAAACAGTATTAAACAAACTGTCAACAAAACGCATTTTATAGCTTCGGCTGTAGATAGACTGTGGTTGTGCACACATTGCAAGAAGTCGGATGAATCCGAGCAAACTATGACTGTCTATCGCAAAATATATTTTATGTAAGAATGACAGTTAACATGGCTTCCTGACTACATAATTATGGGCAACACGACAAGCTGTTGTCTGAATGATAATGTCTGATACAACCAAATTTGTGGAGAAGTTATGGTTTAAGCTTTCAGTTAAGGTGACGATAACTACAGTGTAATGATAGTTATCTCTGTCCTGTACATGTACATTAACAGGTGCAGAAGATGAACCAGCTCCGAACCAATACAATTACAACAAAGGAAAGGAAAAGTCCATGATCACTGCACCATCATATACAATTCCACAAGGCAGGCGAGGTGGAGCTGTGTTTTGGATGGCAAGAGGTCAGTCTTTAGTTTGAACTGACTGACTGACTGACTGACTGACTGACCGACCGACTAACTATCAGTCTTTAGTTTGAACTGACTGACTGACCGACCGACTAACCATCAGTCTTTAGTTTGAACTGACGGACTGACCAACTAGCTGTCAGTCTTTAGTCTGAACTGTCTGACTGACTGACTGACTGACTAACTATCAGTCTTTAGTTTGAACTGTCTGACTGACTGACTGACTGACTAACTGTCAGTCTTAAGTTTGAACTGTCTGACTGACTGACTGACTGACTGACCGACCGACCGACTGACAGACTAACTGTCAGTCTTTAGTTTGAACTGACTGACTGACTGACTGACAGAAGTACACATTACTTTACATTAATTGATTACCTTCTGATTGACAGATTGACTTATGTTAATTTTGAAAATTTCAGAGCCTGTACCAGGTCCTGGGTCATACAATCCCCGAGTGTATCGCACCAGCAGCAAGCGCTGTGCACCAGCCTTCACAATATCCAGAACACCGAGAGAGATTGGAATCACACACAACTGTACATTTTAAAGAGATGTGCGAGATCAAACAACCATCTTTCAATTAAGATCTGGACAGAGTAAAACCACTGACAGCTGCCAACATAATAACTGGGAGGGGGGATCTCATCCATGAACAAACGGCCAACTCTCCAGTCTGATGTGTCACACAATCTTTTCTCCGTAATGATTGCGTGACGAGCGGGTGAAAAAAAAACATCTGCAAACATTTTTTGCTCATTTTCTTGATGTCAGACTATTTCAAGAAAGAGTGTAAGTTTAAAATTTTTTTAGTTGAATAGAGTTTCAATTTTTCACACATCACATTTTTTAAACGCGTGACTTTCAAGTATCAAATTTTATAAAAGTATTTATTTACGGTAATTGTATAAAAAATTATGTAATTTTTTAGCCATAATTTTATATTTGAGACTTAAATGCATCAATATTTTCAAATAAACGAAACAATAGATCTCAATCAAGTTTCTTGTCGTCATTTTTAACAATAATATTTTTTTTTTCATTAGGTGGTACTAGCAGGGTACTAACAGTAGTTTGATTGGCTATCACATGTCTGCTGTAGCTTCATAAAGTTCTTGCACAAAAATTGAATATTCAGAATCTAAGCAAAGTATAATCTTTGGCTTAGTGTTTGCATCTCTCCCACTTTCGTAGCTTGCAGAGTAGAGAAACAGACGAAAGAACGGGTTGCACTCACCGATCTGTGTACGTGATTAGAACAAAGAGAAGTTCTTTGTCAGACAGTGTTAGAAATACTTATAGGGAATTTACTTTCGATGTAATAGTCTGTAGATGGCAAAAAGAGCAATATCCGTCAACAAAAGGTTTTATAAATTCACCCTTGCCCAAGAATATCAATTTCCTATATATCCCTTCAGTTCCCTCAAGAGTACCGCAGCGCGCCCAAGTGATTCAATTTACACAAATACTGGCTATTTATACCACCGCACGCTTTTTATTAATTTTCTGTTTAGTCGTTTCCATTTTGCGTGTTTCCCAAGTAGACAGACCACAGGTATATTTCAGTTTATTTTCAGCAATACTGTCGACATTTTATATTCAAGTTTCCCTTGGCAACCATGCGCCGCTTGGCCTGTGCCCTGGCGTGGAGCGTCACTTTGTTATACTGAATTATGAAGTCACAGTTCAATAAACATTAACAAAGCGCTTCACTAGCACTGACTGACAAACAAAATATCCGTTAAATGTGTGTTCAGTGACGCGGAAACCTCGCTACACGCCAATATCGAGCGAAAACAACTGTGATAGAAGTCAACAAACTTCACAAACTTTACCGAATTTCGCTTTGCAGGGGACCAAAACTTCGACAAATTTTTATTTTTTCCCCGCAATAGTTTTAGACAATTTAGTATACTGTTGTCATCGGAAACAGGCAATCCCGTTAAAATTCGTGACGTTGGCATTCGATACGCCCTGTGGGCTGAAAAAGGTCAAGTCGTGCTTTATAAATATGTTTGTCTCTATCTGATACAACGCGCTCCAAATTTGAATATCGCGTCTCGGTGAACAGTCGTATATCGCATTTATTTACCCAGGCTCATTCTGTTGAACGTTATAGGATTTTGAAGAGGAAGTCACCCAGTTAATTTTATCCAACAAGCCTAAAACAGCACCTACAAAAAGATTAGGCCGCAACGATGGGTTGACGGTTGAGGGAACTTTGAGCGATCGGGTACGCTTGCAGTTTTGACGACCGTTGGCCGAAGCAGCGATCTTACAGACAAAAATAAAGTTGGACAACAATCGCGTTTTACACTTAAAGATAACAACTATGGTGGATAGGGAAGGCTTGTGTTTCGTTATCTAGGTGAGTATTTTTTGTGTATAAATCAGTTTTCCGTTGTTGTTTATCATATATGTAACGAAATTTTAATGTTTAATTTTTTCTGATAACGAATCTTACCATACCGATTATTCATGATGTACTAGCTAGTTGTTCAGTTTAAATTTTTTTGCCGATGAGATTTAGAGCGAACATTAGAAACGATTCGCTGGAAAATTCTATTTTTCATAGTCCGTAATATAAAAAGAAACGAGTTTGCAAATTGTAACGTGTTTACATTAGTAAGTCGAATAACGTAAAACAGAAAATCTAAATTTAGAGTTTTCAAATTTTGATTTTTTTGGGGGGGGCATTTGGTTTATAGTAGAGGACGGTTGCGTTCAAACATAAAACGAGTAAATATAGTCTAGACACCTTAGAGAGAGTCAACGTCAACTTCTGGCTCTTTAAACGCAACGCTGGAAGTGGTAATTAAGCAATTAATAATAAATTAACTAATCTAAAGATGTTCATCCATGATCAGTTGAGAAATAGATAAACGACATCGTTGAATTGAAGCACTGATTCCACCATTGCAGTGCGCGCAGCTTACCGTTTGAAGTTCTTTCCATATTTTCGTTTGTCCAACCCCATATTTGAAATATTCCCAAAAATTTGTCCTTCCGTTTACGGCGTGGCATAGTCTGTTGGTCCATATAAGTCATAAAAGAATTCGTGTCATGGCAAACTTCAACCAAAAATACGCGCTATTCGATTTTCATGTTACTGGTAGAATAATATTTCATGCTGAGAATCTGTTCGATTTTATATGAAATTTAATTTATCCATCCTACCCTGGTCTTTGATCCCGAAGTTATATAAGCCGCCTTGATCCACCCACAAATCGCTGGGTGTAAATCTACCACGTTGACCTTTAATGACCTCTTTTAAACTCATGGAAGGTTTTCTTTTGGCGGGAATTTAGAGGTGATGACAAAACTTATCCCAAAACGTTCTTGCTTTCAAAATACTTTCTGAAATATGCAACTGTTAGCCATACCCCGTTAATAGGCCCTTTTATGGTGAAGATTGTACAACCTCGGGTGTTTGCTGCCGTTGTTGATAGGTTTACATTAGAGTGTAGAGTTCAGTTTCTAGATTAGATCGGTGCACGTTCGGGCCAAAAATCGCGCTGGTCGTGGTGATAGAGAGGTTGCCGTTAATAACGAAAAATCATTGGCCACACACAGCTGTATATATTTTTTTCTGTTTATTTGGATTTAAAACATACGTGTTATTGTATAAAAGTGTAATTTCATTATGATATAAAATGATATAAAAATAATAAGAAGGTCGAAGTAAATGCATTTTTTTTAGCTTGATTGGTTTCCCGGTGCCAGAAGATTTTTTCTTTAATTAGTCTTCATCTTTCTTTTATGTATAAACTCAAGTGAAGTCGGGGCTCACTATTTTGCGTAAAGAAGATTAAAAAAAAAAGCGCATTTGATTGGTTATTGCTCGGTTATGAAATTTCTCGCATGAGTGACAACCAATGAAAAACACCAAACGAATTCATGTAAAGCTATGTGATCAGGGCGCTTCATGGACCAGGGGCGTAGGGGGGGGGGGGGGGGGGGTCATACTGTGTCACAGGCAGGGTACTTACATATTCCACTGCAGATGCTGGGTCCTGAAAGTGGAGTTTGTAACTACCTAGCACTAGAAAAGATTAATGACATGCTGATTCTTTGGATTCGCGCTTTTTCGCCACCCAAATTATAAGGTTTACAAAAGTTACAGAATCGCGCCATTAGGATCATTACGAAGTCGGATTTCTATTCTAGTGCTACCGTCCTTCGATTAAAGTTAGGATGGGATTCCCTCTATACCAGAAGGAAAAAGCATAAAGCGAAACTAATGTTTAAAACCATAAATAAACAAGCTCCAGAGTACTTACAAGACCTATTTAAACCATTCAGCACAGGATATAATCTTAGAGACAAGGCAAATAAGTTAGCTCTACCTAAGCCCCGTACTGATTTTTTAAAACGAAGTTTCTGTTACAGTGGGGCACAGTTGTGGAATAGCCTTCCCCACGATGCCAGAGCTGCTAGATCCTTTAGCCACTTTAAAAGACTTATCAATTGCCTGATGTCTCCCTCGTGCTCCCACACGGCAAACATGTAAATCAGTTTTTTTTTTTTTTAATGTGATGTAATCATTCTTAACTTGTAACTGATGTTTTTACCGTGTTTAAATAAAGTATATGATGATGTATGTTGTTTACTTAAAAAAATTATCCCACAAGGGGGGGGGGGGGGGGGGGGTTCACGACCACCCCCAGGACCCTCCCCCGTTGGCTACGCCCCTGTGGACGGAGAACGCACAGGGAGAGGAGTCCGCTTATTTAAGATTTTATCAATTATGATTGATTTATTTTACAGAATTTAAGACGTGCAGCATAAACTACATTGCTGTCCCTATTATTTCTTTCTACAGATAATACAACGCAAAAAACGTTTGGGAAGGGAAATCGTTAACGATGTCTATAGCAGCATGGATCATAGCGTACATGATGATTGGTCTGTTGCTGCTCATAACACTCGTCTACGTCGGAGTTCTGACGTACAAATCTTACGTCATCCGACGGGACAATCGAAAAAGGACTAGTAACTACGGTTTCATCATCGGCACGCCTTCGGAAGTGGACGGGTCTACTTCAGCCATGGATACCCCACCGAGTCCCAAGCGACTAGAAGCTTCGGTTAAACCGCCAACCGAACCTCCGTACTCTGGTAAGTGCCAAAAACAAACAAACAAAAAAATTAACTTTGAATACTCAAATATCTGATCAGCCTGTGATGGACTCGCATCTCATCCGGGGTGGGGGGGGGGGGGGGGGGGGGGGAGTAGCAATACTCCTAGCCGCTTCCTGTTACAGAAACTGAGTGTTATCTACGGACCTTCAAGATGTGACATCCAAATATAGTCTATACGCTCCAGCTGTTGATCGTTGAGCCTTTTATGTCTATAACTGATAGATTGTTGTTGTCTCATTTTCTGTTCCAGTTGGCGAGGTTCATGAAGTTCATGTCCAACCTCTTCTGGTCAGACGCTCCATATCGGACTTTCCATCAGTACCCCTGACTCCAAGCACTCCACTGTCTCCCAGGTCACCATCTTCTCCGTCATTCTTTGACGATCTGGGAAGCCTGGATCCGAGTCTTTATACAACGGTTGCTGAGGTGCGCCTAACAGAAATATAATAATCTATTCCTTGTCGTTTGATTAGCTTTTTCGTTTAACTTGTTTTTAGAGCATATTTTCTCCCTTGATTTAAATTCGATTCTGGCCAAAAGAAAAGTTAGCGTAGAGCTACGTGATAAAACTGCTTACAACTTCTCTTGATCATGGAGCGGGGAAAGATAATTCACAAGCAATACGTGCCCCAATGGGGAGGGGAGAGGGGGGGAAAGAGAAAATACACATACAGTTTTAAGAACGTGCTATAACGAAAATCGACAGATTGCCGATATTCAGGCAGACGGTTGAGATTTCCTGCCAATATCCATCAGGTAGACGTAACGAATTTGAGACGTTCACCTGACGTGTTGTTATTTTTACCTTTCAATGCACAGGAGGACGAAAACTGTCTCTCGTCCGCTACAGCAGATGACCGTTCTTCTCCTTACAATCTTGGCCAGGCTCATTTTATAGTGAAGTTCGATCAGCACCGTTCAGTTCTCACCGTGAGGCTCGTCAAGGCATTGAATCTGTCACCGCTTGAAAAGGAATGGAGCAAGCCTTGCAACCCTTACGCCATAGTGCAACTGCTACCTGATTACCGACATCAACTGCAGTCTACCGTACACAAGAAAACTACTAACCCTCGCTTCGACGAGACTTTTGAATTTGAGGTAAAGAACTTGAAAATTTTCATGGCTCTCTGCACGCATTGCATACCTACATGTTAGTCTTTGTCTCAACCTCGTTTCCAGATCTTTTTCTTTTCAATTTTTCCCCTGGATTTGATAACCTGCCTACGTGCAGCCGTCTCCTATAAGATTTTATTTGCTCCTTCCTTTTCCCCCGCAGGAAGGAAATAGGACTTAGTCGGCTGCACACAGGCAGTTGTGGAACAAGAATTACGAATTACCCTCTAGAATTACGGCAAGCGACTTCTTTATTAAGCGATTTTAAGGCGATTGAGTTGTAAGTAAAACATTTAAACACGGCCTCCAAGAAAAGCAGCATCCATTGTTTTGAATTTTACTCTGTCATAATTTCAGGCTAGCTTAGAGGCATATCACTCAAAAAGAAAAAATATATATTACAAACGATAGACAAGTATAGACCTCAAAATATAGGGAAAGTACAAGACCTTTAAATTAAACTAAACTTTTCTTATAATGCTCTTTGTTCTTATATAGTTATCTTATAAGGAACTCCAACTTCAAACGTTGTGGTTAACGTTCCTGTCATTTGACTCATCATCACGTCACGATGTGATTGGACAAGTGGTTCTGCCGCTAGCAGATTTATCGCTATCTCAAGACAATGTGTTTCGAACTGACATCAGACCGAGCCTGAAGGTAGGCACATGGTACAATGCAAAAAGAAGTCATTTTAGTTCTTCGTACAACATTTTTTTTTTTTTTTGAGCCAAACGTAGTCCAAAAACAATGATCTCTTTGATGGAGGTGTTAACCTTCCAGCAGCTTTTTGGGGCTAGTTAGTATAGAGCAGGTAACACCCAAATCGGTTTCAGCTGTACAAACGCCTGCATTTGAATTGGTTTTCTTTTTCTTTTTCGTTAGAAACAAGTTGCTTTAGGAGAATTGATGGTGTCGCTTGGTTACCTCAAGTCTGCAGAGAGACTAACCGTTGTCGTCATTAAGGCCCGCAATCTACCAGCGGTCAATATTAAAGGAACAGGTTGGTGATATATTTTCCTAAAAGAAAAATCTATCATTTTGAAAACGAAACGAGAAAACAGTACATTTCATCAGATGCATTTCATGACTCAAGGAAAAAAGGTTCATAGCTCGCTCTCACTTACGCCTTGGACTGAAGGCGAAGGTTTATGGTGTCATTGTTGTTGTTCGCTTTTTCTTCGTAGATCCATATGTTAAAGTCTACCTACTTGCGGCAGGAAAACGCGTTAAAAAGAAGAAAACTTCCACCAGGAAGGGGACACTTAATCCTGTGTTTAACGAGGCTGTCTCGTTTGACATTACAATGGACGCTTTGAACTCAGTCGACCTACTTCTGTCGGTAATGCATGAAAACGAGATTATCGGCTGCGTGCCAATTGGCGCGCACGCCACGGGCAAAGAACTTGGACATTGGCGGGAAGTGCGCACCGCTAACAAACCAGTGGCACACTGGCACCTGCTACAGGATCCAAAGAAATTTTATTAGGCAAGATGTCGTGAAAATCTGCGGTAACAAAATTCAAGATGGAGTTAGTGACTCATCTAGGTCGGTGGATCTCTTGACGGGACGTTGACGACGCTGAAATTTACTTGTGGGTTTATTTCACAGCCTGCGTAGCCACAAGCTGCAAGTCTTGAGAACGAGGTGGAATGGGAAGGAAGGAAGGCTGTCATCCCTCTTCCCTATTCCTCCTCGTTCTAGCCGGACGGCAACTGAGAGCACCTGCTGCGCAGGCTGGTGATGACTTATTAGTGTGTGGTTTTACTAAACATAACCTGTAAAACAAAAGACGAAAATCTGCCTATATATGTTGCATTACTGAGCAAACATTTCCCTCAGAATATGAAGGAAAACGGTACAATGACGAGAGAAATATTGCCAACTTTGGTAAGTGAAATCGTTTTATAAGAGTCGTCATTTTGTAATTTTCTTGTAATTTGAAAGAAATTGTTTTCCTTTTTACAATAAATAGGCCATCTTTTGATATCTCAAATTCAGTTAAAACAAATCTATAATACGATATTTTATAAAAAATAGATATTCCTTTTTTTAACAGTGTAACATTTACTTTTAAAAATACATAAATAAGTTGTATGTTTCTATTTTTAAGAAATATTTTCATAAAAATCTGACGGTTCAAGAATGTTTTCTGTAATAAAATGAGATGAAAGAAAGAGCCACTGTATTAAATGTTGTCTTGAAGTGTAGCACATATGCGGCGCTAAGCGAAGGACAACAAATTGCTGCGCTGAATTTTCAATGCTTTCCAGCCGATACTACTGCTTTGTACATCAATAATTTGTCTATGGAAAAGCGAATGCCTTTAAAACTGCTAGTTAGGGCCACCCCTGGGCGTAGGTGGACTGAAGACATGTATTATCCTGCGATTAGGAGTTCCTTTTTAACGCGGAGGCCAAAAAAAAGATCGCCGATCGCAGCCCATACCTTCCATCTCTGCTTACCTAGAAGAAGAGACAAAACGCTATCTCTCTTTCTCCAAAAGACAAAATGGGCGGCAAACCCGTCACAAGAAAAGCTCCTGTTATAAAACAAATCGAAACACTCTGCGCGTCGCACAATTTACGTGACATTTGGCGAAATCTAAATCCTAAACTCTCCCGCTTTACATGGAGAAATAAATCTCTAAAAATACAATGCCGCTTGGACTATTTCCTAATTTCAGAAGAACTCTGCAACCTAACAAAAACGTGTGACATCGTGCTTGCACCTGAAAGTGATCACTCAGCCATATCCATCCACATTCAATCAGATATCTCAGCCCAAAAAAAAGGTCCTGGTTTTTGGAAGTTCAATACTGCGCTTCTTGAAGATGAATTTTATATTGTTGCCTTACGAGAAAATATTCTTTCATTCAAAGCAAAATACGCCGATTTAACGGATTCTGGTCTAAAGTGTGATCTGATTAAAATGGAAATTAGGGGCTTTACGGTGAAATATTCTAAGCGAAAAGCAAAAATAGCCAGAGACAAAGAATCGGCTTTACAAGAAAGAATTAATATATTACAGGCACAAGCCGAGAAACACCCACACAACAGAAACATAATACTTGAACTTCAAGCAGAAAGAGCACGCCTCAAAAAAATAATGGCATATAAAACAAAAGGCGCGATACTCCGAAGTAAGGTGAGATGGCACGAGCAAGGCGAACGAAACACAAATTACTTTTACGGCCTGGAAAGACGAAATTATAATAATAAGACAGTAACAAGATTAAAAATTAGTGAAAACAAATTTACAAGTAATCAATTCGAGATCCTAGAGAAGGAAAGACTGTTCTACGAATCGCTTTATAAATCAAAAAACTTAAACCCAGAAACATTCAAGGATTCAGTTTTCTTTAACCAAGAAAATATATCTCCTTTATCTGAGGAAAAGCGGACATCGTGCGAAGGTAAAATTACCGTAAACGAATGCTTTAATGCACTTAAAGACTTCCAATCTAGAAAAACACCAGGCACAGATGGTTTTCCAGCAGAATTCTACCGCTTTTTCTGGTCCGAAATCTCCAAAGAAATGACAGAAAGTTTTAATCACGCCTTCCAATCTGGGACGCTCTCTATAACGCAAAGAAGAGGGATCATCTCACTAATCCCAAAAAAATTTAAGGACAATACTATTCTCGAAAACCTGCGGCCTATATCACTCCTAAATGTAGACTACAAAATCCTCACCAAAGCCATTGCAAAAAGAGTTGAAAAAGTGCTACCTGACATAATAAATGTTGATCAAACCGGTTATGTAAAAGGTCGGTATATCGGCGAAAATATACGCCTGATACAAGATGTATTACACTACACAAGCCTAACAAACGAAAAGGAATTGCTATTTTCCTCGATTTCAAAAAAGCCTTTGACATGATCGAATGGACGTACCTTGACGCAGCCCTCGAACTATTTAATTTCGGACCTGATATTATGAGCTGGATTAAAATAGTTTATAAAGATGTCTCTAGCTGTGTTGTTAACAACGGCCATGCTTCTACCTTCTTTCCTTTACAACGAGGCGTTCGTCAAGGCTGCCCTCTATCAGGAATCCTATTTGTCTTAGGAATCGAACTTTTCGCAAGAGCGTTGAAAAACAACACCGCTATTAAAGGGATTCAAGTCGACAATCGTGAAATAAAAATAGCACAATATGCTGACGACACCACTGTCTTTGTCCGTGACAGAGAATCGGTCGATGAGCTTCTTGATTTTCTCAAAGAATTTAGTGCGCACTCTGGATTAGAAATAAACACAGCTAAAACTGAGGCAATGTGGCTAGGACAATGGAAAAATAACCAAGACACTCCATTTGGTTTCAAGTGGCCAAAAGAGCCAATACTATCTCTCGGAATTTTCTTCTCGCACAACCAAGCTGATGCAGACGAACTTAACTTCGGGTCCAAAATTAGAGACTTAGAGAAAACTCTTCTCGCTTGGCAGAAAAGAAAACTAACACTATATGGAAAAATTAATATCGTCAAAACGCTAGGTCTCTCTAAACTGATTTTTAATGCTTCTGTTTTACACATTCCGGATCACTTTATAGAGGAAATTAATAAGATCACGTTCAATTTCATTTGGGATGGTAAACCTTCAAAAATCAAAAGAACAACCATAATAGGTGAGAAAAAAGACGGCGGACTTAAAATGTGTGACTTCTCAATTATGAACAAAGCATTAAAGATCGCCTGGATTAACAGAATCCAAATTCAATCTTCTGCCGCATGGAAAATTATTCCAGACCACCTCTCAAGACTACATGGCAACCTTGCTTTTTTAACAAGCTGTAGTTACGAAATTAAGATGCTGAAGCTCAATAACCTCCCGGACTTTTATCGGTCAATTCTAGAATTCTGGCAGCATTTTAAAACGTTAGACTCTAACGAAACAGACTTCAAAGACGAAATTCTATGGAACAACCGTAAAATTCTAATTGACAAGAAGCCAGTTTTTTGTAGAATTTGGTTCAATCAAGGCATTGTTCACGTGCATCATTTATTGAACGAACACGGTAATTTCTACGAACTTGCAGAATTCAAAACCAAATTTAACCTGAATGTCTCGTTTACTGCCTTCTATGGTCTCATCGACGCCATTCCTATCGCATGGAAAAATAAAATAAAGCAGCCCTTCCAAATCGACAATAACACAACAAACTGTAACACAACTCTGTCCACAAGTTCAATTTATTCTACCATCTTGACAAGCCACTTTGTACCACCAACCTCTCAAAGTAAAATTCTGCGTCACGGCTTTACCGAAAACAATGTTCAGAAAGTTTACTTACTACCTTTTAAGGTTACAAAAGAAGTTAAAATCATCATGTTTCAATTCAAAATTATACATAATATACTACCTACTCAAATGAGCTTATACCGAGACGGTTTTTCAGAAAACGATAGATGTCCTCTTTGCAAAAAAGAAGTACAAACCTTGAATCATTTATTAGCTACCTGCATCAAAACGACTTCCTTTTGGAAAACGTTTCAAAATTGGTGGTACGAGAAAACACACGAAACGATACGCTTAAATCAATGTAAAATATTGTACGGCTTTTTTGAAAAAACAACGCACTGGCAGGCCCTAAATTACTTAATTCTACAAGCGAAATATCATATTTTCTGCACAAATGGTCAACAAGATGAACTTTGTTTCCAGAGCTTCCTATTACGGGTAAAAGACAAATTGCAAATACTTAGGGAGATCGCAATTGCAAAAAATTCATTAGAAAATTTTCAGCTAACATGGACCTTCTTGCGGTGATTGTAGGTAAATTCCAGCTTTCTTGGAAACAAATAATATAAAACGCGTGTAAGTCATAGTTGTAAGTAAGTAGCGTAGTATTGTGTAAGTAATTAAAACGTTTTGTATGTAGCGATTATAACTAAGTAAGTACATATAGGGCAACTGCAATATTGTAATTAATGTAATGTATCGTATTTTGTAAGAGACGTAAGTAATAGTGTATCAAAAATATTCTCCTGTAACTAAATGAACGGTAATTAATGTAAGAACTTTTTTTTTCTTTTGTGCGTATGTGTATGCATTATTGTTATCAATAAAAAACAACAACAAAAAAAAAAACAAAACAAAAAAATCTCTCTTTTTACAATGTGTCTTTGAATGCCAGTTTAACTACAACTTCAGAAAACTGTGTTCAAAGTCTCTCAAAATATGCAAAATGGTGCTTAATCGTGTTTCGATTTATTTTACTTTTTAGCCCCCCCAGTTCCGTTATAAATTCGTTCCTATGGCCCTTCCACTGTTAGTAGAATATGACACACAGCAAGCTGTGCTAGCAAGCGATATGGCATGTGATTACCAGCACCTAGATTAACTGCGAATTCTGTCAGTTGATAAACATGTACAGAACCTAGGCCTCTATTTACGTCGCGGTCAACCCGTTTCGGGTCAAGTGGCTCGAGCGAAAGCGTGACCCCGGATACGTCACTACAGTGAGTATTGACGTCACAGGGATACCACGAAAGCCTGGTAAAAAGCCATATAGGAACTAGGACGGGTAGAACCATGCGCCGAACATACAGCTCTGTGCACTTTCGCTCGTGTTACACGCCAACGATGCTGAGCTGGTCAAGAAACTGCATACAAAGTTCATGTTTCCGTCATTCTTAGGGTCTTTTCCTTTCTCCCCAAAAGGACCGAGCCAGGAAATGAATCCTGGGAACGTGTGCAGCTGATTAAGTTGTCATCTTTCTTTCGACTGTCCTAGCTTTCGTTCTGTTTTCCTCTGTGATATTTGTTGCCTCTCTGCTCTTCGTTTCGGAATTGTCTGCCACGGTACCATGTGTAGAGTGGGTTTGATAGAAAATATCCGAAGCCTATTCCAGTTACAACAGATATGAAGAGCCAGGTGTTCCATGTGCTAATCACCAGCATCAACAGATACCCGGCTATGGCTGTCAGGAGGTAAGAAACTGTCCTTAAAAGGTGATCTTGTATCCTGAAATAAAGTAAAGAAATATACCTGGCTGAAGGGTTTTATATAGTCATACACGCGTTTATTGTACATCATTTCAACTAACAGTAGACTGCGAGCAGTCTCTTTCTTTTCCTAGCGTGCTACGGGATAATAAAATCGCTCGCGATCGAAGCGACTTTTCTTGTCGCTCGTAGGATTTTCGCGAACAAAAACCGACTGCTCGCAGTCTAAACTAACAGCGATATATATAGAGTTGGGTCTGGTTCAACGTTTCGCCTAATTTAGAGTGGTTTTCTGAGTGTATTGTATTTACAAATTTTCAACACACAATTATATTCTTTTCATAGCCTTGGGTTTATTCTTAAAATATTCTTAGGTCTTCTTAAAATTGCGCAAATTTCAGCCTCAATAATCTAATAAAATATATTCTTATAAAAAAGGGTTTCGACAGTAAATAAACCAAGGTAAATATGTCCCTTACTGACAAGGCAGCGACAACCTTGATCCACCAGAATCGACTTCAACTTAAAATTAGCTCAAGTATTCACCTGTATTTTTAGCGTTGTTGAACACAAACCTTTTAGTCCTGGAAGGTTCCTTAGTTACATATCTTTTGGCGGAAGGATGGTCGAGGTAACTATGATACGAAGACAAGAACTCGAACATGACAGCAAGAGAAAATACCGCTATCAGAGAACCACTTAAACCTGCACGAGGAAAAAAAAAGAGGAGAAATTTGAAAATGAAGGTAGGACAAGCTAACAAGTACAGGCTATCTTGACGAAGAAATTAATAAAACTGTATGGTTTATGTGCTATATGAAACCTTTTGAAAGCATACGAGTACGAGATTAAATACGTTCCCAAAGTCGTCACTCCTCCCCCGCTGTTGCTGACCAGTTCAATGGGAGACTCGGTATGAGATAAATGAGAAACGTGATACTCGAAAGCGTTACTCGTTACACGTGCTCTATCGCGCTTTTACTCCGATCCAAAGGTCCTTCTTTAGAAAAGAGTCCAAACAATACATGCACGGTGCCAAATCGGAACCTTGGGGTCTACAGCTGTGGGAATTTAATGTCAAATTATTTGCTAAAATTGAAATTATTAGATACTCTGAAAAGCGGAAAGTCGAGCGTGTTTTCGGAGGGCTCCCCTGCTATAGATCTTCCTTCCCACGCCGCGATCGGTTCTCTTTTATCGCTCTGATCTGTACCGGCTGCACCACACTGTGCAGCCTTGCATATGGGACGCCATATTTCCTTGCAATAGTTTTTAAAAACCATGCAGATATTAGAATTAACATCGAGTTCTTCTACAAACAATATTAGTACTGGTCTATGGCTTGACGAATCACACCGAGCCGGTCAATCCGGCCGGTCAGAATAACGATAAACGCCATAAATGTGTTCAGTTAGTCCATTGGCGTTCTCGGCTAGAGTTTTATTTAGAATAAGTGTATGTTTTAAACATATATAGTAGAGTTTTATTTAAAATAAGGGTTACAATTTTCACGAAATTTTAATGTTTTTCTTAGTTCTTTTTTAACCCTTAATATGCTAAGTCCAGATTATTCCGGGATTTGGAGGAATGTCCATTCAACCACTTGTGACGTCACGGATTTGTACGTCAGCAGAATCTTGGAATATGCAACTAATACCGGTTGAATAGATCTTTCCACAGGACTGTCCATTTTGACGATTGACTGCAATCTGACAGAGCTAATCAGAAAAAACGTGATCAGTTTTTGGTGCAAAATTGGTGGTAAAATAGGCCAATATACCTGTACTTGATCATGGTCTCCTTTCCACAACTTTTCATTGCTAAAGATCGAAACTTTTCAGGTTAAAAGAAAGGATGTACAGTGTAGAAGGTAGAATATTGTACATTTTTACATGAAATCTGCCTCAAATCTTACTGCAGTGTAAGAAAATGCATTTCTGGCAAAGTTTAGAGAAATTTAGCACCGTAGCGCCAAAAAAATCAATTTAACGGTTAAAAAAACGTGTTTTTTGGAGTAAATTAAGCATATTAAGGGTTAATTACTGTCATCAATTAGTGTGCAAAACGTTTACTACTACTACTACTACTACTACTACTACTACTACTACTACTACTACTACTACTACTACTACTACTACTACTACTACTACTACTACTACTACTACTACTGCTGCTGCTGCTGCTCATGCCAGGGGAGTCTATTATATCGTGGGCGGTGAACCGTCGAGCATTAGCACTGAGCTACCCGTCCCTCAGAGGCAGTCATCTTAACATGAGAGCACGCCAAGGGACTGAACTGTTTTTAGGTGTATTTCTTCCCTTGTACATACCGTTGATGGAAGTCACCTTCCACTGTCGAATAAGAAGTTGCACTTCTTCAACAACGGATAACGTCATGACGCATTGCTGTGTAAAAAGAAAATAATAACAAAAATAATTATCGTCCTTCTCCATTATACTGAACTTGGATTTGCTCTGATTTTAATGAAAATCGCGGTGTTTAAAGTTTCAAAATCCAGCAAAATTGAGATAAAACGTTTTCAACTTCTAACCTTTTAAGTTCAACGAGCTAGACAGTAAAGATCAGTAAACACCAGTCACATTGCTGACTAAATTTCTCTTGGGACGCACGAAACTAGCCCCAAGCCCCTATTTGTTCAATATTCGGCACGGGGAGCGATGCATGTATCTTTTTAAAAACCTCTTTTTAAAATTACGTATGGGATTGCAAACGCTTTAACAAGTTTACAGCTGCCTTTTGGTAAATATGCAATCTGCCAGAAATTTAGAAACGGATTTCGGTCACATCGATTACCCAAACATTTCTTTGATTTGTCAGTGGATGCCGCATGGCAATACAAAGCTATTTTTTGTGCGCTACCAAAATCCGCGAAAACTTGACAATCAAGACGAATAAGGTATTTCAGTAAGTTTACAAATGCCAATCAAAGCTCGTGTAAATTTTGCATTTTAATATAACTATGAGATCAAAATTTACAAATTTATAACTTATAATTTAAAAAAAGAAATACTCCAACTCACACATGCTATCAAAGTTCTTCAGTATGGGGACTCTTCTTTGCACTCTTTGAGGATCAAGTAAAATTCTAATTCTGGACAAAAAGATATGCGTTACGTGTATTGCATATTTAAATTTTTATTTGTAGCGTACACATGTAGTCAGTAGAACTGATTAATCTCTGCAAGCATTAGAAATCACCCCGCAGTAAATTAACTTACAGACCCTGGATCACTCTGAAAGGCCAGGTAGAACCACAGAGCTGGGACCATATTGTTGTTAGATTTCGCTCCTAAGCAGAGGCTTAAGCATCAAACGCTGTGAATAAGGGTTGAACTTTCACGCTTTCGCTATTTGTCTTTCAAACTAAATAAATATTTTAGCAAAAGGCGCGCAAAAGAAGCCGGATTTAAATATCGAGGTCAACATCGGTAAATTGGGAAAGATAAGACAGGCATTTAAGGAGCTTACTATCCTCGGAATGTGTTAAGCTTCTTCATTCAATCAAATAAATACTTAATTATTGGTTTCTCGATGCTCAAATGCAGTGAAAGGGAACGAGCCATTGTCATGTAAAGACGGTTTGTAATGTGCATAGAAGCACAGTTAGGGACAACAAGACAGTCAGTGCATGGAATCTCTCAACGGCACATTCTTCGACAGACATGAATACGTGAAAACATGAATACAATTGTAGAAACTTACTTCTTAAGATGTAAACCTTTGCGCGATATAGATAATTTTCATCAGTGTGTAGCAAAGCCGTACCGCGGGAAACATCATAGTGATGAATTAGTCATTGATACTTAATTACATTCGCCTACCTTTTTTGCGCTATGCTAGTCTTCGGTAAAGTTCGGAAAGCGTGAAAGCCGTTCCAGACCACGACGATATGCTTTATCGATGGACTGAACACTTTGATAAGACGGATTCTTACTGTCTGGATAACTCAGTATTGTCGTTTTGGCAAACTGAGAACTGTCTTTTGTCCTGTGGAATTTCCGATTGCTTAACTGTTTGTATTAGCATAAAAGCCTTCGCAGAATCGCTCAAGAGAGCTGCATTAAGGTTTCCCGAAAGGCTCTGATCTCTGATTTTTGGTCACGCAAATCTAATTACTTAACCTATCTGCAGTGATCTGTGTTTTCGTTACTTCTCTTTGTTTCTTTTTCTTTGTGCGAGTGAATACATGAATAAATGCATGCATGAATGAACGAACGAACGAACGAACGAACGAACGAACGAACGAACGAACGAACGAACGAACGAACGAACGAACGAACGAACGAACGAACGAACGAACGAACGAACGAACGAACGAACGAACGAACGAACGAACGAACGAACGAATGAATGATGAATGAATGAATGAATGAATGAATGAATGAATGAATGAATGAATGAATGAATGAATGAATGAATGAATGAATGAATGAACGAATGAGTAAATCAATTCAAATCGAGTGTCAGTCTGAAATTGTAGTCCTGAAACAATAACTAAATGGAGACACTGTATCTAAGCTAAAAAGTTAAAATACTAAAATACAGTCCCTGATTCGAGTAGCAGTGGCGGATCCAGGGGAGGGGCCCGGGGGCGGGCACCTTATTTTTTCGGAAATAGCGCATTTTCTTTGAAGTGCCGGAATTGCTTACCTTCGCAGAATTCAACATTCATAGTCAAGCGGGCCCCTTCCTTAGCTGAAGGGGTCTGGATCCGCCACTGAGGAGCGTGCACTTCACTTCCTTCACGTCCCTACTTCCCCGCTTCACATACTTTCATGTTGTTCTTCTTCCGAGCCTACACATAAGAAGTTCTCCTGTCAGCAGCCCGCTGTAGTTCATAAATGCAACCACACACGGTGTCTCACTGGTTCGTTGCTTCAGGAAGGCCAAACTAACAGTAAACTACACTTTTTCAGCACTAACGAAAAACGCAAAATCACTGACATTATGTCTTACCGCTCTAAAATCCTCATCTATCTAATCGATTGCAAGAAATGCCACTGTCAATATATTGGAGAGACCAAACGCCAACTCAATGAACGCTTCGGAAAACGGGGCAGATCTATCCTTATAACCACCATCAACTTGACGACCGTACTCCAGTATCGATTCACTTCAATGTGACATTCATTCAATCAACGACGTCATCTCGCTTGAACTTATACGTAGCAAACGTGATTCATTAGGAAGGCTCGTGAAGCCCATTTGTTAATTAACCAAGCCAAAACATTACATCCCCTTGGCATAAACAAACGTGACGAAGCACCGGCATTGACAATTGTTAATTAGTTCTTAGAACCAATCATTGGTTAACATTTTATTTTTAAAGTGGTACTATGATCAAATTTTTGCCCCTTGCAATTTTAGGCGTTTCAAAGAGTATTTAACGAGTATTTAACGTTCCTTATACTTTTCTCGCCTGTTTTCCGCCAAGCCCCTGAGGAAGGTTTGTATTGAAAACCACAATATAGGAATGTTTAAACAAGCAAGCAACCGTGGACGATGATCCTACTGGTATACGTTGGATCAATAATGATCTGATCGGTTTAAAATAGAAAAATGAAGACTATAAAAAAGCAGAAACCGATACAACTTACTCTTAAAAGGCAGGACAATTGATCCCGAAGATCTTAACATTCGCGAAGAAACATACTGATTTATTTATCTGTACTGTATTATCAGCTATTTTATTATTTTTAGTTTATCTTACTTTATTTTTATTTCATTCTAAACTGTCAATTTCATTACCTTTACGTATTTCCGGTATTACGCAAAATACCGCAATCACTACATATAAAACCCTTCCCAATGTAATTTCCCATTGTACCTGAAGAAGGCTGGTTTGGCCAGCCGAAATATAGTACACAAATTTAAAACCTTTCTGCGTTGTATCGGTTTCTGCTTTTTTATAGTCTTCACAATATAGGGCAAAGTTTTTTCAATACGTGTTATTGTTGTTTTATCCACTTTGGTCATTTTGAGCGCTTAGCCTTCAGGATCAGTTTGTCGTCTGTATACAGCTATTTCAATTAACGTTGTCGGATTGAAGCTCAAAGCTTAAAGACAAGACCGAAAGGTAGTATGGGCGAAGAAAGAGTGTTCCACGCATGCTGAATACTAACGAGATACAGCGATATAGCAAACGAGACGTTTTTCGTTTCCTTTCTCTTCAGACATCTGTAGAAAAGATCCTTTTTCGCCTCATTTCACTTAAAAAGAATAATCCAAACCACATAACTGCGAAAGAAAAGATACAAGAAAGGTTTCACGGAAAGAAAAACAAATATTCCACGTGCAAAAATACAAACTTGTAGATTTCCTCAATGGTGATATGCAAATTGCCGTAAATACCCATGGCACCATTCGGTCTTGACTCGTAGGTTTGAAGGTTTAATCCGACAACGTTAATTGAAATAGCTGTATACTGTATATTTTTCGTACAATAAAGTTCGGGTACCCCACCCCCTCCCCCCGCCCCACCGGGGTTATTACCCTACCCCACCCCTTCCCCTACCCCAGCCGACACCGCGGAAAAACGCACTGCGCATGCCTGCAACGTCACGATTCTGGAATGAAAACAAAGCCGTTTTCGCTGCTGAAAACTTCGACTTTAATTTGTACGGAGAGGGAAGTAATTTGTAAGTATTGTAAGCGAAATTCGTTTTTTGGACTCAGGTTTGATCCTGAATCACAAGAGGAATTTACCATTGCAGATCTGGAACAGAATTTTTACGCGAAAACTACTCTGGGAACTCGTGCGATGACATGCTGTTACATCGACAACAGAAGCAAATCGGATGTTTATTATTCCGTGAAAGTAGTTTATTTGCCGGGAGACCTTGCAGCATAATGAGAACTAAGGAGCAAGGAAATGGCCACAATGATGTTCCTGTGTTCACTGAACGACATGATTGACTGTTTGCACGTGGATTCCAGTTCGGATTTCGGCTTGCTTGTAATTTCACATAGAGCAACCAGGGTATTTACTCGAGCTATAAATAAGCTTCATTAGAAATATTGGACCATTAAAGATGGAGCCTTCACGTTAACAGGCCAGTCTTTTCTTAGATTATCAAATGATAAATATGTGGCTTTCGAAGGGTTGTCTTGCAGTGTCTTGAATATTTACCAATTTATTTTCATATTCAAGTTTTGAGTAATTTATTTATTAATTATAAACTATTTTATGGGAAGCATCACTGATCAGTGTATTTTTTGCCCATTGTCGAAAAAGGAATCATCGATTTCTATATTTTATTGTTTTCATTCAGTGCTAAACCAAAACTTAAAATGTATTAATGTATCTATAAATCTGGCTACCTTCCGTTTTTACCTCTCTAGTTATTTCATGTAGCCACTACCCTCTCTCTCTCTGTCTCTCCATTAAAATTAAATTTTGCACATAAAATATTCCTATGCAATCAAAGGGCGAAAAGCTTGTTGTTGGTTTGCCCAGTGTGGGTTCTCTATGAAGGAATGCTAGTAAGAATATTTTACAATTGCTGTTTTCAATGGATTTGAGCCTTTTTAGAGGTGAAATCACAGTGGTTTTTTTTTGGCAATTTACATTGAAAAAAAAGAGCTTTGAACCAATGTCACCCAATGTTGCTGTCTTACATGTAATTAAGCCATTCAGATTTACTATTATGTACTTTACTCGTGTGGTTTTACTTTACCTCAGATTGATTACATGTGTAAATATTTCAGAGATAATTCTTTTGCTTCAATAAACACAAGAGGATTGAAACATGATGGTAATCATTCATAATGGTACACTTTGGAGAGAAAGACACATACTATTTAGGAGTGAGTTATTTACATTCTTGAAGCCAAGTTTGCATGCATGCATATCCATGTCAGCTCAATGTGATTTACATTCTGATGGGACTGTTTGTTCATCATTTGCAGAAAAATGTACATAACAGTAGTTTTGTCTCTCTTAAAAGTAACCTCTAAATACTACAAGTTTAGCAGTGAAATTACAAGTGCAGTTTTCTGGAGACTGGGTGAACATTAGAAATGAACGACCTAAACATCTTGGTGCAATCTGGACCAATCTGGGAACACCAGTCACAGGCTAATCACGAGATTGACTGGGAGGGGGTCCAAATCCTTGACAAAGAGTCTGTAGAAATCATAAGGAAAATCAAGGAAGCCAATTAAGAGATGGGGCTATGATCTTCCTGCCATTTTTAACCACTTGGCACTTGACTAAACAACATGCAACCATGTGACAGGGTGGAGCTCACTTTGCTAATCGAGACTGTGATGAGGTAGAAAGCTACACTTAATTTGCTTAGACCTTGTGACAAGTTTATTCATTATTGTCTTTGAATGACAAGACAAATAGCAAGAGTACAACACATACTGCAATGAGTAAATATTGAATCTATACTGATAGACCCTCCTTATTGATGTGCTTTGCTAGTTTGTAAGGTAGTGAAACATAAAGCAAAAATTAAACTGTCCTGAAAATGACAAGCATCAATTTTGTTATTACCAGGAATAAATATGTAATGAATCGGAAAAATAAAAGGCTTGCCATATATATACATGTAATCTGCTAATAATCAAAATAACCATAGTCATCACAAATAAGGCCAAAATGTCTTGTCGTTTTTTGTTGTTGAGTGATGAAAATTACCATGTTTAGTTATCTTCTACAAATCAACCACTTGGGATTTAAAAACATTTTTTTTCAGGCTAAAAATTACAGTAATCTCTAGCTAATCAAAGCAATACCAGTGTATTGATCTTTAACATTCTGCATCCATCTAACAGCTTCGATAATAAAATTATTATTCCATGTTATGTAACAAAGTAAGTATGATGTGTTTATTAAAAGGTTTTATGAACCTTTACTGAAAATAAAAACACGGGATACTACAAGAATCGTTTTTAAAAGCAATATAAGTAACCTGAATGAGAAATGGAATTTTCATAGAATTACCTTTCTGTTCTAGTTAGCCTCATGATCTTTAGTGCAAACTTTTTAAGCTTGTAATACAACAAAGAAAAAAGACTGGAGGGGTAGAAACTGCATTTTATTTATATCAAGGTTAAATATGCTGAGGAGTCCTTTAAAATCACCTTTGACGATACACTTGCGTGGAAGAAGTTTGCTGATCGAACTCTTCGATCGTCTGCGCAAGTAAATCACACAAACTATGTCAGCCTAGACATGCAAGCTAATGATGTTGATTGAAAAAAGTAGAAGACAAACTGTGAGGGTGGAAACAAAGATTTAAATAAACCCAAAATGATAAATTTTCTGGTGTGAATTTCAACCGTAAGATCGATATTTAAACATGACACTGTGTTGTAAACTTTCAAGGCGTGTAGCGGATAGAAGAAAAAAGATCGGCAGGCTAGAAACTAGTGTTCACACAAGCATATTAAGGTAAAACTACAGTTGTGATATCAGCGTTAGATATGTTAGGGATTTCTTAAAAAATGAGCAAAATCTTCATGTTCCACTTACGTGCGAAGACAGTTCCATCGATGACAAACAGAGTGCCCAAAAGTGCGAACTTTCGATGCTTATAGCAAAAGTTGTAAGAAAAATTATGAAACTGTAAATTGACAGGTAAAAGAACAGGAAACAATGTACCCTCAGTTAAAATCTTTACCTTAAATATTCAGGGGTTTTCTTAAAAATCGCGAAAATGTTCACTTTTTCGGTCATTCCCTTATAATCTTTCAAAAGTTCTGCACATGCGCTGTGCGTTTTTCCGCGGTGTCCCCCAGCCTAGTCCCTAGGCGTTCTCCTCCTCTCTCGGGCGAGCGCGAGGTCCACGTAAGGGCCTGGGAACGGGTTGGCGTGCCGGCCGGAGAACGCCTAGTGAAAAATGACAAATCTACCCCCGAATTTCACGTTTTTACCCCCTTTTTCAATTCGATATTTTGGGGCTCTGGCTGTAGAAATTGAGAAATAAAAAGTATTTGTGTAAAGTTTGATCATCAGTCTTAAGATCTATCGAACAGGAAAAGCTCATCTTATGTTTTTTTGGCGTAAAATTAGTAGACAAAATGTGAATTAAAGCGGCCTGATGGCGTTAATCAATGTGTTGTACTTTTTTCGCGCCAAAAGTGGAGTGGTGTTTTCTGCCGCCGTTTAGGTGAAGAGTAAAATGAGTGTAGATCTCCCAGTTTATAGGGCTCTTGTGGGAGTCTTCGATCTTTTTTGTAGAAAACTTCAGCTGAGGATCAGGTTTTTAAACAAGGCAGAAAGACATCAAATGTTTAGATTTGTGTGAGTATACCCGCAAGGGCACGTATTGTTTTTGGTGAATTAACACAAGCTTAAACTTCACAGATTTCAGGATCAAAACAGTAATAGTGTGCTTAAAATTCAAATTTCTTTTCGTAGCCATCGAAATACTGAAAGAATTTATGTCTGTTGTTTTGCCGTACGAATTCAGACTGAGTTTCTTTAAAAGAAAGGACAATGTGCTTAAATTGGAGGCAACACAACAGCTGATTTTTCGATATCCAGCTCATTCGTTAGTGCACATTTGCTGTGAAATACTGTAAACGAGGTCCCACTTTCATTACATTTGTGAGTATATATGGCTGTATGTTAATAGTTCAAACCTGCTGTATTTTTTTTGTAATTCTTTTTGTATTTCTCATCAATCATTAAAAAAAATTTTTTTTTATTATTATTTTCTTATCTTATTTGTATTTATCTTAGCTTGTCATTCTCCTGTGTAATTCTCCTCGTGGTAATTTTAGCTGGGGATGTGCACCCTCATCCTGGACCCAATGGAGGTAGGTTTGTGAATTTAAGCTTTTTCTTTCTGATACATGTCAAACTTTTCAACCTAGCATTTAACTGTACCTTGTATACAGGTGACAGTGCAACCAGCAGGTCTCCTGTTTCTAAAGGTAATGCATAACTTAAGCATTGATATTCTAGAATTTTTAATACTGAACAATAACAATGAACGGATTGACAGAAGGACCGACTGACAGATAGACGGACAGATTGATGGATTGATTAATTGATTACAAGAATCATAACTTCTTTGTCAATTGAAATTTTATCAATAATTGTAATCCTGTGTTCAATGAATGCTACTAACAAAGACCACTAAAGAACTTGTTTACTTAGGATATTGTTCATTGTTTTTGCATAGGATTGTCAGGTTCACCTAAACATGTATCCAAAAAAACGAAAATTAGCTCTCCCAGTGGAAAAGGTGGGATTATATATAATTAGAATATAATTAGATTGTAACTTGACATTTGCTTTGAAATATATATGGTTTTTTCATGTGAATTTTTCAACCTTTGAAATTTTTTTTTTTCATTGCTAATTAATAACCTACTACCATGCAATGCATGACTTAATAACATTTCATCAAATATTTACTTGAGATTTTTTTTTTAAATAAGTTAATGCACTATCAATTATATCTTTCAGGTTTAACTAGAGCCAAAAGGCAGCTCCCTTTTTCACCATCACCTTTAAAGACAAGTAAAAAAAGAACTAAATCATTGAATGACATTTCAGGTATTAATTGAGACACAAATATCAATGTGCCATCACACTGCAAGGGAGGTGGGTGGGGGTGAAGAGTAAGTTTCGGTGCCCTTGTTATTTTTGTGATTTTGTTGTGGCTTGTAAATGTAACATTGAATTTTCTATTCATAACTAGTAGATTGGGGCCAGCTATTCCAGACATTCATAGACCCACATTTATGTGTCACAACTACACCTTGATTCTCACTTCTTCCCACAGCTGATATCCCAGATGACTCTTATTTCAATTAAACAGCATATATTTATCATTAAGCCCTTATATAACCATTTGGGTATAAGAAATGATATATATTCAGTTTATGACATCATCATCATCATCATTATTCCCTTTTATGAAAGGCAAAAAATGTTAAAGCAACACATTCTCATCTTGAAAATCTCATTTCTGACTCATTACATTTTATGACCTATTACTTAAATAAAGGCTTGAACAAAATGTTCAATAATTTCTTCATGTTTCAGTTGTATATATAATCTGTTTTAATAGAGACTGTGGCTTCTATGGCTTCTAAGACCTTTCAGACCAAAGAAGGATCAAAGATTCTTGTGGCTGATGTGGTTGCAGTTTTGAGCAGTAAAGTTGGGCAACCTTTAACTCGTTCAGTAGTAGAGAATGCTGTTAAAAGGTTGTTCCCAACTGTTCAAAAAGGTTTACAAAAACCACCTGGTCTTCGGACTGGAGGGGTGGATCGAAGAGGTAAACTGTATCCTGAACAATAAAAAATATTAATAATCCTTGTCACTGTCAATTATGCAAAGGTCTACACAAATTCATCTTTTTTTATTGGTAAAACAATTACAGTTTTATTGCACAGTATTCACCCTTAACTCAAATTTAAACTTGTTGCAGATCTTACTTCATTAACATTGAGCAGGTTACATCATATGCTACTGTGGAAAATGTCTCAAAAGCTGTTGAGAATTTATGCCTGGACCATGACATACCTGAGGATTTTACCACAAAATTGAGAAATTGTGTTGCCAGGGAAGTGGAGGCTGTTGCCATGGAAAATGAAATCCAAAAGAGACAGTTGAGAGAGGTCACTGAAAAGCTCAACAGTTTGGAGAAAGAATCCATGGGCAAAATTAATATACAGCGTTCAAATTCTATCTGTGCTGGGGGCTCATCAGTGCCAACTTTAACATCTACCCAAAAGAAAGCTCTTGAAATGGAGCTGAAATGCCTTGAAGATTTAGCACAATTTGGCATAAGGGATCTTGAGGATGAAGATGACTTAACAGTTTTAATTGGAGAATTGTGTTTTGATAAACTTGCTGAAAATGTTCAAATGCACTGTCCCCTTGTTACTGACATAGTAAAATGTTTGACTTCGACACCAAGGCTGGGACGCAATACTGGCAAAAAAGATGAGATGTTCAAGTTCAAGTCAGGTCTGCAGCTTATACAAGCATTACAAACAATAAGGTCACAAAAGGTAAATAGTGACTTTTCCACTATGTTTGGTCTGCTACTTGTGTCATATGGTGCAGGAAAAACAATGTTAGATATGTTGGAGCCATTTGGACTATGCAAGAGTTACAACTACTAGTAAGTACACTAAAATTTGAAATATATTATCCCTAGTATTATTAGGATATAAACTCATTTAATTAGGTCCACTCAGGTGGAATTCAGGAGGACAAACATTCTAACTAAATAGTAACATCATTAGCATTGCATGAATTCAAAGAATATATTATCAGAATTGTTTTCACTTTTAATTATGAACTAACAACATATAATACTTGCAAAGAAACAACGTCACTGAATGACACTGTCCATCAAACTCTGCAAAATGTGGGTGGTTATTCTCACTGGGAAGAGTTGTGAAGTTATTGCTTACATATTTACAAATGTTTAGGACCATTTAACTTCACAGATGCTTTGTTGAATTTCTTTCCTGTTGATTTTATTGCACAACTGCTGCAAGTTCCAGCTATAGAGCTGCACACGTTCTTTGACTCTTGTTATCATTTATTTCAGTCGTAAATATCTTGACAAGAGGTTAGACAACTATCTGGAGGTTGTACAGCGCAAATTTCCCCCTCTGTGGCCAGTGATGCTCCTTTTTGATAACATCAACCTGTACAAGGGCAGGTCCCGTCACATACGGCTTAAAAAGAACATTGCACCTGTTATGTGGAACTTCACAGTTAGAGCTGCAATTAAACCCAACTTGGAGGAGATAGAGCATCTGTGGAAAGATGAGAAGACTGCAGTGAAACCTCAATGTGAAATTAGAAATATTACAGCAAACGATATGTTTATTGGTAAGTTGTGAATTAACCTTTGTTTTTCATTTTGATTTACAAAATTCAGGGACATAGCCAGGGGGGTTCTGGGGTGCCAGTGACCCCCCCCCCCCCCCCCCCTGCCCTTTGTGAGGTGATTTTTCAAGTAACATAGAAACCTTATAATTCAGGTGGAGAAAAAGTGCAAATCTGAAGAACCATGCCATAGTACTAGTGCTAGGTAGTTATACATACTCCATTTACTCCACAGTGTGACCTCCCCCCCCCCCTCCCCTTTGGAAAATCCTAGCTACGCCCCTGAAATTATGAAATCATTCATTTCTTGTTTAATTTTATGGAGCAAACAAGAAATAGTTCAGTAACAATCAGAAGAATGATCATTACTTTTATACATCATCCATACATGCAAGCTTTTATTACCTGGATATTCTGGCAAGTATTGTACAACTTTCTCAAATGCAGATTAAAATAAGTATTAATTTTTATGTACTTTTTCTTCCTTGTAGAATCACATCAAGATCTTAAACAAGTGTTTGATGATAAAGTTGAATCTTACTGTCTTCAGGCTTTTGAGCTTGGACTAAACAAAACAACATTCGAGCTAAGGACCATGACAGCGGAGCAGCTTATTTCCTTTTTTAAAGAGGAAAGACAAGAAAGTAATGCAAATCCATTCAGAATAACACCACCTACTCTTCCTAGCAAATTAGAGATGTTAAGACCATCCAGTATCATGATCCTTCCTTTTTCTCTTGCTGATGAAGCCTTTACTTGTGGTGAGGCAGTAATTTACCGCGAGTTTTCAAAGGAATTACACTTAGGTATTGAAAAGAAAGCAGACTATATTCCAACTTTCAAAGGTGCAAAGAAATTAGACATCCAAAGTGCAAGAGAGAGATTTAAACTATACAGAGAACTTGATGTCCATGTAAAAGATATTGAAAACTTGAAACAAAGTTTTGAGGCTAAAAAGCAATTTCAACAAGAGCTCGAGGAAGAGGATGAAGATCCACTCACAGGGAATGAAATACCAACAAGTGTGAACTTCAAAACTTTGTTGAAACAAAGGGAAGCAAAAATGAAACCTTTAATTGAAGAACTCTCTGAGATTATTGATTCCCATGCGTCTGCTGAAGAAGCAATGGTTCACATTAAAGCCAAGCAGGGGGCGTGGTTTAGCTTTAAAGATGATTGTGACAGGTCTGTTATTCATGTGGCAGTGGAAAAGGGCCTTTCTTGTCTTGTGAAGTGTCTGTTAATGTGTGGTGCTGGCGTGAATGACTATGAAGGGTGTGGTGCCACCCCTTTGTTGTTGGCCGTAATAAAACAAGATCCGCAAATGGTTGACTTGCTAATTCAGTTTGGAGGACGTGTGTCTGGAACATTCCCTGGGAATGTAATTTCCCCATTGCAAGCAGCCTTCATGTTAGGAAATGAGGTGATAATATCCAAATTACAGGCAGCCAGGGAAAAGGTCGAAGGCATTGAAAAAAATCTTGTAACATTACTTTTGGATGGTTATGAAAATGAAGAAAGAATGATTCCCACAGTTAATGAAAACCTTCACCATATTTCCCCTCAGATTATTGGGGGAAGAAACATTGTGATTAGCATTGGTGATGTAAAAACAACAACAACAACAAGGGGACTAAAAAATAGAGCTCCAGACGAATTTGGAGTTTTTTCAGAAACTCCAGGAGACTTCCACTGCATTGGTTATGTTCTTGAAAGCTTGTCAAAAATTTATGGCCCAGGGGGATTCTACTACGTTATTAGACAAACTCTAAGAAGGGTAAAAATTTCACCTCAATCTTTTGAAAAAATTTTTAAAGAAGAGAACTATGAACGTTGTTTCGAGGCTATGTCAGATTTCTATTGGGGACTAGCTATAGCAGCAGTACAGGAATTTTACGCTTCAGAATACTTTCCTAGCAAAGAAGATATGGAAGTCTGGCTTAAAGATAATCTTGATGCGAATGGATTACTCCACACTAAATTCAATGAATGGGTTGTAAATTTGTGTGGACAGGACAAAACATTTGACTATTTTATTGAATTTGTTTGCTATTATGGTCCACTCTTACAAGTATATCAACATTCAGTTCGCCATGGACTTGGCCAATTGAGAGAAGCTTGTTGGATTCATCTCCTGCCGATTTTTGCAGCCTTAAACAAAAAAAACTACCGTGATGAAACTTTTGTTCATGTAACAAACTTTACATCCTTCTGGCCTTTGGCTGTCAGAGAGATGTTTAGAAAAAATTGTAGCATCTCATTGAAGGGGAAACTAGGACACAATCTGGCCCTGGATGAGTTTGTGGAAACAATAATGGTTAGACCTTTAAAAGTGTACGGGAAGAAGCACACAACACTTTCAATGTTACAAAAGGTCAACATGAATCTTGAACTGCTAGAGCATGTTAAGGATACCTATAAGAAAGGATTTGGTGTGAACACCACTGGAAAGCACACACGTGCTGATTCAACTCCTGACAGGCAAAAGGTGGCTTGGTTTGCTCTAAAAGAGGAATGGTTCAAAAACAAAAGTAGAGATTTTGTGGCAGTGTATAACCACAACAAAAAAGAAGTTGAGCCTGCCAGTGAGAGATCACATGTGTCAAATCGCTTATTAAATATAAAGGAGAGGGGCAAGAAGTACATCACAGAACATTTTAATGAAATGCAGTTGAGACTGTTTCCAAACTATGACTTTACAAATCCAAATGGCAGTGAACAAAAGCCATCCACCAGTTCTGTTATTCCACCTTGAAAAGGCCAGTCCTTTTTAATTATAATTCCACCTTACATGTAGTTCTGTAGCTAAGGGGAATATATGAAAAGATACCTCAATGATCTTGAGAGATGACTAAACAAAAACACATAGAGTGGGGTTAGAAATTCTTACCTGGCTCTGAGTCTTTAAAATTTTCAGTAATCAAGAGCAAGACTGGCCTATCATGATAACATTTTTTGTAAGCTACAGTGCTAAGCCTAGTGTCTGGCCTATGGCCAAAATGTTCATGTATAAATATAATAATACGTGGGAGGTCTCCACTTTGTGCCATTAATAGTACTTTTCCTTGTGTTATAAGTTGAGTTATTGCCAATTAGTATCCAGGCCCCCTCACCTGGATTAATAGTATTGTTCCTCATGTTATAAGTTGAGTTACTGCCAATTAGCATTCAGGCTACATGCACATGCATTATCATACAATGTATTAACCTTTGAACTGGTTGTGTGGCTCCAGAAAATATCCATACCCCCCCCCCCCCCCCCACAGAAGGGATTTGCTCTATGACCCCCCCCCCCCCTCCACCCCTCTGGAAATTCTAATTTAGCTTCATACATTGCTTTAAATTTTTGGGTCTTTGAGACCCCCCTCCCCCGAAATTTCCAATCCCTTCTGTGGGGGGAGTATGGATATTTTCTGGAACCACACATTGGATCAAAGTAATTATATTGAAAAGCTGCATGTGATAGCTTAGGGAGAGGAAAACCCTTTGCAAGCATTAATAAAAACTGAGATAAAACATGGAAAAAAAGTATTAATGACCATTCTTGTGGAGTTGGACTCACGAGGAAAGCTTCAACAGTTGATACTTGCACACTTGCAGAAACAAATTGATAGCAGATGTGATATCTTAGGATTTGAAAATTTTTTTTACTCAAAATTTAGATGCAGAGATGACTTCACTTCTGCCATGCCCACATCCTGACTGTTCACAAAAAGTCCCTTTTCAAGAGAGGAAAACCCTTTGCAAGCATTAATAAAAACTGAGATAAAACATGGAAAAAAAGTATTTATGACCATTCTTGTGGAGCTGGACTCACGAGGAAAGCTTCAACAGTTAGTAATGGACATGTAGGTACGTCACATGTTCCACTGTGTGGTAGTCCCTAGAGAATACCGACATGACAAACCACCCCTTTCCATATTGTGGTCAAGAAATGGAGAAACATCTCCCGAAGAGCTTAAGAAGTATATACCTAATCACTTTGTACCCTTAGTGTCGAGAAATGTCCTGGTTCCTTGCAGCTATTCAGGTAAATACAAAGCTGATACTTGCACACTTGCAGAAACAAATTGATAGCAGATGCAGAGATGACTTCACTTCTGCCACGCCCACATCCTGACTGTTCACAAAAAGAGTCCCTTTTCAAGGACTTGCAGAGTCACTACAGAGCAATACACGAAGGCAGTCTTGATGTTGGCGAGGCAGAAAAAACACAGAAAGAGCGGCGAAAGCAAGCCATGATAAACAAAGTGCTCAATGCATCAAGTACAGTGGTATGTAATAACTGTGATCAATTTTGTCACTTGTGAATTCATGAGTTATGTCTTAAATTTTATTCTTCCTTTGGGTAATGAATTTTTTTAGCCAAGAAAATGATAATGAGTTTAAAATAAGGGAAGAATAAAATTTATCTGAAGAAATAATAAACTGCAACATATGCAATAAAATCTGTATGTTGTACATATCACACATTTAGTGTTGAGCATTGGCATATCCTGAATTTACGAGGCCTTCCAAGGGGTTTTGGCAACACGCGACATCGCTGCAAAATTGCTAAAAATGTAGCGACAATGTTGTTCCAGAACACCGACAGCCGACAGAAACTGATGGCAAAAACGCGACAATTTGCGACAGCAACATTTGCCTCAAGCCATATAGGCGACAGGTGGGCTGGAAAATGAGCGACAAAGTGACATCAACACCCCCCTTGGAAGGCCCCATCTACATTGTTTTGTACATTGCTCAACACCAAATGTGTGTCCCATGATTTTGATGATTATAATACAGGTTTATCATTGTAGCCAAACAACTTGGACTCTCTTTTATAATTGTAGTAATAACAAGCACATACCGTGCCAAATACATGTAGAAATTTGTCACTTGTACTGCAGGATGTATATATGTATCATATTCCTACTAATGCCTACTTAACTTGACAATATTCCTCTGTAGATTGGTGGAGAGATCTTTTCAGTGAGTTCTATAGGATTGAATTTGGAAATAAGAGATATCTCCCATTATCATGCTGCCAGTAAATGTGCTTGCATCTTGCTAGCCGATGATCATCTCTTCCCATTTTCAAGTCCAGTACGACAGGAAATTACTGTGAATTTCAAGAGTGGTAAAGTGATCTACCATGCATGGAAAAAGAAATCAAATATGGGTACCAGAAATTGAATGCTTAAGAACATTTGCAAATGACACTGTGGAAGACATTCCCACTGTACATACATGTTCATCTGCTGTAATGGATATAACAGCTACACTGTACTTCTGTAAGTGATGTTCAAATTTGCTCTCGTAGCAATACTTTTACTCGTGACCAGTTAAATGAGGCCAAAGGCATAAAATGCAAATGCTATCATGGTGGTCTTGATCAACGGATCCGACAGGAAAGACAACAGAAGTGGAAAGAAGGTACTTTGCAATGTCTTGTTTGCACAAATGCATTTGGGTATAAATAAGCCAAACATCAGAGCTGTTGTGCATTTCTCCTTGCCTGCCAGTGTGGAAGAATTTATTCAAGAATCTGGACGAGCCAGTAGAGATGGACTACCATCCAAATCTGTGCTGTTTTGCTTGCAACAAGACATTCCATATACACAACATCCATAAACTTAAAAACAGGCTTTACAGTTTCAGTGTCAGTTTCTCTACTTACCTAAACTTACCTAAACTACCTTAGTTAACTAGCTACTTACCTAAACTAGCTACTTACCTAAACTGCCTTTTTATACACAAGTTTCTCCTGTCCACTCAATCCGTCAATAAATTTGGAACCCAGCGTAACATATATGGCATTTTGATTTCTTGCATTGGCATCTGGTGGAATTTCCTTTAAGATGTCTTTCACAACAAGGTATTGTAGCACATTTTCTCCAGTTTCGATTGTTTCCTTAAAACAACCATACTCTGGAAATTTGTCATGGTCAAATTTAACCTTTTTTCCAGTCAAGACCTTTGCAAAATGATTTAGTGTAAAATGTGACCTCCCAACAGTATTAGCTGAACGCTGAACAATTTGCACTGTGAGTTTAGCTACTTCAGTGATGTCTAAATCAATCACTCTCTTCTGTTTCTGGCAAACATCACAGTTGGAGCATTCGGAACTTTCACCAAAATGTTGAAGAAGAATAGCTCTGCGGCATACAGCTTGTTGAAAACCATAGTAGACAGTAGTGTTGAAACTGTAAAGCCTGTTTTTTGCAAATGTTGGATTTATCTTCATAAGTTTATGGATGTTGTGTATATGGAATATTTTGTCTTGTTGCGAGCAAAACAGCACAGATTTGGATGGTAACCCATCTCTATCGGCTCGTCCAGATTCTTGAATAAAGTCTTCCACACTGGCAGGCAGGGAGAAATGCACAACAGCTCTGATATTTGGCTTATTTATACCCATCCCAAATGCATTTGTGCAAACAAGACATTGCAAAGTACCTTCTTTCCACTTCTGTTGTCTTTCCTGTCGGATCCGTTGATCAAGACCACCATGATAGCATTTGCATTTTATGCCTTTGGCCTCAAGCAAGGGAGACAGTTCTTCGCACTGTTTTCTTGTAGTGCAAAACACTAAAGAGCACTCTAAGGGAGCGACAATGTCAATAATTTCGTCTACTTTTTTAGATGACTTGAAATGAACTTCGTATGATATATTTGGTCTGTTCACAGACTCCAGCACACAAACTGCATTGGCCACTCCAAGCAAGCTCAGAACATCATCTCTTGTTGCTTTTGTAGCAGTTGCTGTGAGCATCAAGACTGGCACTTCAGAGAAATGTTTCCTTACATTTCCCAGTCCAGCATATGACTCTCTGAAGTCATTGCCCCACTGACTAACACAATGTGCTTCATCTATTACTAACTGTTGAAGCTTTCCTCGTGAGTCCAACTCCACAAGAATGGTCAGCAATGTTTGGTCTTGTGTCAAGATCTCAGGTGTTACATATAGTATTTTGAATGTCGAAGAAGGCTGACGCAAAGTAAAGTAAACACCCTGGCGTTCCATGTCATCCATCTCACCATGAATAGTAGTGGCTGGTACATTATGATTGTTACAGTCAATAACCTGTTCCACTATAAGTGACTTTAGAGGTGTGACAACAACAGTTAGTCCAACAGATAGATATGATGGAAGCTGATAGAGCAATGATTTCCCTCCTCCTGTTGATGCAGATACAAAACAGTCTCTACCACTAATGATGGCATCAAATGCCTTGGTTTGAAAATCTTTCAATTTCTGAAAGCCCCATTCTTTCTTCATAACCTCATTTAACTGGTCACGAGTAAAAGTACTGCTACGAGAGCAAATTTGAACATCACTTACAGAAGTAGCTGTTATATCCATTACAGCAGATGAACATGTATGTACAGTGGGAATGTCTTCCACAGTGTCATTTGCAAATGTTCTTAAGCATTCAATTTCTGGTACCCATATTTCATTTGATTTCTTTTTCCATGCATGGTAGATCACTTTACCACTCTTGAAATTCACAGTAATTTCCTGTCGTACTGGACTTGAAAATGGGAAGAGATGATCATCGGCTAGCAAGATGCAAGCACATTTACTGGCAGCATGATAATGGGAGATATCTCTTATTTCCAAATTCAATCCTATAGAACTCACTGAAAAGATCTCTCCACCAATCTACAGAGGAATATTGTCAAGTTAAGTAGGCATTGTTAGGAATATGATACATATATACATCCTGCAGTACAAGTGACAAATTTCTACATGTATTTGGCACGGTATGTGCTTGTTATTACTACAATTATAAAAGAGAGTCCAAGTTGTTTGGCTACAATGATAAACCTGTATTATAATCATCAAAATCATGGGACACACATTTGGTGTTGAGCAATGTACAAAACAATGTAAATTCAGGATATGCCAATGCTCAACACTAAATGTGTGATATGTACAACATACAGATTTTATTGTATATGTTGCAGTTTATTATTTCTTCAGATAAATTTTATTCTTCCTTTATTTTAAACTCATTATCATTTTCTTGGCTAAAAAAATTCATTACCCAAAGGAAGAATAAAATTTAAGATATAACTCATGAATCCACAAGTGACAAAATTGATCACAGTTATTACATACCACTGTACTTGATGCATTGAGCACTTTGTTTATCATGGCTTGCTTTCGCCGCTCTTTCTGTGTTTTTTCTGCCTCGCCAACATCAAGACTGCCTTCGTGTATTGCTCTGTAGTGACTCTGCAAGTCCTTGAAAAGGGACTCTTTTTGTGAACAGTCAGGATGTGGGCATGGCAGAAGTGTAGTCATCTCTGCATCTAAATTTTGAGTAAAAAAAATTTTCAAATCCTAAGATATCACATCTGCTATCAATTTGTTTCTGCAAGTGTACGAGTATCAGCTTTGTATTTACCTGAATAGCTGCAAGGGACCAGGTTATTTCTCGACACTAAGGGTACAAAGTGATTAGGTATGTAGTTCTTCAGCTTTTCTGGAGATATTTCTCCATTTCGAGACCACAATACAGAAAGGGGTGGTTTGTCCTGCCGGTATTCCCTGGGGACTACCACACAGTGGAACATGCAACGCACCTACATGTTCATTTGTAAGGAAACAAAACAAAAAAAAACAAATTAATATATTCCCTAAAACAACTCTCCAATGTAAGTAAATTAGAAAGCCATAAACAAAAATTGTTTTTTGGAAAAAAAACTCAGGTAATGATTCTGAAACACTTTTTCCAAGCACTGAGATTCTGAGACAGTTTGCTTCATAACATCAATGTAATTATGAAAAATAATTATGTCAGACCAGTGGAAATCAAAAGGGAGGCACCTCAAAGGGCTGCGAAAATCACTTGGGTGAGGGAGTCTCCCGGTTTTTAATTATTATCATTATCATCATCATCATTGCTATTTTTATTACTATTATTGTCATCATCATCACCATTACATTTATTTACAGCAATGCCATTTCAGAGGTCAAATATCAAGAGACTTAAAATAAGCCAAAATTACAGTCTGCGTAATTTTATAAATTTATAAAGCTTTTATCAGTTCCTGATACTACAGCTAGGCCCCTTTATTATAACCAGAATTTAGCTTACCTCCGGTGTAGTTTCCGGATAAACACTTTTGATCTTTCGCTTCAGAACAGTTCCCATGGCTTGCAAGTGCCAGAAACTGGCGTAAAATCCGAGTTTAACACTGTTACGAACTTCTTCGCGAAACACTTCGACAACAGCATCTGGATCCAAAACATTCCTGGAGACATTGGATGGATTATTCACTCCAAGAATCCTTTCTTGTGCACGTATACGTTCAGCCAGATCTTCGTCGCCAAGATAAAAGTCTTCATTATTAACGAGCTCGATTATACATCGAATTCGTAGTTCCAAGTGCTTAGATTCATCTCCGTTTACAAGAATAGAAAAAGAACGGAAAAGGCAAGAACCATCCCCAGTTGTTTTGAAAGGCACGAACTCGTGAAGCTCTTTAGCTGGAACCAACAGTTGTGCACTAAAATCAATCGGGAAAAATTTGAAAGAAGCATCCGTAAAGTGAAATGGTCCTAAAGACTTGTTAATTTCCGAACAATAGCCCCGTAACTCTTCCCAGTCCAAATAAACAGCCAAATTTTGCAGAGTTTCATGGACTTGATTTAAGTCAGGGGCCGCCATCTTGGATTTGCCATTATTCACTAGGCGTTCCCGCTCAGTGTCATTCGGTGACGTCACGAAATTTCGCGCCAAATCGATAACCGGGAAGGGAACGCCTGGGTACTAGGCTGCCCTTACCCGTGATGACACGTAACCGCAGGTGAAGCCCGCCGATTCAGTCTTGGACTTGGAGCTTGCTTTTTACTGTTGTCATTTCGTTAATATCGTGTATACTGTTAAAGGATACCCCTAGCGTCATGAAAGCCATTATAATAAGCGAAACTGGAAGTTCGTCTCAAATGAAATGCGAAGAAGTCCCGATTCCAGAACCGGGACAGAACGAGGTAAGATTACGGAGATTAGCACGCGATCATCTGAGTCACTGTGAGTCAATCGAAATATGGAAGCTGTCTCTGGCCGCTTCATTATATATTAACACTTGCTGGTTCATAGACACTAAGGCGTTCGGTGTATTAGACTATCTACAAACTACTTTTACGAGTCACCAGATAATTCTTTAGCATTCATTCTACAGGTTGGAATTCAAGCAAGAGTGGAAATCCCGTGATTCTCAATGAAATTTCTTCTTCATGTTCTTCATGCAAAACTATTGCATAATCAACTTATAATAACACGTTATCATGACATATTGAACACAACAAGGTGGTAAATTGAAGTAGCATAACGAATGTAAACGGTTGTTCAAAATGTATTCAATGGAAAGATTGCGTGACAAGGGCAAAAATTAAACCGATCGTTTTTGCGTTACTCTCATGTGAGGTGACTTTCATATGGCTCATGTCGATGTTTATGTAACGAGAATTTGGTAAAGAGCGAGGTAGGAAATTTAGTGGTACATACTACTCTCTCCCCTGCAGAGGCTCCTTCAGTGGAGGGGGGAAAAGTGAAAAAAAAAAAAAAACGAAAAATGAAAAATAGGAGGAACATAGGGATGAAGGGAAGGGCAGGTCCCCTGCTTTTGTTTTCCTTTCTCCACAGGCTCTGCACACTTACTTTTCATCTCCCCCCATTTCCCACCTCGTACAAAAAAGAGGCCTCTGCAGACAAGAGAGGTACATACTATATATATTCTTACCAAATGTAAAGTTGTTTGCTCTCTTGTTTTGGTTTTGTAGGCTTTAGTGAAAAATCATTTCAGTGGCATTAACTTTCTTGACGTGTATTTTCGTGGAGGAGTTTTTCCTCTTCCCAGTCTGCCAGCAACCCTTGGAGTGGAAGGTGCAGGAGTCGTGGAGAAACTGGGACCTGGTGCTGAGAGTGTGGCAGTAGGAGATCATGTGGCATACTTCCATGTTGGTTCAGGTGATTCAATTTGTATATTTAGATATTTAGAAAAACTTTATTTCAGGTAATTACAATAAATTGTTTGTTCTTTTCTAGCTTTTAAACCAAGTAAACTTGTCTACCTTAGCACACAAATCATTAGGAGTGATTTACTTCTTTTCCACCAAGCCAAATTGTACCTGATTGACAAGACGTATACAAAACATGGACCCAGGTCCTTGGACCACCCTGTGGACCCCGTTCATGAACCACCCTGTGGACCTGGTCCATGGACCACACCTAATTTTTGAAAGAAAATTGTATCTGTCAGTGTCAGAATATCTATTGCTGTTAGATTTGGAAATGATTATGGACTTTGTACTAATTGTGTGTAAACAAACACATGTGCAATTTTTCCAGTATTGATATATAGTGCATGAATATTTACTACTAAAATTAGGCCAAGGGGTGGTCCAATTGGACCTTAGTCTACAAGGTTGGTCCATGGACTGGGTCCATGTTGTGGTCCATGGACCTGAGGTCCACGGTCTACAAGGTGGTCCAAGACTGGCTCCACAGGGTTGGTTTGTATATGTCCCAATTGACGTCAGGGTCCCAAAGGGGCGTGGGAGGAGGCTGGCTGATTTCAAGGCCCTAAAATTTTTACTGCTGGCTATTTTAAGCTAAGCTACTTTAACTTGGTAACAATCCAATAGGAATTAAACTCTATTGTAGCTTTGACAATTTTTTGTTATTTTTGGCACTGTCCAAAGTAATTCACTTCCATTATTTCTATCAAATCTCAGGTAGCTATGCTGAATACAGTGTTGTTCCAGTGGCTAAGCTTGTCAAGGTTCCATCAAATATCACTTTTGAACAAGCAGCGACATCCATGATACAGGGAATGACTGCTCATTACTTGGTCCATTCAATATGCCCTGTGGGACCTGGGACCAAGGTGTTGGTACATGCGGCTGCTGGGGGGACTGGGTCCCTTGTTTGTCAAGTTGCTAAGAATGCAGGTGACTGAAAAAATTTGAGTGATAGGGCGTAGTCTACATGCCATTACTCTCCTGGATAGCTGTGTCTTGAATCAATAATACATGGAGAACTCTTCTGTTCAATCAATCATGATTTGCGCTGCCATCAATCATCTAAGTGAGCTGTCAGGAATTGAGAAGCTCACTTTAACCAGTTCAAAAGGTCACGTCTGTCAGTTGTAATTGGTACATTTGAGTCCATTTTGTTACTTCTGTTTTACAAGGCCCATTTGCTGTCACCATAATTGTGACTGAAAGCAACAAAAAACAAAATTACTTCTTGTCCAATAATTTTTGGGGGTCTTGAGGCATTTTGAATTGAAATGTCTATTAAGTATTATCTATTATGATGTTTGATAAGAAGGTATGGTAGCCTAAATTGGTTAGGGTGCTTGATTCCTGACTAGATTGAACAGCCCGGGATCAAGCCCTCACAGGCCGGGGTCATTGTGTCGTGTTCTCGGGGTAAGACACTTAACTCTCACAGTGTCACTCTCCATCCAGGTGTAAATATGAGTACAGTGAATTTAATGCTGGGGGTATATAACTCTAAAATGGAGTAGCATCCCATCTAGGGGGAGTAGAATACTCCTAGATACTTCAATTGCTACTGAAAACAGGGTAATCTCTGGCCAGATGGGCCACTAGACTTGAATGCAAACTTTATTACTGACTGGTGTCTGATAATTAAGGTTATTTTTGGTGGATGATGTTGACAATTGTTGACTGATGTACTTTGCCGATGTTACTGGGTGTTGACTTATGAATCAGAGGATAAAAATCATCTCTTTGATCATGATTGAGTACTTCAAGGAAAATTACTTTCCTAATTTGTTTTTAGGAGCTTATGTTATTGGCACAGCAAGTACAAAGGAGAAAGCTGACAAAGCGAGGGCCTGTGGCGCAGATGAAGTTATTCTATACTCCAACAAGGACTTTGTCAAGGAGGTCAACAGAATCACTGAAGGTGCAGGGGTCAATGTCATTTATGATGGAGTTGGAAAAGCAACTTTTAATAAAGGCAAGTTGAGTTTGTAGAAAATTCAACATATATTATACAGAATTCACCAGATAATGGCTTGCACTAATATATGCCCAATTCTGAAAATCAGCCCACCCACCCAAAAATGAGCTCTTTTCTCCCTTCAAAAAAAGCGTCTGAAATATCAGATGCAAAGAATACTCAGAGACCAGTAGTAAACTACATGGGTAATTGTGCTGCTGGGTTGGGTCCCATTTTTGACCTTCTAGGTCTATGATGGGGTCTCTAAATGGAGAAAAACTAGAAATATGCTAAATTTATATATCTCTGCTTATCTAAAACAGGTCATATTTGTGAAATGTGTGGAAAAAAAGCGGATGCTGTAGCATATTGTAGAGAAAATTAAAGAATATAAACATCCTCTTCAATTTCGGTCTGAGACGGGTTATACAATTTAACTCTTTAGTCTGATATGGGGGAGCAAATCTGGGCTTTTTTCAAGTGCCTCCCCTTCGGGGGGATGGTGCTCATCTTCGGAATTTTATGGTATTCACTTTCAAAGAAAGTTTTTGGACTTTCTGTATAGTAGGTAGTTGTCCTTAGATTGTCAGAATTAAGGTGTGACTTTCTGCAGGATTCGAGTGCCTGGCGAGACGTGGTACCATGGTCCTTTTCGGTGGAGCTTCTGGTTACCCAGACTCTCTCGATCTCAATCTTCTTTCACCTGGTTCACACAGCGTTATTAAACCTGCTTTATTCGACTATGTAGCAACGCCCGAGGAGTTGAATAAAAGAGCGAGCGATGTTTTTGATTGGATCACACAAGGAAAGATTAAAATGGATAGTTTCACTGTCCTTCCTCTCTCAGAAGCCAAGAAAGCTCATGATATGCTCGAAGGCAAGAAAACAACTGGAAAGCTCTTGCTCAAATCTTGATCTGCTTTCATCGGATATTTCTGAAAGAAGGTGGTGTTGCTGAAGGGACCAGATCCTGGAATCGCCTTACTATATCGCTCTAAACGTATTTTTGTCGTAGAAACTGCGGAAAACTCTACACTTCTAAGTTATTATTATCATTATTAACATAACTCCAAAGCTACTACTGCTACATATAGCTAGATACCACTATCTGTCTGGCTAGCGCCAAGATACATATAAATAACACCACATTTGTAAGCTTCTCTGGTATTCATCACAACTTTTCAATAAAAAAGTTCTTTGTGTAAATTCGCGGCACTTTTGTATGCGCTATATTGTAGTTACGTTTTATTCGTTTTTATAACCTTAGCATTGAGCAATTTGTACGTTGGACTTCGAAGAGTTTGTGGGCGCATTACCGAAACGATCACAAATCGTGCGTATTGTGGGGGGAGGGGGGGGGGGGGGACGGAGAGAAACCAGGGGTTAAAGGAGGCGGGAGGAGAGAGAGGGCGGCAAGCGGGACTCCCAAGATGGCGTTGTTGAACTTGTTGATGTGGTTGAACTTGAATCATTATTCGAAAACAAAAACAAAAACCGAACAACTTGAACTACTCATATTTATGGATTCAATAGTACAGACGACACGTGACGAGAGGTGTGTTCCGCGACGATGTAAAATAAGACTGTGAGGTAGATTCTCTTCCCCCTTCCCCCTTCCCGCTCTTCCAACAATAGAACAGTCAAACCACCGGGAACTTCGTGCCCTTCTCTTATCGATGAGTGTCTGGAGCGCCTTGGGGATTTTGGGCTAATAAGAAACCGGTCGGAAAGCCGCCCACTGATGCCCTTAGGTGCACCAAAAGTCGAAAAAAAAAGAAAAAAAAGAGAAAAGAGCAAGTGACACTCGAACACCAACCCACGGTCTAGCTAGTACCTAACGCATGCGCACAGCAATATCACCTGGACAGTGGCAGCCAGGGACAGCTGTTTCAGCCTGTTAGGCTCGATGTTAGGCCTCATCAGCATGGCATAGCCATCGGGCAGCAATAGGACTAAAAGCCCTATGTAGTCTGCCCAAAAGTCGTTAAAAAAGCGAAAACCCGCCAAAAATAGCCATCGTTACCCTAAATCAACTCCACAATTAACCCTGGATAAAACAGCGAAAATATGACGCACACTTTAGCTTTATTTATTAAATACTGACGTGTGGTTCTACTATTCTCTGAGGAATGAGAAACACTTGACAAGCCCAAAGCTAGGTACCAAAGACAAAGCACGCCAACACACCCTTTTCTTTATAAGAACGTCTAATTTTTGGCCGAGGCTGAATGTTCTTAATTTTTCGACTATTTGAGCCTGAAAATGTTCTTCAGTTTGGTTCTGCGGTAAATTCACGTTGTCGCGTTTGCACGTAGTGAAATAAAAATACCGTCACTGCGTTTTAAGATGGTATCTTTTACGAATCAAAATATCTTAGCCACACCTCAGGCTAGGGTGATAACAAAGTTACTTTCAGGCTGGATTGGACTAAATAATAATTGAGATATCCTGCGATATATGTATCCAAAAGCTGCCAAGATTCGTCTGAAATCTTGCAACGCGCTGCACAACTACAGTTTTTCTTACTGCAAAATCTGTTTCGTTGACAATTTGTTTAATAATAAGAACATTTTCCCTCTCAATCTTGCGGAATATCGTCTGATTTTAGCCAGCGCGGCCTACGTCGTCAGCTAAGTATCATGCAGGCGATATTCCGCTAATTGTTAAATATTCCAACATGCGTCTCACGTCACTTTTCCCATGCATGAACAGTTGAAGAGCAGTATTCCAGCAAGGGCCCCTATTCCAATTGGCACCCTTATAAGTGCCCCTATTCCAAGAAGCGCCCCATTCTCAGTAACCGCCATATGTGACCATATGTCGATCAATAAAGGCCCCTTTTCCAGTTAGTCCAGTAAGTACCAATCAGTGGGAAATCAGCAACTACTTCTTGACAGGCAGTTCAAGTCTATCCCGTCCAGACGTACAGTACTTTTACAAGTTGTAAATTTTTGATACATTCTGGTGTCGTTGGTTTACTTGATGATGAAGCGCAAGAAATTATTTGGTTGCGATTTGAGTTAACGTTGTATTGCGTGACGTATACAAGTTAATGGATAACGTGTCCCACATACTGAGGGCAAAGTAATCACCGATTCATGCTAAATCCATTTCAATTCAGAATTGCGATTTAATTTGTTCTTCAGTGTTCAAGCACTGCACGTGAAACATGGTTTTTATTCCGTTGCTCGTTTATGCAGGTAAGAACGTCCTTTGTGATCATGACTGTGCTAGAAGTTAACTGATTCTGCGAAGTGCGTGTACGTCTTTGAAAATGCGAAGATCCAAAGTTGTAATCTCGTTGGAAGACGAAATTGCAGTTGGTGTGGTTTGTGTCGCGCTAATTGTGTGTTTCCGTGGGTTAAATGTTTGGTTTCGGAACAAGTAAAAATAATTAGAGAGGATACTTGTGAAATTAAAAATAACTATTAAAAGTCGTCGCGCTAAGACCCGATTGCGGATTGGAGTTTCGCAGAATCGAAGGGAGTCTGTAGCCTTATGAAAGAGACGAGAATAATTTGCAGCTCCTGACCTTTACCCGATTTTGTGTTCTTTTAGCTTATGTTTAGCTCAGATTCCAACCGATTTCATCTTTCAATGGTTTTATGCTGCTCCAGACATAAATTAAACAAAGCGCATGAACGGCAATGCCGCATGAATCGATTCATTTCTTTATTACTTTTGGGGAAAGATTATCGTTTTTCTGAGAGACTTCCTCGAGGAAGCTCTAAAGCCATGTGCGTCTGCTAGACTTGAGTAAAATACTCGCGGGTTATAATACTGCTTTTATAAAATTAAAACTGAATTTAGAATGGCTTCCGGTGAGCAAACAAGCCGCAGACAGCATTGTCATGAAAAACATTTTTTGTCAGATTTGTCGAATTTAATCCAGACTGTTTGACATACCTCCTTTTATGAATTCAATTCAGTGGACTGTCCGAAGAGGGGTAAATCCGACAGAACTTGAAAAACAGCCCGTTTTATAATTTGGTTACTTGGTTAATTGGCCTTTATTAACAGGATTTGAGTTAATTTTTAGGGCGTAGAGCTGCGCGCGGCATTTTCAGCGAAGTTGTCATGTTTACGACAACTTTGTTGGTTTCCTTGGATGTCTGTCTCGTTTCCGTCAGCCTGATCAAATGAATACATAATAAATAAAAAATCAAACGAATACCTAGCGTTTCTATCTTCGGGTTATCTTCAAAATTTCGCACGTGTGGACATTGATCAGATTGGAGAATGCCGAAATCATGTGCGTTTCGTGTTATGTTCTAACAGCAAATATTTTCCAGAAAGGTTTGGGCGCAAGATGCGTAACCATGTGCAACGTCACGCAATTCTGCCACGCGGTGAAATGTAACGCCCCTCTATTTCTTCTTCGAAAGATTGTTTTCTATTCTTTAAAAATGGGTTTTCTGAATGCAGTTTGACTTTGGGATTGTGCGTTTGCCGAAATGGGATGCATTTCGATGAAATGTTTAGGAGTAATAAAGATATTGAGGCCTTATTAGGAGTTTTCGAGTTACGGGATATTTAGGCAAAAAATTATAGTGATATGTATGGGATATTTGGGGGGGGGGGATTAACGGGACACGGGATATTTAAACAAGAGATTCCAGGAAATCGAACATAAAAGTTACAAGATACAAACCGGCGGAACTAACGGGATACGTGATATTTAGGCCAAAAATTAATGGCATACGGATTACTCAGATCTCCCCTAATATGTGGCCTCAATACTGTGTAAGTTCAGTTCTGTATGTATTTGGGAATCTTTGTTTCTTTCGGTTACTACAAAACAGTTAACCGGCCCGCACCTTCGGCTCATTCCATAAACTTGCAAAAACGGAAGCTGTTCTTCGCCGTCATTTATCTCGCGATTTCAGTTTTCAAAATGCCAACTTTAGGCGTGGCAGTATCAATATTTCCTGCGAGTAGTCTCTTTCTTTTCCTAGCTTGCTCGTAGGATTTCAGCCACAAAAACAGGCTGCTCGAGTCTATGCCACTATAAATTAATTTATTTTTAATAGTTAATTTTGGGTTTCAGATTAGCCTGAATTTCAGACGTGCTCCCGTGAAAAGACGTCGTCTTTTCTCGGGAGCACGCGACCAGAGAAAGACGTCTGAAAACTGAAATTCAGGCTAGATTCAGATGTGTTACGTAAAAACAACTAGACCAACCAAGAATAAAACTTCAGTTTTGTTTTCCCCAGCTTCCTTGCTGATGTCATCTTACGCGTCGAGCAACACGACTGTAGTGGCATCATCTTCATTGGTATCCGGGATCTCTACGATTAAAGCTGTAGCACAAACATCCCCTTCTTCTGTATCTCCAAGTAGTACCCAGTCCCCCTCATCTGCTTTGGTAGCTCCGACAACTACCCAGGCCTCAGCATCTGTTTCTCTTGCGGTTTCTCAGAGTAGGAACCAGGCCACCCCTCAGAGTAGTAACCAGGCCACTCTATCTGCTTCCAGCACCGCTGCCATTGCTTCAGGTGGTCCAATATCGTCAGCGGCTTTTATTTCTCCAACTTTCTCTTCTTCACTTGGTGTTAGCGCCTCGGCGTCACAAGGTATGCCATTCCCCCATTATTGTGTTGCGTATCCTTACCGTCCTCACTGCGCGTAATTTTATGCGTAATTAGTGCGCGCGTATTTCAAAAATAGCGGCTTTTCTTAAATTGTTATTTTCTTGTAAATGAGTAGGATGACGTATCATTTTTCTCTCTTGCTGTGAATTGACCAATAACTTTCTTTCTGCAACTGACAAATATGAACCAATTTTTAGGGTAGAATGAGAAGCAATCGTAATCGTGAAGTAATCTCAAAGATATTATGTGGAATTTTGGGTATAAACAAGATGCCGTTGCTCCTAAGCTAGTATAAAGGTAAAGGTAAAGTTTGTATACGAGCCTAGGGGCCCATCAGGCCGGAGCTTATTCCGGTTTCCGTAGCGTGAAGCGACTAGGAGTATTGCTACTTCCCCCTGGATGGGATGCCAGTCCATCGCAGGGTTACCCCCAGCAGTAAATTCATCGGTACCCATTTATACACCCAGGTGGAGAGAGGCACTATGAGAGTAAAGTATCTTGCCCAAGAACACAACGCAGTGCCCCGGCCAGGGCTCGAACCCGGACCGCCCGATCCAGTTAGTCCAGCGCACTAACCATTAGGCCACCGCGCCTCCCTAAGCTAGTATAGGGACCCTCGTATTTATTTCAAAGTTCGAGCTTCTGTACGATAAACAGCCAATAGGCAATGTTTGGCAAAAATATCGGTGCAGCAGGTTCAATTTCAGTGGAGTGATCTAATATTAATTGCAACGTTTTTAAAAATTCGGCTGGCCACGCAAGACTTGTGGTTCACAAGAAAACTTGGAAACAAATGCTGGCCCAAATGTTGCGTGACAAATAGAAAAAAACGCTCCTCATTAAATCGATACTCCAAGGAAAAAGAGTAAGCGAGAGTTTACAGAGATTTCCTTCGTTAAACCACTTTAACTAGTAAAAGAATCCCACCCATCTGAAAGCTCCGCTAGTACAACACATCCCAATTTTCGCGGGTTAGACGTTATTTTAATCCGGTTTTGTTAGTGGTATTAGCACGAGACCTTTCTGGGCAGAACATGTAAGGCGAGTGAGTTGCTCAGCGAACAAAAACCAGAGAAAAAGCATAAAATAACTTGGATGTTCAATCTTAACTTGCCCTGACTCGAAATTTATTTTTCTCGCAATTGGAACAGTTACATTTTAGCCTGAATTGTGATTTGTACACCATGTCATGTCTTTGAAAATGCGAAGATCCAAAGTTGTAATCTCGTTGGAAGACGAAATTGCAGTTGGTGTGGTTTGTGTCGCGCTAATTAGCTCTAATTGTGTGTTTCCGTGGGTTAAAGGTCGATGTTTGGTGTCGGAACAAGTAAAAATAATTAGAGAGGATACTTGTGAAATTAAAAATAACTATTAAAAGTCGTCGCGCTAAGACCCGATTGCGGATTGGAGTTTCGCAGAATCGAAGGGAGTCTGTAGCCTTATGAAGGAGACGAGAATAATTTGCAGCTCCTGACCTTTACCCGATTTTGTGTTCTTTTAGCTTATGTTTAGCTCAGATTCCAACCGATTTCATCTTTCAATGGTTTTATGCTGCTCCAGACATAAATTAAACAAAGCGCATGAACGGCAATGTCGCATGAATCGATTCATTTCTTTATTACTTTTGGGGAAAGATTATCGTTTTTCTGAGAGACTTCCTCGAGGAAGCTCTAAAGCCATGTGCGTCTGCTAGACTTGAGTAAAATACTCGCGGGTTATAAAACTGGTTTTATAAAATTAACACTGAATTTAGAATGGCTTCCGGTGAGCAAACAAGCCGCAGACAGCATTGTCCTGAAAAACATTTTTTGTCAGTTTTGTCGAATTTAATCCAAACTGTTTGACGTGCCTCCTTTTATGAATTCAATTCAGTGGACTGTCCAAAGAGGGGTAAATCCGACAGAACTTGAAAAACAGCCCGTTTTATAATTTGGTTACTTGGTTAATTGGCCTTTATTAACAGGATTTGAGTTAATTTTTAGGGCGTAGAGCTGCGCGCGGCATTTTCAGCGAAGTTGTCATGTTTACGACAACTTTGTTGGTTTCCTTGGATGTGTCTCGTTTCCGTCAGCCTGATCAAACGAATACATAATAAATAAAAAATCAAACGAATACCTAGCGTTTCTATCTTCGGGTTATCTTCAAAACTTCGCACGTGTGGACATTGATCAGATTGGAGAATGCCGAAATCATGTGCGTTTCGTGTTATGTTCTAACAGCAAATATTTTCCAGAAAGGTTTGGGCGCAAGATGCGTAACCATGTGCAACGTCACGCAATTCTGCCACGCGGTGAAATGTAACGCCCCTCTATTTCTTCTTCGAAAGATTGTTTTCTATTCTTTAAAAATGGGTTTTCTGAATGCAGTTTGACTTTGGGATTGTGCGTTTGCCGAAATGGGATGCATTTCGATGCAATGTTTAGGAGTAATAAAGATATTGAGGCCTTATTAGGAGTTTTCGAGTTACGGGATATTTAGGCAAAAAATTATAGTGATATGTATGGGATATTTGGGGGGGGGGGGGGGGGATTAACGGGACACAGGATATTTAAACAAGAGATTCCAGGAAATCGAACATAAAAGTTACAAGATACAAACCGGCGGAACTAACGGGATACGTGATATTTAGGCCAAAAATTAATGGCATACGGATTACTCAGATCTCCCCTAATATGTGGCCTCAATACTGTGTAAGTTCAGTTCCGCATGTATTTGGGAATCTTTGTTTCTTTCGGTTACTACAAAACAGTTAACCGGCCCGCACCTTCGGCTCATTCCATAAACTTGCAAAAACGGAAGCTGTTCTTCGCCGTCATTTATCTCGCGATTTCAGTTTTCAAAATGCCAACTTTAGGCGTGGCAGTATCAATATTTCCTGTGAGTAGTCTCTTTCTTTTCCTAGCTTGCTCGTAGGATTTCAGCCACAAAAACAGGCTGCTCGAGTCTATGCCACTATAAATTAATTTATTTTTAATAGTTAATTTTGGGTTTCAGATTAGCCTGAATTTCAGACGTGCTCCCGTGAAAAGACGTCGTCTTTTCTCGGGAGCACGCGACCAGAGAAAGACGTCTGAAAACTGAAATTCAGGCTAGATTCAGATGTGTTACGTAAAAACAACTAGACCAACCAAGAATAAAACTTCAGTTTTGTTTTCCCCAGCTTCCTTGCTGATGTCATCTTACGCGTCGAGCAACACGACTGTAGTGGCATCATCTTCATTGGTATCCGGGATCTCTACGATTAAAGCTGTAGCACAAACATCCCCTTCTTCTGTATCTCCAAGTAGTACCCAGTCCCCCTCATCTGCTTTGGTAGCTCCGACAACTACCCAGGCCTCAGCATCTGTTTCTCTTGCGGTTTCTCAGAGTAGGAACCAGGCCACCCCTCAGAGTAGTAACCAGGCCACTCTATCTGCTTCCAGCACCGCTGCCATTGCTTCAGGTGGTCCAATATCGTCAGCGGCTTTTATTTCTCCAACTTCCTCTTCTTCACTTGGTGTTAGCGCCTCGGCGTCACAAGGTATGCCATTCCCCCATTATTGTGTTGCGTATCCTTACCGTCCTCACTGCGCGTAATTTTACGCGTAATTAGTGCGCGCGTATTTCAAAAATAGCGGCTTTTCTTAAATTGTTATTTTCTTGTAAATGAGTAGGATGACGTATCATTTTTCTCTCTTGCTGTGAATTGACCAATAACTTTCTTTCTGCATGAGAAGCAATCGTAATCGTGAAGTAATCTCAAAGATATTATGTGGAATTTTGGGTATAAACAAGATGCCGTTGCTCCTAAGCTAGTATAAAGGTAAAGGTAAAGTTTGTATACGAGCCTAGGGGTCCATCAGGCCAGAGCTTATTCCGGTTTCCGTAGCGTGAAGCGACTAGGAGTATTGCTACTCCCCCCTGGATGGGATGCCAGTCCATCGCAGGGTTACCCCCAGCAGTAAATTCATCGGTACCCATTTATACACCCAGGTGGAGAGAGGCACTATGAGAGTAAAGTATCTTGCCCAGGGCTCGAACCCGGACCGCCCGATCCAGAGTCCAGCGCACTAACCATTAGGCCACCGCGCCTCCCTAAGCTAGTATAGGGACCCTCGTATTTATTTCAAAGTTCGAGCTTCTGTACGATAAACAGCCAATAGGCAAGTTTTGGCAAAAATATCGGTGCAGCAGGTTCAATTTCAGTGGAGTGATCTAATATTAATTGCAACGCTTTTAAAAATTCGGCTGGCCACGCAAGACTTGTGGTTCACAAGAAAACTTGGAAACAAATGCTGGCCCAAATGTTGCGTGACAAATAGAAAAAAACGTTCCTCATTAAATCGATACTCCAAGGAAAAAGAGTAAGCGAGAGTTTACAGAGATTTCCTTCGTTAAACCACTTTAACTAGTAAAAGAATTCCACCCATCTGAAAGCTCCGCTAGTACAACACATCCCAATTTTCGCGGGTTAGACGTTATTTTAATCCGGTTTTGTTAGTGGTATTAGCACGAGACCTTTCTGGGCAGAACATGTAAGGCGAGTGAGTTGCTCAGCGAACAAAAACCAGAGAAAAAGCATAAAATAACTTGGATGTTCAATCTTAACTTGCCCTGACTCGAAATTTATTTTTCTCGCAATTGGAATTGCATTGTAATTTGTACACCATGTAATATGCAATCTGTTAAAGTGCCCATGAAGTAAAAAATAATTACTGCTTATTTTTAAGGCTTTTCAAAATAAAGATGAATGGCGTTTTCCTTTTTGAAATATCTTTTTTCGTTTTAGAGATATTTAGGTTTTTGTATTATGCAAATGAGGAAAGTGATGACGTCATTAATCGTTCCACAAAAAGATAAATCACTTAATCAAGCATATCTCTTGGAGTATTAAGGCGGTGTTCTTAAAACTTGGCACCATCAATGTTCATCATAAGAGGCACAAGATACCACCCGCTGCGCCATAGAAAGTCGGTATTTACTCGAATATGCGGCTCTCTCGCTTGTAGCCTCGGAATAAGTGCCCGCGTAAGAGCAAACATTGTTTAAATCGCTGCCTTCGAACAAGCGTGGCACTCCTCTAAAACGACGTGAGATCTAGAGCGGCGTTCAGGCCGCGACCGCACGTATCCACAACTTTTTCTTTGCGGATTGGTCCCCGTCCATGACCCTGTGAAAACGCACAGGGAGCCCAGACAAACTGTATTTGTGTGCACATTAGCATTTTTGTGTGTATTAGCATTTTTATAGCAAATGTATAGGATTTACAGAACGGCTCGCAGAATTGCGTGTAATAACGTAAAATATAAACAAATACATGCTAAATAAACGTAAGTTTATCTTACCAGTTTTGTGGTGTGGTTCTTTTGGCTCGAAATTGCGAATTTGAGCGGTTTGAAGGATTTTGCGTTCGCTGCTTACTACACATATAATTATAATGAAAGGGTGGAAACTCCAACAGCTCCAAATTCGAACAGCTCCAGCGCCGAGGCGATTTTCGATCAGAAAATCCCATCGCACAACTTTCAAACTAAGCAACATGTAAGAGGAAGGTTTGAAGAATCTTCTCCTATTGTTCGATCGAAAATTCATCCAAACGGCCCAGAGCTAGCCTTCGAACAAAAACGGGTAACCAAAAATTTTAAGCCGTCCGAATGCGTAGCGACGAAAAGTTGTGCCGAACACAGGCAGCCCAAGCTCACGTTTCGAGCGGTTGGTAGGTATCAATTGGTGTTGCGTAACACTAGACCGTTGAGAATATTATAAGGCTTTGTATGGGATTTGGGTCGATTTTGGCCGTATTTATGCTTAAAATACAGTAAATATACAAAATAAACTTACTTTTGCCATTTTCTGTGTCCTTTTGGCTGTTTTGCGTCTTGAAGTGGTGTTTTAGTCGATTTTTCTCTTCCCTGTTAGGAAGGTAGGAACAGGGAAGAGAAAAATCGACTAAAACACCACTTCAAGACGCAAAACAGGCAAAAGGACACAGAAAATGGCAAAAGTAAGTTTATTTTGTATATTTACTGTACTGTATTTTCTCAGCCAATCATATACCGTGTTAAGACAAAAGACTAAAGCAAAGCAATTTCGAAAACCGTTCTATTTACGATGTTTGTGTTTTCTTTTTGACTAGTTCCCAAGACTTCGCCGACAAGCAAAGCCACATCAGACGGTCAGCAGTGGGATTGGATGATTTTGGGGATTGTAATAGGAGTTGTGATATTGGCAATTCTCATTCTAGTCGCAGGAGCGATGTGAGTAGATGTTTTTATACGTGTATGAGCTCTTCATCGATCTTATCCTGCGCGTGTAACCCAAAAGTGAGCTAGCTTCATCCGTTTTGAAGCGTTTTAGGATTTCACTCAGTTTTCATTGTTATCGTACAAATGTATTTAAAATCTCGACTCACCGACTGACTGACTGACGGACGGACGGACGGCTGGACTGGGTGGCTGGCTGACGGACGGACGGACGGCTGGACTGGGTGGCTGGCTGGCTTAGTATCTATAAGTTTACAGTTGTACTCTACTCTCGAAGCTTATGAAACAACTGTTGGACTGGGCTTGGAAGATCATTCATGGAAAGGTTTTAATAGTGCAAGCAGCTAATTAGTGAAACTATTCCATTATTTGTAGTTCCAAAAGGGTGACAAAGAACGAGAGGAAAGAAAACATTGCAGGAATACATTCTCATGAGATGACTACTGTGAAACCCACGAGCGCTATGGCGGCCACCAATCCAGTTGCAATTGAGTCATAAAAGAACATTGCAGCCGATTTCCCTAAAGTGATGAAAATCTTATTTGTTCTAGTCATATAAATAGTACATGTTAAACAACCAGGTGATACGAATAGACAACTTAATCAATTGATGGTTGAACCCGCGCTACGCGAGTAAATCTCTTCTTCTTGTAGGACTAGACCGACGTGACGTCAAGTTCGGAATACTTGCGAGTGCTGCTTGATTTTGTGATTACAGATAACGTCAAAAGTCGCTTGGAGACTAGACGAAATAACCCGGTGACAATTGTTATTTATTTGGCTGAGAAGTAATTATTCAATTTTCTGAGCCCCTACTCCCCACCCCCCAAAAATGTTGAACTATTGTCGCACGGTCAGCATATAAATCAATATTACATTAGCGAGGGGCTGGGAGGGGAGAGGGAGGTGAAGCCAAGGACCATTCGCCGTCGAAATGGTGAAGTGCCCCCCTCCCCCAAGACTTTTGACTAGAATTGTAGATGATCAAAATCAAAAACTCTTTTGGGAATACGGCGCTTGTTGCTTTCTTTAACTGAGCCAGCGATTGAACGAAGCTTCTTTTTAATTTGGGTTGTATTATTTTGTGTTTGAATTGTTAAGATTCCAGGCTGTAACATTTAAGTGGTATTACTATTTACAAAAATTGTATTTAAATTTAGTCTGCTGTTAAGTGAGGTGCAGTGGAGCTACTGTAGCGTCACGCTGCAATTTGTTACAACTTGCTGCTAACAATGCTCAAATCTCTTCCGTTTCTGGTTTTGATTTTTAAAGGTCAGTTTTAATTAGTACGTAGCAGATATAGGTGAGGGGCAACGCAATCATAATTAGCTTTAATCATAGCCTGTTCCAGGCGTTAGGTTAGCAATCCCGAATTTCGCGCTGCTCCCCACTGACCGAGCACCTGCGATGCAGACAAACTACTTTGAGGTGAAAACTTGCATGAGGTAAATTTTGCCATTGTAAGAATTAATTAATTGCAATAAAGTGCTTTGTCGTAGGTAGCAGTGTTGAAGTCTTCGTTGAGCCAAGTAGCCCATACCGTCAGAGTTTATTCTAGTCTCCTTCGCAGCCGCTTTTTGGGACGTCATGGGGGGAGCGTTGCGTGACGTCCCAAAAAGCGGCTGCGAAGGAGACTAAGTTTATTCCGGCTTTTGTAGCATGAAGCGACTAGGACTATTTCTACTTTCCCCTCCCCCGTGATGGGATGCTGCGCCATCACACCTGGGTGGACAGAGGCACTGTTAGAGTTAATTGTCTTTCCAAAGGAAACAACGTAATGACCGCAGCCAGGGTGACAGGGACCTGACCGTGCTTGATCCGGTGTCACCGCACGTCCCTTGCTTTGTTATGTCGTAGGACGGTGTTGCCAGGTGTTTATGTCACGGTTAACTTAACCAGGCGCGGGCACTTGATTTTGGTAGAAAACAGTGTCCTGCTAGACTACGAGCAGCCCCTATGTTTTCGCAGTCCGTCGATCGTGAAGCGAAAAAAAAAAATGAGCGCGCGAAAATTGGGGACCGGAGGCGAGCGGAAATGAAGTGCTGCTTCCGCTCGCCTCGTCCCCAATTTTCGCGCGTTTTTTTTTTCTTCACACTCGACGGACTGCGAAAAAAATAGGGGCTGCTCGTAGTCTAGTGTCCTGCCGCCTTCTGTGTCTTCGCGCATATTCTTTTTGACGACGACTTCGTATAAAGAAGGGACTAGTCAATAATTACAACAATTTATTGGTATTCCCATATATAGATCACGATAGATTGTTTTACCTAAAGAATAATTACAAAACAAAACAAAAAAAACAGTCCAAATATAATTCCCAGATAATTTCATGCGTGACGTGGGACGGGGGATGGGGCTCTTGTTCTCGAACAAACCCCCAAACACTTACAATACATTAACTTGTAACCGAGAAAGTAGATATTAAAGAACCTGTTTGTGATGCACAGTGTCAGAAAATTTTTGCATCCTCCATTTGCTCATAAGCATTAGTCTCTTTCGCCGTTGGAGCGTTGCGTGACACTAAAAAAAAAAGCTGCAAAGGAGACTATTCGCTGATGGGACATGCAAATTGAAAGTTTCTTTATGAAGCTAGAAGCGGTTTAAGCAAATCTTACGCGATTTGCAACAAAATTTATCTTTCGCATGCGTTATTGTCACCTTTTCCCTGACCCTTTCCCCTTTGTTCGTCAAATGTAAGCATGCGCGTAGACAGTGACACATCACAGAATCCCTGTCTTCCCGCAAAGAGAGAAAGAGGTTATTAATCAAGAGAACCTGATACCCTGTTAAAGATCTGATCGACAAAAATGTCATAGCCCTCTCCCACCACCACGCGATTATTGGCCTCGGCGTTAAACGAGCCAGCTCGTAGGCATTCCTTACAAAGGTAGGCCTCTCGCTCTGCTCGATCCCGGCATAAAGCAGCGTTTAGGACTCGTTTGCGTTGCGTAGCCACTTTCCATGCAATAATATTTGCTGTGTTGGAGAGACACGTCGCGGCTGAGTTCTGGAATTGTTTAACTCTGCTGCGTCGGGAGAGTTTACACCAGGATGGTTTTAGGACGAGTTTTTCTTGTTTCAATACTATGGATTGCAAGCTGTTCTTTGCAAGGTGGGTGCAGTGCGTCTCGCTTCTAAAAGCTTTAATTTAGGTTTACATGGCGTAAGTGATTCGTTTGTTAGCGTCGAAAATCTGCGACAACGTTATCATGTGCCCTCGTCGAGTGAAATGAACTACAGCATTCAGCAGAGACAATGCTTGTCTGTTTCAGTTGTGTGTGACAGAAACTGACTTCGACTGGCATCCCGCGAAGAAAACTTTGTTATAATGTCGGCTAAAAAATGAATATTGATTGGAAATTATTGCACTGTTGGTATATACCCTCAGCTCGAAGATCCAGAGCCTAGGAAACAAAACTGTCTGGCGTTCATAATTTCGCTTATTTGCCGCACGACAGATCGTCTGGAATACATCTATGATCGTTTAGAAGCAGAATGCAGTGTTCATTGGTTTTTATTCGTACGCATGCACGTGAGTGTGAAATTGTTACAATTTGCTTTTTAAATTCGAAAATGTGTTGCTTTTTCGCTGGAACTGGCTCGCAAGGCTAGACGTCTGTAACTGAAGTTCATTGGGAAAACATTCTTTGATTCCCGAACAATAACGCGTTGATTAACGTTTGGTAGTTTAATGTCTTTCAAAAAGTTTTACTAGTAATCCCGCAATAAATAAAACAGCAAAAAAGAATAAGCATGTATTATTCTCACACAGAACTGAAAAACAAATGTTTTTATTTTCCGACGCGTGTAAGATTTTGCTAATTCTGCGGCGTTTTCAGTGAAACTTGCACTGCAGACGTCGCCCTCAAAACCTTCACACAATCCTCATACTAGCTAGTAATTCGCAAAGTGACTCTTTACTCGACGCGATTTTATTTCGTCTCGTTGTAAACACTGGTTCTGAGTATATACGCGACGCTGTTTGAAAGACAGAAAGCCCGAGGCATGTCGTGATGAAATGAACTACCTTATCGCAAGCTGCTCAAGTTTCAAATAGGCCATGGTTAAAATTTTACATTCTGCAGTCAAGAACTGTGCTTGCCGCAGAGTATGTTTCGTTGCTTCTGAATGATTCACTTTTTCGTTATATTTATTTAGTACAAGTTTCAAAATAAACGACAACTTCAACAAACTAGGAAGAAACAAACAAAAAAATGTTGGGGAAATTATACAAACTGAATAAAGCGCCATTGAGATCCGGCGCGGAAGTGGCGTGACAACTGAATAGTCTGTTCTGTTCGACTTTCATTCACCGTGCCTGGCGTGATTTTCATTATTCAGGTTGTCAGTGTTGCGCGCGAAAATGTATACGCAAATAATATACGCGCGAAAATATACACGCGACGGTTTTTTGAAAAATACAAAATAAAAACAATGGCACGAAACCCGGCAAAAAATGATTGCGAGACTTTCAAAAAATTCTACTTATTTAGTCTTTGATGAGCACCTTGTCGAAATCGAACCTAAGGGTATTGTACTTACAGCCGTTGAATAAACTGGATTTTTGGAACAAAGATAAATCAAATTTTCTCTTGATCAGTTGACTGTTGTACTACAGAATAAGGCTGGACTAACGGTGACTAATGTAAAAAAAAATTGTGTTGCTGAATATTCTCAATTTAGTAGAATGTTAAGAGCTACCGTCAATAAATTCAATCAGTAGTGTGTCATTTATCATTCAGCAGTTGGTTTCTCCACCGTCAAATGCTACGCCGAACGCTGCGTGGGAGAAACCAACTGCTTGTGTTAGAGACAAGCCTATAAACTGTGAAAATAATAAAAAACGCCGCTTCTTATTCCAGAACATTAACATGGTTAAATTGATTATTTATGCACTTCCTCAGGCTATGTACTTTTTACCATTTATGATGCAAAAGTTCAATGAAGTTGTCTGGGATTATCTGGCATTTGGTGACCAATTGCAACCCTTCTTTTGATTCGTCACGCAACCACGTCTTCGTTGCATGACGCACTAAAACATCGGCCGGCGTCGATTGATTGTAACAAATCTTACTTTTTATTGATACCTTTTTTTCCTTCAACAGTTACTTTATCAGATGACAGCAGTGAAGAGGTATGACTTACTCACTGTCTTTCGCCTTTGCAGTAGTTCTTTCGCTTGTCACGCAACACTGCAGAGTTGTGTATTACCGAAGATCCTTTATTACTCTCCTCCCCTGGGTGTTTCGCTTAAAGTCTACTCCCCCCTTCCCCCCCCCCCCCCCCCCCTCCACACACACACACACCTACGTCGTGGAACAAACGTTTCCCCTTGATTAGTTCATTTGCATTTGTGACACCGCCTATAAACAGCCTTGCAGTAACAGTTAAGTGACATTTTAGCAATCTTGTCCCAGAGCCCGCTTTTGTTTTGGTCAGCGCCAAGAACGCGGACTATACCGGACCGGAAGTCAGTGAATCGCGGACTTTCTCGTCTTACTCGGCGAGAGTACGTGTTCTTGGTGCTGACCAAAAGAAAAGCGGACTCACAGGACGAGATTGAATTTTACCCCTCCTTTGTTTATTCGTCAATGACGTACGTCTAACCTAAGATTTATTCAAATTACTCAGCAGATCCTAATCAGAAGTCGAAGGCAAACTGAGTAAGTTCTTAGCTCGTCTGTCAACAATTAACGCTTAACAAATTTAGAACTGGATTGGAAGCGATTGTCACGCCATTGTCTTGCAGTTCTCGTGTGTTTTTAAAAATTCCCAAGTTCCGATACATTCGGCTTAATGAGTGAAAACCAGCCCTTAAAAACTTCCTCTTAGAAGCCCCCCCCCCCCCTGCTTATAAGCTTCCCCCGGTTATAGGCCCATCTATTTGGGAACAAACAAATACCTCCGGTTATACCCCTCCCCGGATATAAGCCCCCTTTGCTCGATGACAGCACTAATGAACAGGGCTAAATCAGTATTGCTTAATTTATTATGACATTTTAAAGGTTAATTAATTTTAATTTATTTCAATTAATTTTCATTTCAACACCGCTGTGGCTCATTTCGAAACGTTTCTTTATTCCGCTTACAAGCCCCCCCCCCCCCCCCCCCCCCCCGGGACGTAAGCCCCACACCGTTTACAAGTCCACCCAAAACCCTTATGAAGTTGTATAAGCTTAGCAAAGCTAACAGTTTTGATTTTTTTTGCCTGATCGAAGCAACTTTGTTCTGTTTGGTTTAGCACTTTACCTATTGCCCGGGTTTACTGAACGCCTTTTCAAGGTCATCAAACGGCAAAGCGAAAGTAATCAGAGAAATTATCTTAATGCGGCGAGAATTTATTTTGGTAGTTGTAAAGTTATTGTTCTTTTTCTTACTTTTTTTCCCCAGCTCAAACACATACAGACTACCCCATAATCCTCCTCCGCCAGAAATATTCACTAACTCGGTAAGTTGGTAGTAAAGTTTAATAATAAGTTTTTCTTTTGCCACGTTTCACAAATGACCTCTTTTAGACTTAGGAAACACACACGTCACCCACAATCCTCCGATCCATTTTACGGTTATTCTACGTCTATCAAATCAGTTCAAATTCAAGTGTTGCATATCCTCCCCATCACGGTTAGTATTCAACCCATATATGGTCAGAAAGTCATTGTTATCTGTCATCCGTACATAACAGATATCCTGCGTTATTTAAGACTTGCAATGTATATTGTATTTCCTGAGTTTTGATTGGTTTATAGGCCATGGTATATGAGCTCACATACCATGGACCACAAATATGGTAGGTGTACGCATCAGTGAGAACAGTCGGGAAGCTCAAATATTGCAATTCTTTGGGTGTGTTTAATAGAACAATTATTCCACTCGCGCTTGTTGGATATGAGATAGTATATTAGTATATACCACATAAGTGAATAGTGCTTTCCACGCACGCTGATTGGTTTACTCGAGGTAATTAGCAAAGTACTATTCATCTCCACGCAGCCGAAAAGAAACAAAATGGCTTCGCACGTCGCTTTGGGTAACGAAAGTAATGTTTGGTCCGCTAGTTATTCAGCTTGTGTGCTAAAACAATTATTCACCTCAGTGTCGGTGAAAGTGGTGGATATTTGCCTCGCCGCCTCGCGGCTCGGTAAATATCCACCACTATTCACCTCCACTTTGGTGAATAAGTGTTAATTAAAGCCAACTCGGTGTAGTACGCGCCTCGTTGATATCTACCATCTCATATCCAACGCGCGCTTGTGGAATAATTGTTAAATAAACGTAGGTTGCCAAGGTTCTTTCGAAATCTTGCAAAGCGCGGCACAACCGAAGCTTTTCTCGCTGCAAAATCCGTTTCGTTGACAGTTTGTTGAATAATAAAACAATCATTCTGCTTAATGTTGTGGAATATCGTCTGATCTTAGCCAACTTGGCCTACGGTTTCGTCGGCTAAGCATCAGGCGATATTTCGCGCGCGATTTCGCAGGAAAATTGTTAATTATCTCCAGGGAAAGCTCTAGTGGAATATTTCAATTTATGACTACAAATTAATGTGTTTTCTAACCGGTTTACTGACGAAACCAAACAAACAAATTTTACAAGAAGTAAGATGGCGGGAGAAAGACTGTGAGGGACCCTTCGATTCGCCAGCGAGAACGCACATGCCTGTGATTGTCACATCACGGATTACTGTTAACAAACCTAGCCTACAGTACCGTATGTTTTTGCTGATATGATTTTGCTCTTCGCATTTACATTTGTCCTTTATTACTACAGACGCTTCCGCCCAAAGGAGAGCCAGGAAGTCCTGGTCAACGCGGCCTTCCAGGCCCGCCTGGAATACCGGTAAGTCAATCCTCTAGATCGCAGCACATAACGACGAGGTGTGGCAGGGAGTTTAACCAGCCGAGTCACAGCAAACTGTAACAAAGAAGATTTGCCCCAATTTTGAGATTTCATGGGTGGACGGACAGTGCAATTATGGAAACGCTTCAGTATTGGCTATGCAACTTTTGCCAAGCGACCCTCTGGCGAGAAAAACAACCTTCACGCAGTCGCGGTTCGTTTCCCGGCGTCTTTCATATCAAGGGTCCAGAGGGTTGGTGCAAATGGATCGAGGGCATCTTTAAATTTTCTTGATCCTCCCCTTTGTGTAGCACATTTCTGCTGACCCCCCTTCCTCCTTACTCGACAGTTCAATATCCGTGCATAAATTTATGTGCCCCCCCCCCCCTTTCTTTTTTTTCGTGCATAATAGTCAGTGACCCTCCTCATATTTGCACCAGCCCTCTTCTCTCTAAATAATGACCGGGCCCTGAAGCGAAATATCCTCAGACACTCAGCGTGGTGTAGATAGACATAACCCTGTTTTAATGTATATAATTTTTAATTTTCTCGCTTTTCAGGGTGAAACTGGCGATGCCGGAGGTCCTGGAATTCCCGGAAGAGCGGTATGATGTGCCATAAGATAATTTGTCGAAGAAATTTCTCAAATAATCTTGATTACATATGTTCACAAAAAAGAGTGCAGAGGATCAAAATGGAGGTTTTGATAATGGCCATCTTTATTTTACAGTCACAACTTAATCTCGTACCCAGATCTCACCCCGTAGGACGCCTGGACTAGGGAGATCTGAGTACAAGAGTAGTCACAACCTACTGGTTTTCGATCGATGTAAATTTATACGCTTACAACGTTGATTATACATTTCTTTGCAATAGCTACCTTGTGTGTAATACAGGAAATTAAAATCGTTTGTCATACTGACAGGAAGCAGGCAGGTGTAATATCTAGAATGGAGGTCGTCAGAACCGGATATCGAGGCGCCTTCATTGAAGGACAGATTGCATGCTGCGAGAAGGGACCACGAGGAAAATAAGACGAACTACTGTTTGTATATGCTAGATTTACGGTTTCGTATTAAAGTTTGAGTTCATTACAGCAGGAGACTTATGACCAAGGACAAATCCACGGGTTTCAGTCACAAGAAACGTTTTTTGATGCCCACTTTTTTTTACAGGGGGATGTCGGATCCCAAGGGGGTCAAGGCCCCCCTGGTCCCGCTGGAAATGCCGGTCCCTCGGGCATAACGCTTATTGGGGTAAGTAGGAAAGTAATAGACAATAAATGGCTGCTGTAGTGTGGCACTTTTAGGTTTTTAGTGTCATAAAAAGTTGTTTCTTAAAAGTGCTACCCTTTACAGTTTTTTGCGGGATTTCCCTGCAGTTGCTTACCAAAGTACTGCAAGACTCGTTAAAATATGCAGCGATATCATACACACCAAAATGTTTGGCTTTCCACCGTTTTTGAATCATTCGCGCTCTCAAGAGGAATACGGAACCTGTTAAAATGGTCTAGCGGAGTACAATGTTGTGAGATGTGAGATGTGAGATGTTTGTATTCTTTTCACGCGTTATTTGTACTCCACGAAGCGGATTTGGATAATAAAGGTGACACGCTTTCGCTTAGATTCTCACAGCCATAGCCCTCTAGAAATAACGACTGCTAGAATTCGATAAACAGAATTCTTGTTTCAAAAAGTGAAGCCTAGAATTCGCATTTGTTTTACTGGGTATTTTCTGATTTGTACAGGAACAAACTATGCAACGTTATATTCCGGATTCAAAGACCTTGTTTTGTTTGGTCTTTCGGATTTTTTTTATTTCGCTTTTCGGATTCCGGATAAGTGTTTTAGGGTGGCCCAAACGACTTTCGAGTGTATTTAGTCGTAAATTAAGATTAAACACACTCGAAAGTCGTTTCTTGAGAAGAACTACACAGATCACGTCAAGAAGCATCTCTTTCGAAAGGTTTTTCAAAGCGCAAAAAGCTAGAAGTGAGTTGAGTGGAGGGCTTATTAGGAGATCTACGGTATGTTTTATCTCGTACATTCCTGAGCTTGAAATACAGTTCTCGTCACTGCTTGTTGTTTATTGCCCTGTCTGTTGTGAACATTCTGTCTGCTGTCTGTTAACTCATGCACATCGCGTAAGTTACAAGTCAGGCTTGGTTTATCGATGGCAAAACTTTGATACTCTTTTCCTCTTCAGATCGTCGACTTAACGCGCCTTTTGTGAAGGAAATTTTAAGCAAACCACAACGGCAACTGCAACGTAAACGCAAACGTTGCTAAACAAAAGTTTTAGTGAGCTGTTGGTACATTTTTCACAGTCTACTGCAAAACAACAGCAAAAAATGGCCCAATTTTATTTAGGCTAGCCGGCCCCGATATTTTGGGCATTCGCATTTTCCAGCGATCGTCAGCCAATCATATTTGAGCAGAAGTCGGTTAATCGCGGTCTTTGCGAGAGAATCATTGTTTTGGTGCGGACCAAAAAAATAAGTGGGCTTTGTGTTGAGACTTGTCAGTATAGATAATCACATGATTTCGAGTGCAATTTGGGATAAATCAGCACGAGTAAATTTTTCAAAGGCTAACCAAATTGCACGAGCCCGTAGGGCGAGTGCAATTTGTAGTCTTTGAAAAATTTACGAGTGCTGATTTATCCCAAATTGCACGAGAAAAATCATGTGATTACTTGTTAGTAATACACATACAAACATTTCTCTGCAGGATCGTTGTTAAAACATTACGGAGTTGCCAAGCTTTGTAAATCCAAATAGTGCTACGGAATTGTAAAGCTCTCTGTCGTGTATTATCAGGTGCTTTTATCATCATTCAGTTGCATGGGAATGAGCTGAAATATGCGACTTGAATTCAGGCTTGTAATCTTCCTTCTTTATGAGCTGTCGCGAAAGAAAATCTTCGATTGGTAGCCTTCAGTAGTTTCGTAGAGCCTCTTTTGTGCTGCACAAACATCCAGTTGCCAGTATATTAGTTTATACACTGATAATTTTCGTTAAATCGGTCAAACTTTGCATTAATTGATGTTTTTGTTCTCTCCAAACCCTCCGACAGCGGCCGCCATTTTGTTTGGCGCGCTTTCGCGGCTTTCCTGTCAATCAACTTAATTTCAATTATCTGCACTCAATTTCATCTTTTTGCACTCAATTTCAACTTTCTGCACTGTTTGGGATTGACCTGCTCTCAGCCAATGAGCTTGCTGAAATTTTGCATGTGTATTATTAAATGAGTAACAAGAATGCGTGACGAGCCTATTACCGAGGAATGACGATTTAATACCATCTTTTTCACTTATAGGCACCAGCAGGCACGCTACTGTCACAAGATGAGATTGATCAAATCTTACAAATATGGACCTCCATGCAGCGTCAAATTGTAGGTTGAGTAAATTGAAGCTTAGGGATCTTAGACCAAATGACCTTCCTGTAAAATTCCCTACCTCCTTCCTTTGAGTGTTAAATGTAGAGGTATCGATGTGTCGCTATCTTGCCAATGGATACATTGATGGGGCCGTCAACACGTGCAAAACACCATGTTTGGTGCATAAGGAAGTCCCAGAAAGAACGATCAATAAAAACGCATTTTGACGGACGCGGCGTTTTGCATATTTTTGTTTTTAAGGATTGAGCAGTTAGATGACCATTTCTAAAACATGATACCAGGAGGATTATATTAAAGCCAAATCTATTTTTGCGTTTTTTTTTGCAACCTGTGGCTCGACAGAAGTATATACTGGTACATAGTTAGAAGCTATATCTTATGTACTATATTTTAATTGTTTGCGATATAGGGAACTTATGGAAGAGCTGGCGAGATCGGTGCTATTGGACTCCCTGGAGAATCCGGTTCCCCGGTATGAAACTAATTTTCTTAAATACTTGAATTAGTGCTCGGGCCTCTATTTAATTTTCTGAGTCAAGAGGGGGCGCTAATTCGAAAGGAGGGTTTCTAATATTTTTACTCTTAGCTAGGTAGTGCTAATTCGAAGAAGCCAGGCCCTAATTAGAGGGTTTACGGTGCATCAATGATGTCATTAATTTAGAGGCACCCTCTTATAAGAATCTACATTTTTACAAGTCAGCCTGAAGAGGTTCTTATATATCGAGTGGTTAGTGGGAAATCAGGCTGTTAAGGTTCTTAATTAGGTTCTTATGAATTGAGGGGCTTAAACTGTTTTCCACTGTTCAGAATAGTACTTTAGTCCAATTTTTTACAGTTTACAATGGACCTCTGTGAGCCTGGCTTGAATCAGTAGAACTAAACAACATACTAAACAACACACCTTATACTGAAACTACATGGGAGCTGAATTTTTAGATTAATGCCTGTTTTTTTTTTAGATTATTTAACTTTATTGGACTGACCTTGCAAATAAGAACCTGTTAAAAATGTCAGGCCGAATAGGTTCTTATATAATGGGGGGCTAATTTCCAAATTTTAGCTGTGGGTTCTCAATCCAGTAGGCTCTTATAAGCGGGTGTATTTTATGACACTTGCAACAGAGAATGATGCTGTTACAGCGTTATCAGGCTTGGCCTCGCTCGCTCATTCGTGGATTATTTTTTTCTGGACAAGCGCAGAGCAACGCAATGTATGATTCCTAAAGCAAGCAAATCAAGAGTGTTTTCTTTCCCGTTTGTGCAAGTGCCAGCCCAGTTTATGGCAGCAGCGCGTCACGCGAGGCCAAGACGTTGCACGCCGCGAAGCGCGAGTCAATATGGTTTATTTGTCGCTTGTACTTTATTACACTCGTACGTCGGATATGCCACAGTCTGTGAAATACTGGTGCATAATTAAATGAACAACTTGGCGTTAGCCTGGCATTCATAGCGTTACATAAATCCATGCAGTAACAGAGCGAGAGCCTAACAGAGACCACATGGATCCAATTCTTCAAAGGTATCTCTCTCTTGTGGTAGATAAAATGAGCCTGCGACAAGAGATGTCTCTTACCGGGGTATTAAATTTTTTGCCGCTTTTTAGGGCCTTCAAGGAGAACGTGGACCGCGCGGACCGAAAGGAAATCAAGGTGAACTGGTAAGTAAATACACCTTATTCGATGATTTTAAGATATAATACGCGAGAGTGCCAAAGTTGATTTTGGCGGGGTGCGAACGCCATATTTATTGTTTATGCATTTTACACATGAATGGTAAATGTGAAGGAATAGCGTTACATTTTTTTTTGTCACCAAGATTGTTCTCATCCACCTTCTGCATTTAGAGACGCAGTGAGTAAGTAGGAGTCTGTCAGACAGGCAGGATACTTTTTCTAATGTGATAATAATATTAATGGCCTTCCAAACTCGTATTTTAATTTTGGATCTGATCACAAGGATGCGTCATCTTTCTAAGCGAACTGCGATTCGTTTCCAGGGCCCTGAAGGTGATAGCGGACCGACAGGAGACCCGGGGAGGCCTGGAAAGGACGTGAGTATTGATTTAAAATATCCTATTAAAAACTAAAACAGATATAGCTCCTAAAGTTATGGTGCGACCACTGAACTGACAGTGATACCACGAAGGCTCCATCCACACTACAGGGGTCAAAATGTCCCCACGTAAGAGTCTCTCGTAGCTCAGTGGTTAGAGCGCCCAACCGGTATCTAGGAGGTCATGGGTTCGATTCCCGTCGGGGACTCAGAATTTTTTTCTTTGTCCCACGTTTCTGACAAATGGACATATCATCTGAATCATTTATTAACCGAGTTTACAATTTATCATCTCCGTTATTTATTTGTCCCCAGACTATTTACCTGTGTCTAGTGACTCCAACATCCTTTTCTTAATGATAACATGTTAGCAAAACTCGACTGTTGTTTTACACTCGTCAGTAAAAAACTGATAGAAAGCAATGACATTTTGTTGTCAATTTTTTTTCGTCTGGGCCTGTTTAGGCCTTTGGTTTTGCCCATAGGCATCCACTAGTCTCCTGGATGGGTTTTTCTTAGCATCATCCCACCACAGTTCAATGGGAGGCTCAGGGTATGCAGTAAGAACAGAATATCTTTCCAGCACAGGCACACCACCTTCCCTGTTCTCACTGAACTTGAATACTCGTATATTTCGTTGTGGGTGCTGCAAAATTTTCTTCCACGCTTACTTCTTCAACTTTCGCTTTTTCCGCACATTGTTTACATACTATCTTTGTTATGCGCACTGCAAAGTTTGCATCATCTCGCTTTTATTGAGTCTGGCAACTACCGTGCGAAACTGTACGATTGAGCACGGGTGCTGGTGAAAACTGAACGGATGAAAATATTATTGAAATCGATCAATTCTCAAAAATTAGGCTACAGGCATCAATACTTTTAATCTGTCACCTCCGCAAATTACCTGAAATAGACAGGCGTTATTCCGAACCCAACCCGGCGTTATTCCGAAAGCCAGCCAGCCAGCCAGCTAGCTAGCGATCAGTGTGAACGGCAATAGGCACAAACATATCGACAAAAATAAACACATTAGTGTGGAAGCTACCGGTCCAAATGATAAGTTTATGACAATTATTTACGCCATCAACGTCTTCATAACATCTCTGGATGGTACAGTAATTTTCAAAAACACTGAGTAACTTTTTTTAATATATTGAACCACTTTTGCACTTAATTAAATGTTGTCAATTTTATTTCGCTTACAGTATTTCACAAAAAGAGATACGTTAGTTTGAAATTAACAGTGGTTCCATGAAAACTGTTGATAATTATCTCTCAAAATACTGTTAAACTGTCTTAATTTGCCTTTTCAGCTTTACACTCATGTCGGCCTCAATTTTTCTCAATTATGTTCGTTAGAGAGAAACTTCTTCGCCTGTGAACGTGAGAAAAAGTATTGCAATCCTTTAACTTGTATAAGCATTAACTGTAACACCATGCATCGCATTTCTGAATGTCTTAATGTATATCCTAGTTGAACACTTTTCTTTCCTTTCTTTTTCAGTATACGTAATAAATAAGTCAAAAGTCTTATATACAAGAGGAGCCGTAAACGGAGATCGGTGTTTGTAGAAATCCCTCCACGTCAACGTAAAACTCCTCTTCTGTGCAAATCTTTCGATTCAACATCCCTCTCTCCAAAGATTCTTTGCCGTCAAGTAAATCTCTGTCCGTATCATAGACGCATGCAAAACTTTGTCGATGGTATGTTTCGTGGTGTAAAACATTTTCTGAAATCATGTCGTCTGCAGAGCTGCTTTTTATTTCCTCACCTTCGATCAAAGTTTTTGTAAAGTTATTGAAATCTTCACATAGAGGAGGCGTTTCATGCAGGCATCCCAAATAATTAACTTCATCGCTTAACAGCTGATTTTGCAGACGAATTGCTTCCAGATCGTTGACATGCTCTGCAATTCGTCCTTTCGTCATTTTGATGTACCGTGCCGTTTCTCTCAAAATTCCCGACCTTGATAATTTCTTGTTCTCTGAAGCCAGTGTTGGCACGGATTTCTGAAGACTTTCAAAGCAACCGCGAATAACACCTCTTCTTTGTTGCTCCAGTGCATTGTGATGCGCTCTCCGACCGGCGAACGAATTTCTCTGCTTTGATGCTGTTGTAAGCTTTCCTTTCTTTTTTGCAAGGAATTTGTCATCCTGTATTTCAGGAAAACAGAACTCCATAATTTTGGTGCAGTGTCGATTCAAAAGTTTTGCTTCACAGTTTGCTTGGCGAGGAAACAGGTTGGATGACGCAACAATAGATACAAACAAATGCCACGTGAAGTGCGGATTTTGATGGAACAATGCAAATTCGTGCGTTCAGTTTGCACGCTTTCACGTTTGTGCCGTGCTTATGCCGTCGTTCGCAGATGCTTTTTATTGTCGGTGATAACTGGTAATCGGCATTCTTGTGCATTTATTGTTATTATGAAAGAAAAAAAATACTTGCCGAAACAAAGTCGGAAGTAGACTTTGAGCTGAGTTTCGTTGAATTCAGAATAAAAAAAAAGAAAAGAGAAAAAGAAAAAAAAAAGATGGAGAGCGGAGGAAAATCCATGCCTATTAACGCTGACCGGAGTGGTCCTGGTAACCAGCGTTTTAGCAAGATGGCGACGATGGCGGCGCTTTTCGTGAAGTTCCAGGACTTCCAGACATTTCAAAGAAGACCGTTCGAGTTCGGACTTGACTCGATCGATTTTCCAAGCCTTTTAGAGAAGGGCTACATTTCTTTATTTAAACGGCACAAGTCTAAAATGTTATTATGGCTGTATGGATGGTCACTCGCCGGTGAATTAGGTAAGACTTATCTGCTGAGCATTTTGTGTAACATTCGCGATCGTCGCTTCTATAAAGTTTTTGAAGAAACACTGTACGGACCACTACGTCCTAAAAAAAAGGTTAAATGACACCCTTTTGGTGAAATAAGGTCCCCTTTTTGTGATCATGATCGACATGGTAGAATGCCAGTGTAGCGCTGTCACGATAAGCAGATCCTTTCATGCGGTGACAAAATCTTTGCAGCTTGGGCACGGTCGTTTTTTGCTAAACTTCGCTTGCATTTTTCACCGAATTTTCAACAGTGAAATTCGTTTTATATCAACTGATGGAATCTTAAACCAAACATGCAGAGGTTTGCGTATTTATTGTATATAACTCCTCATGCAGTTTTGCTGGAGACCAAAGTTTTTAACACATCCATGTACCTTAACAATGCAAGAATTCCTCAATGCTTTACCGTATTTTTAAACTTTCTAGACAAATATCCACAAGCTATCATTATCAAGAAACTATAAATATTAAAAGGGCTTTGTTATGAATTTTAACAGAGTTTTGAACAGCCAAAGTACATATTTGTGTTGAAGGAAATCTAATAATAATGGTCCATTTTTATTAAAAATTGCTATATTAGAACACTGAAAGTGTTAGCAAGCGTCTTTGGCCGCTCATGGCTAGGATGGAAATGGATTACAACTTGAAAAATTAAGGCTAAGCTTTTCAAGTGTTTCCATGCTTCTTCAAAAAAATAGATATTTATAGCTGTGGTTTGATTTCTCTCGCAAATTAATGTTATATTTACCTACTAGAAGATGGTTTTCCATGTTCTATAAGAAAATAATGCACACTTGAGGTCTAGAAAAGCTGCTAGTGGATGCCCTAGCGGCATTCAGCTGCTTTTCTAGACCTCAAAAGTGCTTTATTTTCTTATAGGACATAGGAAAACCATCTTCTAGTGGGTTTAGAATATAGCATAGAAATGCAAATAATTAAAAAAAAACACTTTTGCGCGCGCGTGCTGATCTGAATGAACAAACACTACGCCAAGAAACCTGACGACAGCAATCAAATCCATTTTAATGCTGTTTTGCAGTCGAAAGTGAATTTCTATATCGCTGTACTTACCTTGAAAAACCTTTGCAGCCCGTTTTGTGTTTGCTTTTGTGCTCTTAGAGTATGATTCCATAACAATTTTGTTTAAATCAGTGTCTTGCAAGTTTGCAAAGCGGCCGCCTTCCTGGCACTCACTGCTCAACAACTCGTCCACGTCTTCATCTTCCCAGTCACCGAAACGTAATTCAGGTGAACTGTTTTTAGCGGCCATAATTAAGGAAATAAAATGACAACTTTAAAAGATTGTTGCCGCCATGTTTTTGAATTTGTTACGCAGCAAAAGTTGCATCCGGGGTACCGGGCTTCTATAGTTTTTAGCTATGTTCTATAAAAAAATAATCCCCGCTAGAATTCCATTGCGTGTATGCAGCGGCTATATTCTAACTTTCTTTAGATGATCAAAGATAATGTTTTCATGGATTTAGACAAAAAGTGGGTTTAGACAAAAAATCCACGAAATGTTTTAACTTTTTAGATGGCATATTGATTTAGATGTGCTGCATGTACTTGCTTCAAGTTTTGATTTGTTCATTGGATTGTTCTGCAGAAGTATAAAATTCTAACAGTTGACAACAAAAAAGTTCTTTCTCCTTGCATCCAGTTCATTGTGGATACTACAGCTCTCTGTGTACCTACAACCATTATAGCTCTGAAATTAATGAGTTACTTGTTTTAGTGTAATTCTATGTCTGCCCTAGGTATGAACAAGTGGATCATACATATAATAGTGCTTTGAAAACGAGAGGCACTTACTATGTAATGTGTTTATAATTGTTTTTCAGGGTCCTGAAGGTACAGTTGGAGAGCCAGGACAACCAGGACCTCCTGGTGAAAAGGTGGGAAACTATTTGAACACAAAAATAATTAATAGTCTCATTAAAAGTGCCTGCTGGAGAAATCAGATCAGACGGTCAATTTCCATGGCAACATGACATATTATGTAACACCAGATACTCATGAGAGGTTGAAACATGTAAGGCATGGTTCATACTAGCGACATAAAGACATATTGACAGCAAGGTCATGCAAATTATGTTGGAAGCACTTCACGTTGATGTTTTAATGTCACAGTAGGAAAATAATGACACAAGGAAAAAACTGATCTTTTCTTTATGTTGTTATGTTGCATGTCGCTAGTGTAAACCAGGCATAACACGCATTCACAGCGTTTGAATATTCAGTTTTGCCAAGCATCATTTGAAATCATAAACAGTTTGTACATGAATGCTTTATGATAGTTACACATAATGCAATGCACAACAACATTTTCGGTTTTGCGGTAAGTTACTTTATTTCTGACCAAAATGCCGTAAATTTCTTTCAGAAACTACGCAATTCATTTAACTTGTGTATCCAAGTGAAGTTCTCCAAACTGCTAAATGGCAATCAAACAAAAGAATCGACTAATTAAACATATTTAACTTAAAGTGCTACTATGATGAAATTCGCATGTTTTCTTTCGCAACCATTTTAAAATATTAAGAAGAACTCTATATGAGAAGCAAAATGCCGTTTACTGTGTTTCAATACCTCTTTTCGTTCCAGAGATATTCAAGTTTTTAAAATATGCAAATTAGTAAAGTAGTGATGTCATACACTCAACCAAATTCTAATTAAATACTAAGAAAGTGATATCTCAGCCAATTTGTATTGAAAGTCTCTGATTCTTTGCAGTAACACTCTGCTAGTTGTGTTTCACAATATGAACTTGACAACTTGGTTACCATGGCAACATACTAGGTTCCAGATCCCCCAAATGCTTAACCCCTTTCTGGCCAATTCTGGCATTCTCAGTTAATATTTGTAAATAATGCTTTACATGCGAGATCTAGCAAGCATATCAATGGATTTGGCAGACGTCTTCACTGGGTTTAATTTTTTCGAACTGAGAAATTCTGAAATATTAAAATAAAATTGATGGGGACTGGAAAAGAGTGAGTTGCCATGGTAACATAATTTTATTACAGCTGTAGGTGTGTCACCTGAGGAACAATTAGTCTGCCAAGTTTCATTGGTCTCTGCAGAAAAATGACCGAGATAACTTAATTTTTGTACTTGACAAAAAATTGGGTTGAGTAGATGACGTCATCAGTTCCCTAATTTGCATATTTTACGATTTTTTTAAGCTTAAATATCTCTGGAACTAAAATAGATATTTGAAAACGGTAAACGGCCTTTTTAATCTTTCATTAAATACTCTTTGAAACACCTAAAATTGCAAGGGATGAAAATTTGATCATAGTACCACTTTAATTATTCAACCAAGCTTGTTCAAAAACAAGATTACAACATTCAGCATGCACTGTGAATTTAATCCAGATATTGCAATTTTGATTGGATTTTTTTCTTGATTTTCCAAATATGGCACTCAAAAGAAATGAACATGCAAACATGTTGCATGAATCATAGGGAGTTACACATTTCAACCCTTATGGGTTTCTAGTGGCACTACAAAGATCTGTATAATGCCCGGGAGGGGGGGAGGGGGGGGGGGGTACTCAGCCCCAGAAATCCCGTGCCAAATTTCCGACCCTTAAAATTTTAAACATTAAAAACATTAGAAATACACTAGTCAGACACCCAAGAACACTTTCTTTGATTGTGCTTTATTCCCAGAACTACGTAGCCAGGTGAGTAATAACCAAAAATATCCCTCTTAAATCAAGCCATCCAAAAAATACTTGGAAAATTTTCCTACCCCAAAAAACCCCATAATCAAAACTTTCAAACCCCCAAAAATCCTTCTATCGTCCCTGTCACATGAAATCCAGAGTACCCCCCCCCCCCCTCACTCCCTGCCCCCTGGGGTGTAATTTCTCTGATTAGTAGCTCTTACTTTCTGCCATCAGAGTCACTATTATATGGATCTTTCACAGTAGGGGGGGGGGGGGGGGGGGGAGGGGGTACGAGGGAGGGAACCTGGCAGTAAAGGGGACAGGAACCCTGCAGGAGGCAGGAGGAAATGGGGTGGAAAGTAGGATTCCCAAGGTGGTATGATCAGGGAGGAATTTCAGAGAAATTTGCAACAGTGCAAAGTAGTTTGAAATAGAAATAGCACAAAGATGTGAGAACGACTATTGACAGAGCGAGAACCAGAAGTAAAAGGTACAGGAAGGAAAAAGTTCAGACCCCTGTCTATCACCCCACTTCCTCCCACCCACCCTCCCCTTCATCAGATTGGATTTTTTTAGCTTCATATGTGCAATACCATGTGATGAGAGATGCCTGTTTAATTTATCCAACTGCATTGTCTATTGCTTTATCCAGGGCGATCAAGGACCAAGAGGACAGTTTGGTATGATGGGTCGTAAAGGTGCAAGGGTGAGTTTGTCTCATGTATAAAACAAATAATTAAAAAAAATTAGTTTAAATAAATTTGAAATTATGGTTAAAATAAAATGCCAATTGGTCCAAAAGATATCAAAAAGGAGTTACAGTACTGTGTGCTGTGCCATTGCTTCTTGATAAAGTTTTCGATTAATTGTTGACAACTTTTTGACATCTTTTTGATAACTTTCTAATGGGCTTTCATTTGAACTGGCCACTAAAAGTGCAAGAAGTGTGAGAGGCAGAGTTGTCATATTCCCCATTTGGTCTACAGTCGAAAGAAGCTCTCGTAACTAAGCGGACACCCCCGGGACACGAAAAAAGTGTCTGTAACTGGAGCTGGCTGCTTACAAGAATGGTTCTTGTAAAGCGGCCACTAGAGGTACTGGAGGTGTGGGGCTAAATGGTTGCTTACGTGAGCTTGCCTAGCTAAAAATAAATACCGTATTGTAACTGGACGTGGATATGACGACAAAACAAACACTGAAATGTGGTACTACGGTAAAATCATTGTGACGAACGGCGATGTGAAGTTGATTGATAAAAACAAGATACAGAGGTTGTTAATAGGATTTTCTTTGAGGTGTCCGCTTATGGGAGCTTAAAAAAAAAAAAGAAAAAGTCTTAGTTGTAATATCTGAAGGTGTCTGCGGCCGCTTACGGGAACATCCACTTACGAGAATGTAAAAATACAGAGTTTGTATGGGAGTTAAAACGGGGTTTCAAACAAAGCAGACGTAAAGTAGAGCTGTCCGCTTACGAGAGTGTCTGTTAAGAGAGCTTCGACTGTATGACAATTGTCAACTCTGCCTTTCTCACTTCTTTCCTTTTTATTGGCCAGTTAAAACAGTTAACATGTAGGGATTTGGAAGTTGTTTATATTTATTTTATTTTTGATCATTAATACATGTCAATAACATTGTCAGTGAACTACGCACTCAGGGCTGCTTTACAACTGTTAAGGTCATCAGTGCACTAAATCATTAGTTAATTATGAAATAACAACTAATAAAAATGTCTTTCTGTTTTAAGGGAAAACGAGGCAAGCAAGGGGCGAAAGGGCCACGAGGTTTACAAGGTGAAAAGGTAAACATCTGATCTGAGCCATTAGCGAGGTTAAGCATGACGTTAAAGGCAAACGGCAAACGGCAAACATGGAACTTTTGCCGTCTCTCTTTAGTTGTGTGTACAGTAGTCAAGAGTGAAATTATTTGTATTTGCAATGAATAGTAGGAGACATTATTCCATTTTTGTGTGTTTTATTTACGGACAAAAGAAAAGAACTCAAAATCAGAAGCTATCTTTGCCGTTTGCCATCTGCCGATAACGTCATGCTTAACCTCTCTATTGTGATCATACAGCAGTACTTAGAGAAGCAATGCTTTCAAATGTACTGTTGATGATATGAGACAAGAAAACTGGCAGTAATTACATTCACTGGTCATATGTGAAGACAGACAAGAATCCATTTAAGTGTGGTGGATATTTGCTTTTTATGTTGTTTTTGACCACCTAAATCACAACCCTGACCACATTTTATAAAACAAGACTGATTTGAACGTGATACTTAAAGTAAAGGTCTGCAAGATGCTAGGGTCGATCTCCTGTTTTGTTGGATATTTCTTGAAGGTTCAGGGTCTGCTATTTTTGTCAAAGAAATGAAAGAACCCCTAGCACTGAATGTTTTTTCTGGAAAAGAATGCCCTGCTCCCACCCCTCCCAGTTGAATTTCAACAAATTTTAAATTTGTTTGATATTGTAGGGTGAGCAAGGGCAAGCTGGGCCAAATGGTGCTAATGGCGTAATGGTAAGTTGAAATTTACACACTCCTCAGCTAAAATGCCTGATGTCATAGAATGTAGATTGTATGATTCATGTGATCAACACACTATATCGTCCAGGGACAGTAGAACTTTCTAGCCACTTAGGAACTATATACACCTGTACATGCAAATCTTTCTGGTAGAAATTTTATTTTCTCTTTTTGGGGGCAGTACATGCAGTATCCCCCTAGTTAGCCTGTTCAAATCTTGATTGAGTGACCCTGGGGGGACTCCTCTATGAAAATGACAGGGGTGCTTGGTGAAAAGAGCCCCTAAAAGGTACCAGAATCTTGTTAAGTGGGCATGGCCCAAATCAGTTTTCACCCTTAAGAGCTGATGAAATCAGCTGAGTTGCACAGTATAGTGCCTGTTATTTTTTGGCTCAATAGGCTTTATGCATGTTAAGGTACCATGATAACTCTAATGGCAATCATTTATATTTTTGCACCCTTAGCAGTACCAATTGTCAAATTTAACCCCTAAAAGGTATGGCAAGCACCAGGCCCCATCATTTTGATAGGGAAGTCCCCCCTGGGGAGATCTTCAGGGCTTTGCTGAAAAGTGGTCCAGGTTTTAGGGCTGGACGGGGCTGTTATTTAGGTAATTAGGCACAGCACTACTCTTAGAGCATCAGTAAACAGTTGTTGACACTTTCAAGAGTACTGGTAACCACCAGAAGATAATGAAAATAGACCGGCATGCATCCACCATGCAGTGGGTGTAGCAATAACCTTGCACCGTTCTGATGATCTACTCACTATAGGTGTTATGTATGGCATACCGTTGGCCATCATGTATGATTGTTCACATTAAAAACCATGCGGTTTTAAGATCCAACATGGCGTTCATGTTGTGCATATGTAACATGGCGTCAGAATAGTGGGATTTCGAGCCTCACCAACTAGAACAGAGCCTTACGAAATGGCAGAAGGTTACACAAACTCGTCGTTTAACTGGCCAAGAATGAACTGGGAAGCTTCGGACCTGAGTAAAGAATGGGAAAGGTTTTACCAACACTGTGAATTCACGTTCGGAGGACCGCTCAGCAAATGCACTGAAAGGGAGAAAATATGCAACCTGATGAGCTTTGTCGGCGACAAAGGCCGGGAAATCTACCTCACCTTCCAGTGGGAAACTGTGAAAGTTGGATCCGGAGAATCCGCTCAAGATGTAAGTGAAAAAGACATACTCGTAAGAGTCGTCGGAAAGTTCAAGGCTCACCTCGAAGCCAAGAAGAACCCTATTATGGCGGCAGTTAAATTTGATCGAAGACGCCAATTGCAAGGAGAAACATTCGACTCTTTTGTCACTGATCTGAAACTGCTGGCCCGAGGCTTGGATATGACAGAAACGAATAAATTAATTCGGAACGCCATCGCGTGCAAATCACTAGACGAACGAGTACGGCAACGGTGCTTGGAAAAAAGTAAAAACCTTACCCTGGAAATGGCAATTGACATCGGTCGGATGTTCGAGGCGACCAAAGATGGAATGCAAGTGATGTCTGGCGAAGACCCGAAAGTGGAGGTCAATAAACTTGCATGGAGGGACAGCTCAGCTAAGAAGTCCAAAATGCGCGGGAAACAGAAGACACCGAAAGAGAGCAATAAACAAGTTCAAAAGTGCGGTAGGTGTGGATACAATGTTCATAAGCCACAAGACAAATGTCCAGCTAAAAATGAATCATGCAAGAAGTGCAAGAAAATTGGACATTTTGCCCAAGTGTGCCGAAGTAAGACAAGAAATGTCAACCTGTTGAATGAAATGCACTATCCAAGCGAAGATTATTCTAGTGATGAAGAAGGTCCTGACAGTGATGTGCAATTGTTACATGTAGCAAGCCTAAAGATGAATAGCATCAATAATAAACAGAGCCCCCGTGAAGATGAATGGTGGGAGGTTGTAGAAGTAGGCAACAGTTCCCTGCACTGTCAGCTTGACACCGGTGCCTATGCGAGTGTAATTAACACAGCTCAGCTCAAGCATGTAGCACCGGATGCCCAGATCAAGCAAACAAAGAAGACCCTGTTGTCATACAGCCAACACCGAATCAGACCAAAAGGCTACGTCACACTTCCCGTAAGATTCAAGGACAAGGAGTTAAATGTGGACTTCTATGTCATAGAGAGTAAGCAGAAACCAATATTGTCAGGCAAAGTTTGTCAAGCCCTCAACTTGGTCCATCGAGTGCACGAAGTACATGTAGATCCAAACCTTAAGGAACTGCTTGACCAACATCCGGATCTTCAAAGTGCATCTGGAGCTATGCCTGGAACCTACTCTATCAAAATTGACCCCACAGCAACACCCGTAGTACATGGTCCTCGCAGACAACCGGCAGCACTCCTTCCAAAGATTGTAGCCAAGCTCAAGGAAATGGAACAAGAAGGACATCTAGCCAAAGTTACACAGCCCACTGACTGGGTTAACTCCATGGTAGTTTCAACTCGAGGTGAGAAGATCAGGATCTGCCTGGACCCGGGTGACCTCAACAAAGCAGTAAAACGGGAACACTATCCAATCCCCACTGTAGAGGAAATTGCAGCCAAGATACCTGACGCAAAAGTATTTACAGTTCTTGATGCTAAGAGTGGCTATCTCCAAATGAAGCTTGACTATGAGTCTAGTTTGCTGACAACCATGAACACTCCAGTAGGCAGGTATAGATGGTTAAAACTGCCTTTTGGAATCAAATCAGCTCCAGAAATGTACCAAAGAGCAATGGATGAAATGTTGGAGGGCATTGATCATGCATACGCCATCATGGATGACATACTGATCGCAGGACGCGACATCCCCCACCATGATTCAGTCCTGGAGGCAGTGCTCCAGCGTGCCAAAAGCTACAACCTCAAACTAAACTTTGAGAAAGTCAGAGTGCGAAAGCAACAAGTCCAATATGTCGGCCACGTCATCACAGCAGCAGGGCTCAAACCAGACCCAGAAAAAGTCAGAGCGATGAGGGACATGCCAGCTCCTGAAACAAAAGAGGATGTGCGTCGTTTTCTGGGATCTATTCAGTATCTAGCCAAGTTCCTTCCGATGCTAGCAGAGGTTGAAACACCACTGAGGGAGCTCACCAGAAAGGATGTACTCTTCCACTGGGACAAGCCCCAAGCAACTGCCTTCCAGAAGCTTAAGGATTTGTGCTGTGAAGCTCCAGTGTTAAAGTACTATGATGTGAGAAAGGAGGTCACAGTACAATGTGATGCCAGTAAGAGTGCTGTGGGTGTGGTCCTACTACAAGAGGGAAGGCCAATAGCCTATGCGTCCCGTAAACTCCGACAATCAGAGCTTTCCTGGGCACCAATAGAGAAGGAAATGCTGGCAATCGTGTTCAGTACACAGAAATTCCGAGAGTACATTCTGGGGAAGACAACTTTGGTCCAGACCGACCACAAGCCCCTAGAGACAATACTCCGAAAGCCTATGGCAACAGCGCCATTAAGATTGCAGGCAATGATGCTGAAAGTGAGTGGCTACGACCTTAAAGTGGAGTATCTTCCAGGCAAGAAGCAAGTCCTTGCGGACACTCTCAGCCGAGCAAGTCTAAATGAAGTGCCACCAGAAGAAGAGGAAATACAAGTGAACATGCTGGAAAGAATCTCAATCTCAGAACCAAAGTACGCAGAACTCCAGCAAAACACAGCTAATGAGCTCAATGAGCTGTACACTATTATTCAAGCTGGGTGGCCAGAAACAAAGCAGCAAGTGCCGCATAGCATCAGGCAGTACTGGGATACACGTGATGAGCTGGCAGTACTTGATGGCGTGATCTATCGAGGAATGAGGATTGTGGTACCCCCATCCATGAGACCAGCCATGCTTGAGCTAATACATGGAACACACCTTGGAATCGTAAAGTGTAAACAAAGAGCCAGGGAAGCACTTTACTGGCCTGGGATGAGCGCACAAATTGAAGAAAAAGTCAAGGATTGCACCCTGTGCCATAATTATGCCTCTGCACAGCCAAAGGAGCCACTGATCCTAAGCCCTGTCCCAGATCTGCCTTGGGCCATGGCTGCATCAGACATTTTCACCTTTGAAGGTGGAAATTACCTGGTACTGGTTGATTACTTTTCCAAATACATTGAGGTGACCAAACTTAAAGACCTCACATCCCAGGAGACCATTGAAGCCCTGAAAGAGCATTTCAGTCGACATGGCATTCCAGCTAAACTAGTCACTGACTGCGGCGCCCAGTACACAAGCAAAGAGTTTGAGACATTTGCTCAAAGCTATAGCTTTGAACATGTCCTGGTGAGTCCAAAGCACCCCCGTGCAAATGGAGAAGCAGAAGCGGCAGTGAAGACGGTTAAGTCGCTGTGGAGAAAAAACAGAGACAAGAATAAAGCGCTCCTGGAGTACAGAGCCACTCCAATTCCTGGGATTGACCTATCTCCATCTCAGCTATCCATGGGACGCCGGCTAAGAACAACACTACCAATAGCGCGTGGTCTACTGGAGCCGGAAACATACAACATCAAAGAGGTAAAGGCAAGAATGAAGCATGGCAAAGAACAGCAAAAGTTCTTCTATGACCGCCAGGGCACTAAAGACCTCCCCCCGCTGAAACCTGGTGATCCTGTAAGAGTGAAACCTGAGCCGGGGTCAAAGGAGTGGAGAGCAGCGACAGTAGTGCAGAGACATGCCTTGCCTAGGTCATATGTGGTGGATGTAGGTGGTAGAAGAATCAGACGAAACAGAGTGGCCCTGAGAATTGACTCAGCAAAGTCTCATGCAGAATATCAGAAATGTCATCCAAACTCTGTCCAGCAGCCGGAACCTCGCTTAGGCAATCCGTGCACAGTACCCACATCTCAAGCAGATACACAAATGGAGCAACCAGCACAAGATCACAACCCAGATCCTACACCAGCTCCATCTCCACTTGCCACGGCTCCTCCACCTCCATCCGACACAGCACAAGCCAAGGACTCAGCCCCGTACACAACCCAAAGTGGCAGACGAGTCAAGAAACCAAGCAGACTTAACTTGTAACAAAGTTGCCTTGAGGCTGTGGACAGTTGTTCAAACTGAACAATAATAGACACTGTTTGATTAACATTAAGAAATTTCTTTTACTTTGATTTTCTGTTTATTTCATTGTTATTGTAATGGAAGGGGGGGATGTTATGTATGGCATACCGCTGGCCATCATGTATGATTGTTCACATTAAAAACCATGCGGTTTTAAGATCCAACATGGCGTTCATGTTGTGCATATGTAACAATAGGATATTAAGCTTTCTGTGGGCCATCTTGGCCTGTGTGTATACTCTAATGGCCTGTGTGTATCCGTTTAATCTTTTTACCAGCCATGCATCTGTTGAAAGTGCATGTGTGCAAGAAAATCTTTGATATTAGACAGTGAATACTTGCAGAAATTTGAGTAAGGGCATTTCATTTGAACACAAAAACACATATTTGCAAAGGAGACTTTTGACCCTACCTAGACCTACCTACCTACCTGCCTACCCACCCACCCACCCACCCACCCACCTACCTACCTACCTACCTACCTACCTACCTACCTACCTACCTACCTACCTACCTACTTACCTACCTACCTACCTACCTACCTACCTACCTACCTACCTACCTACCTACCTACCTACCTACCTACCTACCTACCTACCTACCTACCTACTGCTGTAAATACCTTGATGTTGCTACTTACAGGGTCAACCTGGTAAGAGAGGATCGCGAGGGCCAATGGGTGATACAGGTAGCAAGGTATGTATGCTAACAGTAATTACTTTTAATCATTTTCTCAAATATACATACTATACAAAGCTGAGGGGAATACCAAAAACAGGAACAAGTTCCCTTACAAATGGCCATCCGAAAAACCCAGAAAATTTAAATCTAAATCTAATAATGAATAATAATATTAAAAAAAAAATTTAGTTTAATGAACTAGTTCTATTACATTTGAAATCAGTCATAGAATTAAATGCCAAGCACACCTGCAAAAAATTAACTGACGACACTTGAAAAACTGAAATGGCACTGTTACTGTTTATGATTAACCAAATATTATATTTTCAGCACAAGTTGCATGTTGCCTTGGTGGGAGGTGTGGTGACCTAATAACTAGTGTGCTGGACTACAGATTGAGTGGTTCAGGTTCGAGCCCTGGCTGGGGTCACTGCATTTTGTTCTTGGGCAAGACACTTTTATTAGTCTCACAGTGCCCTTTTCCATCCAGTGTATTTTATAAATGGGTACTGGGGAATTTGCATGGCCCTGTGCTCCCAGAGGAGAGTTAGGAATTAAGTAAATACTGGGGAATATACTACTGGGAGTAACCCTGTGATGGACTAGCTTCCCATCCAGAGGGTAGCAGAAATACTCCTAGTCGCCTCATGCTACGGAAACCCGGATAAGCACCGGCCTGATGGGCCACTAGGCTTAAATGCAGACTTTGTCTGAGTGGGACGTACAATAAGGACTGATGATGTGATGTCACTACTAACAGTGTAGGTCTAATCAAATGTTATTTTGCATTTAACAGGGTGTAGTCGGACCTCCTGGCCCCTCTGGACCTCAAGGACCAAAGGTGCTGTGAATATTAATTCATTCACTGTAATCCAGACTTCAGATTTTGCTAAATATGTCAATTAGTTGATGATAAATTTTCTTCGAATGAACATTGTTCTTATGTGATAATCCAAACCTTTGCCCTTTGTTACAGACAGTATCTTAAACTGGCAATTAGTGCTCAAAGCTAAATTAAATTAGTGTCCTATATATTATTAATAGTTCGTACAGTCTCGAAAAGTCCTTCAATTTTAGGGGGAATCCTTGAAAAGTCCTTGAATTTCAATTTTTCCTTATTTCTGAGTAAGTCCTTGAAAAGTCCATGAATTTTCCTCAACTTTGAATGTAGTGGAGTTGAAAGCAGCTTTGAACACTGTAAAACACCTGGTGTGAAATAAAGCAACTAGTAAAGAGAAAAGACAAGAAAACTGAAAAATGTAGAGTAGATGGAGCAAACACTTTCAATTGGTCTTTGTAAAGACCTTGAAAAATGGTTGTATTTTTAACCCTGTTAAGGGGGATTTTTCACAAAGACTTACAGTGTACATAAGGTTGAAGCACTTATCTGATGAAATCATGGCAAAGATGGGCATCGTTGTCTAAAGCAATAACCAGAAAGTAAACAACTAAGTATAGGTTCAAAGTTCAAGGCGATGTAGCTACAAAGAATGAGTGCCTGTCCAGAGTTATTTTAATAAGCACTTTTTTCTTATAATAGCCAGGATAATGAGGGTGGAACAAATGGTGGAGCCTTATATATCAATATCCCTCCATCTGATTAATCCTCACCCCTTCATTAGCAGCAATATTTGATCATTATGGCATTAGAGTCTAAAGGCTTATTGAGGATCATTCAAAGAGGCCTGTGATTAAACAAATGTATTTACTGAGCTGGCAAAAGAAATTCTCTAATTTCAACCATTTCAGTCTTTGCCAGCACTGTAAGCATGTTATTATGGTGATGTACTGTTAAAGGCTATTATAGATAGTAACTAAATTTAAATACATTGGTTCATTTTATACAGGGAGCTGTTGGATCACCAGGACAGCAAGGAATTGGAGGACCAAGAGGACCTAGGGTATGTAGCAATTGTGCGCATAACAGAATGTTGCCTGAATAGTTTTGAGAAACAGTTTTTTGAGGCAAGGATTAATTAAATGGATACATTATATTTATTTTCTCAAGGGTGATCCTGGTGCAGACGGGCCTGAAGGAGAGATGGGTCCACCGGTATGTTAAGCGTTAACTGAACCCTTATCTATCCTGTTTACATTTTCAAATTGATGGTTTTGTTAACATGTTTGGTTGGTTAAGTGTGGCATCAAAAATTTTCAAAGCACCTTTTCTAAAAATAGTAGAGATTGCTATTACTGTGTGTATAAAGAGGTTTGAAATTTCAAATTATTCACTGCTGAAGTGAGGAGATAAGCATTTTGCAGCCTCTAAACTTTTCTTTCGTTTTTCCAAATCTCCCAATTTTTGAAATAGAAATTACTTTGTTGCAAATATGTGTTATAACAGATTAGTTGTTATTAGACACTACTAATCTTTTCTATTATGTATTCCTTTAAGTATAATCCACTGATAATTTAACATAACTATTTTTTATTTGTATAATTTAAGTTCTTTGGATTTATTTGTACATGTTCCTTAATTATGGCCTAGATGATGACTCATTAATTCCAATTGTTTTTTAGGGCTTACTAGGTGCACAGGGTCCTCAAGGACTTCGTGGCCTTCCTGGAAATCCTGTAAGTACCAACTCTTATTTTGATTGTTATTGGCTAGAGTAGGTATTTTCTGCAGATATTTGAAATTTTAGATAGGGTATAAAGATTAATACTTTCACAGCAGTGTTTGTGTTGGAATCTAAAGGTCACTTATCAAGTTTATCAGTAAGTGTTGCAATTTACTGTTGACATGCCTGTGATGGATGTTAACTGACATCTGTTTTTATTTGTAACAGGGTCTCCCAGGCCCAGATGGCACTCCTGGAGAAAAAGGTGGAAGTGTAAGTTAACCAAAGTTATTGTTTTTATAAATTATAAAAAGAATAATACATGGGTGCATGGAGATATAAAATTTCTCTTTGAAGGTTCAACTCAATATCACGAGTGAGCACAGTAAACGAGTGAGATATTGAGAAGAAAAACTTCATATCTTCAAGCAATCATTTATTAATTTTGTTTATTTTATAACCATACTAATAACGAAGTTTTTGATGATTTTCCAATGGTTTCTGAAGATTCTCCGAATTTCGTTTGACGGTTAAACAAACATTTCTGAACACTTTCCGAAAATTTCCAAAGATCACTGAGAAGATTTTCAAAGTTTTCCAAAGACTTAAGAGGAAGATAGGAAGATGTTTCAACTATACACCAACACATCGTGCACAATGTGCACACTGAGTTCCATTGAAGCTGCATTTCAGTTAAACTGGTATATCTGCTTGGTTGTTAACTGAATTATTGTTTCTGATCTTTTTCAGTCAACCTCTGCGGTGCCCCTTGCACTACTTTTGTTCAAATTGCAATGTAAATTACCTCACCCTTGTTAGACTGCATACCTAATTATTTGTATTCTGCAGGGACCCCCAGGCTCTCAAGGCCCGCCAGGACCACAGGGCGACATAGGGCCCAAGGTAGGACAATATGATGCCAGTACATGTATTTCACACTTATTGAGATACGAATTATGATGAAGATTAGCTGCAGTAAAATAATTTGTGGCCAGTCTGACACAAATAAAGAAACATAGTAGTTGCATCTTGTTATAAAACACTTAAGGAGCCATCATACTGCACGAGAATATTGGCCCTTGGTCTTCACAATACAGATTGTGTATAGTGAGGTTTATATACTGTAGTGAAGACTGGCAGATGACTGAAACTCTTGCAGTATAGTGCTGACCAAGCTTACCAGTTAAAAGGAGATTTATTACTAGATGCTGACTTTCATGTTTGCAAACTCGCTGTGGAAACTGTCCAATACATAAACTCAGTTAGAACATTTTGGACTAATCAGGCAATAAAACAGTACAGTTAGGACCCTAGCCGTACCCTGCTATCTCGAGCAAAAAAATTTCCTTGGGCATATTTTTTTAGCCATTTAATGTAAAAATCACCTCCCTCTGTCTTGGACTCCCCACCATCTCAAAAAACTTTGTTTTTCTTTTTCATGGGAGTTCAAGATAGGGGCCCTTACTGTATCCTGATGCATGAATGAAATGTTTAGTTATAACATGGTAAAGATATCAGTATAATTTATAGAAAAAAATACATTTAACAATTTTCTATTTACTGGTTTACATAGTATTTGTGGTGTGGGAGGCCGATTGGCTGATTTTATATAGATTTTTGCTGCTTGGCCCTCTTAGCTGTGCTTGTCATGCAATTAACATTTTAAGTTCTGTACATGAGATGCGTAATGTCGGCTATTTAACGCTTTTAAACTTTATTGTGATTATCTTAAATCATCCATATTTATTACAAAAAATGTTAATAACACACGTGTTCAATTATTTGTCTTTTTTTTCTTGTGTAGGGAACAACTGGTGCAGAGGGCAGGAAAGGACAGAAAGGCGATGGTGTGAGTGTCACGTTTTGGATTATTTTTTATAACGTTGCGGACTCTTTTGACTTCCAATCAGTGAACACGGCTGCAAGAAACTGAGGCTTTGTGTCAAAAAATACAAGATTCCTTTGCCAGTTCGTTCCCATAAGTGGCTTGATACAAAGAAACAAATCCAAATAAAGATGTTTCACAGAAAGCCACATGTGGTACCATGTTGGAATTCTGATACCGCACAGTGTATATCATGTACATGCATGGTTTTTAAAAAATTGCTTTAATCGAATGTGATGACCGTTTGTACAATGTTTATTCATTATATACATAATACTGCAACTGTACAGTAACGTTTCTAGGGTGAATGTTAGATCTATTTGACTGATGTTCAAGTAGATTGTTAGAGTAACTAAGGAGATCTATGTATAACAAAGTATGTTGTGTGTTTCACAGGGTGAAAGAGGCCCCGCTGGGTCTAAAGGTTTTGCAGGTGCACCAGGAGATAGGGTAATAAAAAAAAGAACAAAACCATTCAGAGATACTGCTTATTTAAGGGGTTTTAAGAGGTTCGTTTGATAGACCGTTGAAATGTAAATTGCGTATGTGACTTTAAGAAGCACTAGAAAAACAAGAAAAGGACACCAGGTAAGGTTTCAAACTTTGTGTGAACTTTTCAAAGGAAAAAAAAGAGATATTTGCAACTGAATTTCAAATACACATAAATTCTCATAGTACACTCAAATCCAAACAAGTATAATGCATTTTGGTCACCTGCGCTTTAAGCTGTTAGATGTATGATTCAAGACTAAATAATATGTTTCATACATGCAAGTTAATTTCCTAATGGAGTTGCAAATTATCACACACGAACAAGTTGCAACAACTTTCTACTCCTTTCGGCACACAAGCACTGACAGGTCTCTTTGTGGATACTCTTATAAAACATGCTGCTTTAGCTACAAGTTCATTTGAAACTTGTTCTTCATAAAATGTTTCCTACAAGAATAAATTGAATTTACATTTTTGGCAGGAGAATTGGTAGACAATCTTTCTGATAAGTTAACACTCAACCCTAAAATTACTCAACCGGATATAACTTTAAATTCCCGGTGTTGTGGTCTGGTCTTTGCTCATTGTACTGTTAGAAAACTCGGGGATATTAGCTCTGTTAGAGCTACTCTATAATCCGAGGGTAAATAAAGTATTCACTACATTTATGACAATTTGATTGTGTTCTGCAACAGGGCCCCGCTGGCATTCCTGGAGACCCTGGAGTAGCTGGCCCACAAGGAGCTCCTGTGAGTAACGTTTTATGTAGTTTGCAATTTGCTTTTGATTATTGCGAAGACTGTCCTCATTTAAAGGTCAAATGCAACGAAATTGGGAAATTTTTCTTTTGTCCAAAAACCTGTCCTAAATGGTAACACTAATCATAACCAACTCTCAGAATTGGTTTTTGTGCGAATTGTGGCGCACAGGAGATGAAAATCCGACGATTTCCGACGGCTTTACGAAAACGAACCAGAAATAGCCGCGCTTGGAATGGTAACGAATAAAGGTATTTGTGACGTCACGTGTGGTGAGCTTGTTTTCACGTTTCCTTGAGCCCCATTTAATTCACTTGCAAATCCTTCAGAATCCTCGGGTTTGTTCGATGGATTTCCAGAGTTTATGGACTAGCCGTTGGTTGAAACCGATGAAGACCTTCATTCGAGCTTTCAAAATGTCCAAATACAGCCATATCTGTTCGAATCACAGATATCGGGAAATGTATATAAATCAATTTTTCGGGTGAATCCGACTCGGCGAGTGAACAAGATGGCGGTTATGATATCAAGAACGAAGAAATTGGCCAGGTAAATTGGTGAGCCTAATAAATACAATAACAACTGCTGTTAAGTCTATGTCTTGCTTTTATGCTTCTATGCAATCACTTATTCGTCAGTAAAATATGTTATGGATGTGTGTAATTGCGTTTCTGGAAATCATGGCCAACTGGACAGCTGTCATGTCATGATATTTTTACTGAAAGCCATGCAGTTTGCTCGCTAGATTAACACAGCTTGAAATATCTGAAAAACATCTGCTTTAAGCATCAGAGTTCTGCTTGGTGTTGTGTGTTCTTTATGCATCATCCATGTAAACTGGCTTTTATATTATATACTAGATGAGTTTTAAAATTACTTCTTCAATAAAGTGGGGAACGATCTGATGCATGTTGTGTATTTGATCCTCTGTAACTGCTTTTGTTATCCTTTACAAAGATTATGTTTTAGCACTATTTAATTTCCTAAATATATATTGTTAAAATATCTAAATTGTTTTAATGGGATGGGATGGAGTTTTAGGATGAAGTTTAAATATCTGCAAAATATGTATGTTCCTATGGTGCTGACGTAGGACACATCACAGCAGCATGTAGCAGGGATAAATTCACAATGTACACACTTGATTTGTACCACGAAGTCCCTGCTCCCTGCTACGCATATCCTTGTATGTATATCTGTTTTTGTCCATGCTGCATGTTGCTGTGAGATGTTGATCCTGCAATTTGACCCTTTGTGTGTCAGTCAGTTCCTTTGCTTTATGCATTTAGTAGTATTTGTTACATCGTACATTTGTCATAGCTTGTCTCAGCCTGTTAAGAGGGCAAGTTAAAACGTGGCATCCATGACAGGTTCCGTTGTGCTTTGGTTGTCCCACAACAGTATAATGTCTTTCCTTTTGGTTATGGGTGTATGGGGTTGGAGGTTGTGGGGGGGGGGGGGGGGGGTGGCATTGTGAACGAAATTTAATCAAGAGGTCTTTGTTATCAGGTATAAGTGGTGTACAGTTACTTTTAGAAAGCCTGGGCATATTGATCATAATATTGATTTTGGGGTCAAATCCGTTTAAACACTGCATGATAAGGGATGCTTTACCCAGGACAGGAGAGGGGAACCCTCAAGAATTTGGCTGGAAGTATGCTTCAAGACCTTTCAAACCTGTACCCTATTTCAGACTAAACAAAGTGTTTCCCCGCCATATTTCAGACCTAGCACAGACAATGATCGAATAGTATCTGAGGATGCATTTTCCATTTTCTACCTTAAACCAGACCAGATCTTGCTTGTCAAGGGATGAAATACAAATAGAGGTTTCTTCTAAAAGTATTCCCAATTCTAGGCCAAAGCTCACAAAAAATGGTCAATATTTTTAATATTTCAGAATTGCTCAAACACACCCATATAGCTTATTAAGGATGTACCCTCAAAGCTGTCAATGAGGAATTTTTAATAGATCAATAGCATGGGGCTGACAAAATTATGAAGAGTAGTAGTTACAGTAATACTATTTATTATAATGTCATGATACATGTTCTGGAGTGGTTGCTGATTCTCCTGAGCCAGTGGGTCTTGATAAAAGTACTCAACAACAACAAAAAAGTGAGCTAGTCTAGCCAGGTTTTTGCCTTTGATTTCTCCTAAATAAATACCAGGAATTAAAACTGAATTACCATTCAGTTTTACAAACCAGTTTAAAGGCCAGATTAGGCCTGATTTGCAGCTGATAATGAGTGCGAGGAAGTACACCAAATAAAGAATTTGCAATGTAACAGATGGTGTAAAATGTCAGGCCTGTAGGGCCCACGAGCCTTGGAAGTTTGCTTATTGTGAAAAAACAATTATCAAAATAGATATATAAAGGGAAATGCCATTTCTGTGCTTCTACTATTTGCATTCAATATGGTCGTGGGGGTTGAAGGTCCACCATTTGTAGATTCGTGTGGTATATTTTGGACCAAATTGTGTGATTCTAGGTTAATTTCAATGATACATTCTACCTAATGTCCTTCACTTTTACCTGCCTTGTTTCCAAAGAAACTGTCTTCAAAATGTACAAAATGCTAAGATAACCTATGCTTTCAAAATTTCCTAGGGGAGGACACCACCACACCCCCCTAAGTTCTCGTGCCTGCGGCACTCAGAATTAAGTGCCAGAGACGCTCATGTACACCCTCCCTCCCCCCCCCCTCCCGCCCATGCAAAATCCTGGCTACGGGCCTGAATATGTATGGGGCTGATTTACATTGCAAAACGAATGCTGGCCAAAAATTAACCAGGTAAATAGATCATTTTCTTATTCGGTATTGGACTGGAACTAGCTTGCAATGGAGGCTAAGTGCAGGGAATGTCATGAAAAATGGCTTAATGTCATTTACATGTGGGGGAATTCCCTATATAAGCCTGCATTGTAAGCTAGTTTCAGTCCAATACTGAGGATACGAAAATGGTCTATTGGCCTTCAACTCCTCCACAAATGAATATTGCCAGAAAAATCGTTGTATGTACATTTGCCTTGGGCACCAACAATAGGGACCTTCAGATTGGAGTATGAGTACGACTTTCGAATTTCAATCCAGTTATGTTCCCAAAGCCCTCACTCCTCCCTGTTGCTGACCAGTTGCGAAGAAGACTACTGGGAAGAGATTGGAGAGAAATGTGACAATCTAATGTATAAGCACTAGGTTTGAAGTCATACTTGTACTCGCACAATGATCTGAAGGTCCCTTATATTAAGCCACGAGGACTTCTGTTATTGTATTTTGCATTCATAATAAATTTCAAATAGCAAACAATTCAAGTCTCCCTCGAGATCAAGAAGCAGTTTTATTAAATGTTTTATTGTTCTGTACATTAAAACCATTATTATTATTATTATTATTCAATATCTACACTATTTAGATTTTTTAGACGATCAACATAATATAGATAAGAAGAATGTAGAAGCATCCGACCAGTCACAACACGTAGTGCATGCTACAAGTAAATTAAATTTCTGTAAATTTATTCAATATTTCCTTGCTGTACTTCATATATTATACAGGCCTCGTGATTCACAGTTTAAGTTATAATTTTGGTAGAAGTTTATGAAGTGACTAGGGTTATATTATTAATTAAGAAAGTAGTCTGTGCATCTGTACGGTTGAATCTGATGTAAGTCCGAGGCAATACACCTGTCTACAGCGTTTATTTCATAAGCGACTTTACCTCTAGCTCCAGTGTAGCTTTCTCCCAAAGGATTTCGAATTAGTGCCTTGCCAAACGGCTTTCTTTCCAAGTTGACAATAGTTGGTGCAGCGCCAGGTCTCATTCGAAGTTTTTGGAACGCAAACTCGGACAACAGTGCAGAATTCTGCTCGAAGCTTTCAGAGAAAAATATTGATCGCTTGCAACCACGTGACAAGGCGGCCATGTTGGTGGTCAAAACAATAAAAAACTTTTTCGCAGAATTTGCATGATAAAAAAGTTTAGTTCCCAGCGGAGGAAAACGCTTTGTTGTTGTCCCCCAGCATGGCTGCCGTGACGTCAGTTGCAAGCCAGCAATGGCGGATGATAATGACATGCAGTTGGCGTAAAATCCCCGGTAAAATCCTCTCCTTTTTTCTTTCTAAACTATCCTTACATCGCTCCTCGTCTTTTAGAGGACATTTCGAATGTTACAATGGCTTAATCGGGATTTTAAATATTGAAACAACCCAATAGAAAATCAAAACAACAACACTTGGTTGACCTTGGTTATGCTTTCGTTCTTATTGCGCGAGGAAGCTCACCACATATGACGTCACAAGATCCATTTACGACAATTTCCCGAAGTTTTGCCGAACCGTTCCGTTTGTGAAGCGAAGAAAAAGAGCTGTTTTCAACGTCGAAAATCTCGGCGACGTTTTAACCAAATCGTTTAAAACTTCGGATTATGATTATTCTAGGTATTTTCTTTCATTTTAACTTAAAATGGATCTAAACTAAAATTTGGCCAAATTTCGTTGCATTTGACCTTTAAGTGGAGGTCAAAACTCTCTTAGTCCTTGATCCAGTGTAACTGAATCGCAGCAATGGTGCAGTGGTGAGAGTAGTCACCTCCCAGTGATGTGGCCCGGGTTCTCGTCCTTGCTCTGAGGGTTTTTCTCCGGGTTTAGTGTTGACCTCCCTCCACAAAAACCAGCATTCCAAATTCCAAGTCGATCTTCGATGCACGTCAATGTTATAAAGAGCTTCGTTTGACATTAATTTTTAAATCGCAGTGGTTTCTGCAGTGTTTATACTTACAGTGATCATAGTGTGGTTAATGTGCTGAACATTTTCTTGTGTTTTTTTTTTTATAACATCAGGGTGAAATAGGAATACAAGGGCCAGCTGGCGCCGCCGGACCTGTTGGACCCAAGGTAAAGCCGGCTAACAATCATTAATCATCATCATCATCATCATCTGTCTTTTCACCATTGGACGCATAAGGCTTAAAGCCAGTCGCATGTTCTACAATTGTCTTATACTGGACTGCCTTGCATACCTTTTGGCCCAAATAAAAGTACAGTGTGGTCGTAACCTATACTCGTTCATAAGTAAGAACTTCTTTTGATTTGTTTCTAGGGAGTCATGGGAACACAAGGATTACCTGGAATGCCAGGAAATAAAGGTGACAAGGTGCGTGGTATTGAGTAATGTTATTATTGATTTATTATGTCACATGTGAAGAAGAAAATAATAAAACTCTAGTCAGTTTGCCCTTGTGCAAGTTAAAAATCATCAAGTGAATAAAATGATCTTCACAGTGTGCAAACAATTTGAGCAATTGCTTTTTCGCGTGAAAAAATATTTCAAGGCTACAACGAGACTCAAACCCATATGTTTATCGCTGCATTGCTCTACCAACTGAGTTATGAAGCCTTGGAAGCAGGTCAGTTGCTGGCTCTAATGTCATGGGTATGGAGAAAATGACGTAGTGAAAGACGGAGGAACTAATGGGTTGGAATCCAGTTGTAGCCTTGAATTTTTTTTCAGGCTAGAAAAGCAATTGTTCAAATTGCTTGTACACTGCGACGATCATGTCATTCATTTCATGTTTGTACTGCAGCTCTCATATATTTCTTTCATATATTCACTACGTTAAAAAACGACCCAGACCCACGTTAAAAATTAAGGTTTAAAAAAATAAAGACTTGAGCTCGTCAACAATGAGTACATTTATGTAATGAATGTATTTAAAATAAATATATTTAGGAATTGTCATCATATTGCACGTAGTTGATGTCGATCTGAAGTATAATCAGTGAGGCATGTTTCTTGTAGGGCAGCACTGGTAGAGCCGGGAGAAGAGGACGTCGGGGCGGCAGAGGTGACAAGGTTTGTGCAAGTTGCTAATGTTACCTTGACATATGTCAATTCGGCTTTAATTCAGTATCACATTGACACACATTGATCAGCCGAAGGTCCTCCAGTTAGTACATTAACAGTCTTTCAGTCAAAGTCAACCATCCATTCAATATTGTAATCCGCTTCTGTTCTCGCTAAGAGAAATTTCGCATATGGAGGCTTCGTTTTCGTTTACCATGAGCATAAAGTAAAATTATTTGCGAAGAATTTTTGTGTAAGTTCCATTCGTAGAAGTTTGACATTTTCTTAGTTGATATGTTCCAGTGTCTCGGGGAAGCTTTTCACATGGTTGGTACCTGAGTAGCTTGTGTTGATACGTATTTTAAGGGTTTGGCCTTTGACCAAACGCACACAAGGTTTTAAGGGTATGTGCCTCGCACGGGATACTTTTTTGATTACCATACGTGCACACCTAATTGCAATTATGTACATGTTGTCATATTAAAAAGAAAAATGAAAAAAGCCAAATAGGAATAAATTAACTTAATCATCATAGCTGGCAGCGTTTACAGGAAACTCGCGAGTTTATATTTGTAGAAATGTTAATCGTGTTATAAGACAAATTGATTTCCGTGCATTTTGAGGCGTTTTGAGGCCGTTCCGTCAGGCGAATTTCAAATTAATTTTGGCAATGCCTAATTAATTCCTATTTGCCTTTTTTCTTTTTGCTGTTTTCAATGACAACATTATTGCAATTAGGTATATATATTTTTAACATACTAATGAGACCAATAGAGTTGATAAACACCATTTATTTATTGTACAGGGCGAGGGAGGCCCGGTGGGCGAGAGAGGTGGACCGGGCGCTAGGGTGAGTTTTGATGTATTGGGAAAATTTTCTTTGTCAAGAATTTCAGATGCCTTTCTTCTCTGATTACTTCCTTAGAACAGTAGAAAATTATGCTAGATGTGGACTATATTTGGTTTATACTGTCAGTGGTTGCCGTTTTACTCAATAATAGTGTAATTATTTCTATGACAGGGACCACGAGGATCAAAAGGAAATCCTGGTGCACCCGGAAAAGACGGAACACCTGTAAGACATTTTTACTTCTCTTCCCAGTACACTGCGACACCCAACGTTTTCTTCACCGTCTTCACGGTGTTTGAACATGCATCACGTGGTATATCTTGTTGCACCACGTGATGAACTAGTTTTACATGACAAGGCTTGGTACATTGTAGCATTTCTGGCGAAAAACCAGTCAAGTTTCCTTCGAACGACAGCTATTTTCGTATTATTTCTCGTCGTGGAAGTAAAGAATCTGTCATCAGTGCTATCAAAAAGTGTTGTGACCATTTGCACTTTCTTATTTGTAATTATTTGACTAAATTTTCATTCAGTTTCAGCAGTCTTAGCTCGCAAGTGCTACTCATACCGACGTTACATATACTATAGTTCGTTAGCAAACGAATGCTTTTTGTCGCGCGAACCGGCAACTCGCGCCATGAAAAAGTTGATCACGGGGTACAACCACACATATCACGTGATGCATGTTCAAACACCGTGAAGGCGGCTAAAAAACTCTCAGGTGTCGCGATCCACTGGGAAGAGTCATAATTGATTGGTAATGACTGTATGTGGGCTTTAGAGCAGTTTTCAATTGAGTTCCACAAAATCAAAGTTATCACTCTGAGCAATCACAGACAATGCAATGAACCAATTAAAACTCGAAGCAAATACATGTAGCTGGCACGAAGCGCGGGAAAACGTGTGCGATCGAGATATGATTGGTTTTGGTTTTACCTCTCTTCTAATTCTGATTGTACGAAAAAATGGCGCAATTTTTTAAACCAATCATCAAGCGTCGCAATGTAAAACCAAACCGAATGCAAAAGGTGGGTACACAGAAAACTTTAATTAAAAAAGTATTACGTACTTCGAAACTAGTATGCTATGAGATCCAGACGTACCTATTGCTTCACATTTGCGAGTTTTCATCAAATTACATTTGCAAGCAATATTATTGATCAGTGGGTTTAACATTATAATGTGGCTGTATTCCACTTTCAGTTGTCATCTATATTAACGTTCAAATTTTCATCCGTTGTAATCCAGTTGAATCATCGTCAACGTAGAACAGACCTTATAACTTTACACTCTTGTTTGATTTTAGGGTTTCGAAGGTAACGCTGGTACACCAGGAGCCCAAGGCCCCCCTGTAAGTAGTGTTGTTGATGCCATCATAAATAATCGGCATGTAGAATTTTCAATAGCTATTAGCTGTACCTTTTTTCCTGTATGATATGTAATAGTTTAATTACAAGTGCTCCAAACACACTATGGCCTTATGTGACCAAGGGTACGACGAGGATTAAGGCATGAGGCTCTTGACGTTTTATTTGAAGGAGACCCAGTTTGCCTGAACTTTATTAAATTTTCGTGAGCGTTTTATAAGTAATTCTCAAAACGAAATAGGCGGTTTTGGTCATGTGAACAGTGGCCATTTCTTGACACAAAATGGGAAGAGGAAAAAGCGCATTAAAAACGTGGCATGCGACGTACAAAATACTTAAATATCTTTTAAGGTAATCGACGAAAACCGTCATCAAGAAAAGTTTCCCATATCAATTAAACATGTATTGTTACATCATTTTAGGGAGATGCTGGTCCTAAGGGACTTTCTGGGCCAATGGGAACACGAGGATCACAGGTGTGTAACACATATTAAATAATGTTGTGCGATGACAAAAATACCATCATTTTCATTCTGTGTGTTTTGGACATGTATAGTAGGAAGCAAGTAGGTTTACATGCTAAATAGGCAGGTATATTTGTACTGAAATTGATAGTTTTCTTAACAAAATCTACTCTGAGTAGGGCTTTATTAGCACGTTATTCTCCGGTTTTTCTTAGTTTTTTCTTCCTCAAGTTACTGCTAATTTCAGTTGGATCTCGATGCCGTGTAGGAGTCGTTATAACGACCTCCTCAGTCGTCTTCCGTCTTACATGGTTAAAAAAAATATATATTTACATTATTTTACCCCTCGATTAAACCTCTCCCTTTCCTTGATAGAAAATTATGTTGAGGCTTGTCTGGTGTTGTGGGTTATAGAGCTTCCGTCTCCTAAAAAGAGATAAATTGATTACATATATTAGCTCGTGTTAGTTTGCAACGCATTTTTAGTTTCATTGCATTAGTGCACTTTAATGAAATCTGGGAAGTAAAATAAACCTGTCTCTACCACGAGTGAACAATCTTAGTTTGTGTTGAACTCTTTTCACTAATATGGACCAAAATTCGGGAGTTCTCTGTGCACTGAACGTTAAATAAGAAATAACTAATTAGTAAATACAATGATTTCAACAAATTTGTGGCTTGCTTCTAAATTAAGTTAATTTATATTTTAAACTCGACACAGCGTTTCAGTAAGGAGCCCATTTATGCACGATAAAATTTAGCTTGTTAGGCTAACAAGCTAAATTTGATCATGCATAAATTACGTATGTATTTATTTAATATTCTTTTTGTTGCAGGGTCCTCAAGGAAAACAAGGCGAACCTGGCCCGGACGGAGAGGCTGGACAGCCGGTATTTCTCTAGTATTTTGATAAGCCGTTTATACTTTGAAAAAGAATTGTCTTAGATGGAAATTACATTCACTTGACTCATTATACTTTTGCTTAGGTTTTTTCTTCACAAATGGCAAGGAAATGTTGTGTTTTGAGTTTGGTTTTGGTTTAGAATATCAAATGATAGAATAAGAATCAAACTAGTTACTGTAAAGGGCGATTTGCACGGTACGACTTTCTCGCGTGAAGCAAGCTTAAACCATGACTAAAACATGAATCGCGTCGTGTAAATCAACCTACGACATCCTTACGACAGACGCGTGCCTGTGTAAATGGCCCTTAAACTTGTCATGTCGTAGGTCTGTCGTTAGCTTGTCGCATGCAAGAAAGTTGTACCGTGTAAATCGCCCTTAACAATTATGACTTAAACCACAACACTAATTTTTTGGAGCTTTCAGTCTATGGTATTATACGTTGATAACGGTTCGGTTTTCAGCATGTCTTCCAAAAATGTCGCGGACTTCATTGGCGAGGAGAGGGGAGTTTAGGAATGATTTTTTTTGGAACTGCGAGGCGTAAATGCAAATATTGATCTGACGAATGGGTTATGGGAAGGAAGGAGCAGTAAGATGGATGGTAGATGGAGGTGTTAAGGATGTGATCTGAATAACAGTTAACAAAACAAGTGTTCTAAAATTTTAACTGTCTTTGCTAGTAATGATTTGACGCTTTTTGTTGTATTGTAGGGTGACCAAGGTTTTCCCGGTGGAGAGGGCCCTCGTGGACCCCAAGGGTCTGTGGTACGTGACTAGGCAGCTAACTCATGGGCAGACATTCGTTTCTGTAAAATAGTATTTCTGTAGCGTGAGAAAGTTTGCAATAACTTACGTGCCTTGGAATTGGAATTGTATTAGCAACCTGAGCGTTTAAAAGGTTTAGGTCGTTAAAAGGAGGAATAACGCATTTTTTCTTCAGTGTATAGGTGTCAGAAAAAGCACATATGCTATCCATTACTTCCTTTGCCATCACAAAAAACATGACATTTTTAGTGATTACTGGGTGTATATACTGTACCCAACAGTACCAGATTTTTATGGCGGTATGCACTGTGTTGATCATTTTTGAACTGGAGTGAAGCGATTGTGAAGAAATTTTTTCCCCTTGACATTTTACAAATATTATCCATGAGTGTGATAATAATGTGTGTTGTGTAACGACAGTTCCAACAAGACAAGAATGCCATCAAATCTCTAATATAAGGAATTCAAAACAAGTTTATTTCACCCTCTTAAGAATATACTTTTAAACATTCTGGTAGTTCAAATAGATAGGATTGTATCATGTAAGAATGATATGTCTGATTCTGACAGAAAGATACGTGTGTTTATATCCTGATGAGAAGGGTACTTTGCAATACGTCTACATGAGTCAGTGGCGCCTAAATCCAGAGTGTCTTTGTACTGTCTGTGCAGCAAGTTGCCATTTTTATCACTGAATTCTGTGTAAGTTGTGTTTTCAAGTGCATAATTGTTGTTGTAGGGTCCACAAGGCCCGAGAGGAGGAGATGGAGCTAAAGGTGCCCAAGGAAGACAGGTTTGTCTTGAAATTTGTGCTTTACACTTGAGTTGCTTTTTGGTGTGGTTGAAAGAGGAGAACGGCTATTGAACTACTGTATTTAGAAGTTTCAGGATCAAATTTAAATTCGGTTAAGTTACTGTTTCAAATGTCTTGTGATATGAAATCGTCTGGTGCCATTTCATTGAATACAACTGTATTACGAATTGCTTTCCATGTTTTATTGGTTTCGGCCTAATAAATAATTTTAGCTCAAGTAATACAGTAGAGATTGTTTTCAAGTATTTCACCAACAATAGTGGCAGCAGTAAATAATCTAAAATCGAAAAGGAAAGCAAAGAGATAATAAAAAAAATATAACTGGTGAAGGTGAAACGTATTAGAATATTATTTGATATCATCTCCTTCTTTAATATAGTTAGTGAACTAGAACGTCACCACAGAAACAATCAAGAACTTTGCCTTCCATTACACATAACTAATAAGAGGTGTTGGATTGTTTCTCTTCAGGGCGGGCGAGGGGAGAAGGGTCGCAAAGGAGAAGCTGGACAGAATGGTGAAAAGGTGAATAGTCTTGTCACAAATTATTATTTTTTCTCTAAGTATAAGTCATGCAAACTTCATTGCGCGTTTGTGTGCCTTCAATCATATCTAGCGCGATTTTTACTTCTAATGTACCTATGGCTTTCCTAGTTTTACTTATCTTGAATACTATTGACATTATGTTTCTTCTTCTTCCCAGGGCCCACCGGGCGATACAGGCAGGAGTGGTAGAGATGGAGAAAATGTATGTATTGTACCTTTCCATTCTTGAGGATGAAAAAATCCAAAAAATACCTTTTCCATTAGAAAGGTATAAACTGGCCTTTGTTACAAATTTTTTAAAGATCACTCAAAGACATCTTTTGGTGAACTGCAGAGAAAAGAAGGAAAGAGATTGAGATCTTTGCAGCCATATTTCAACTTAAGCAGTTGAAAAGATAGAAAGCCTCAGAAAAGAAATACAGGCTTTAACGCTATTCAAACCCATGACCTAGCTTTTGCAATGCAAACGCTTCACCACAGAGCTGTGAAGTTATTGGATGCCGGTCGATTTTGAGTTCTTTTAAAACCTTGTGCCAGTGATGTAATGAATATGTCATTGCGATGACGATGATGAGCAGAATCTTCTGTATGACATAATCCTAACATGTTAGCTTTGTGCATTGCCTGGTATTTCAGTTCTTACTAGCAAGATTTCTATATTGCATTTTTAATTTCCTACATGCTCACCGGCGTATTTTGGGCTTTCTTCTTTCGTACTAATTCAGTAACAATGCGTGATTGTTTAAATGCAGGGGCCGCGTGGATTAGACGGAGCAGCTGGTGACATAGGCCCGCCGGTAAGTTTGACACATACGTCCCTTGTACATTGTAACAAGGTGTCAAATCTATTGCTTGTCACTTTTTCAAATATCATCTGAAGTCAGTTGTACAGGCTCACAGGAAGATTCTAAAAAGAAACTGGATCGTCATCTCTTAATTCCAAGAGTGGCATCTTCAAATTTGTCTCAAATTCCGTTTTGAAAAATAAAAGAAAACAAACGCCAGGTATACACATGACATTACTGATCACAAGCATTCATACAGGGTGTGGCACGTCAGGTTTTTATCCACAGAGGTTGCCTATTTACCGAGTTAGGATTTCGAGTTGGATTTCGAGTTAGGATTTCGAGTTGGATTTTCGAGTTGGATTTTCGAGTTACGATTTCGAGTTACGATTTCGAGTTGGATTTTCGAGTTAGATTTTCGAGTTACGATTTTTGAGTTGGATTTTCGAGGATTTTCCGTACTATACACTCCATTTAGCCTACTATACACTCCGGTTAGTCTACTATGCACTCTTGTTAGCCTACTATGCACTCCGTTTAGCCTACTATGCACTCCGGTTAGCCTACTATGCACTCTTGTTAGCCTACTATGCCCTCTTGTAAGTCTACTACACACTCATGTTAGCCTACTATGCACTCCGGTTAGCCTGTTTACGGTTAGCTTTCAATAATTGTAATGGGTTTCGTTTTGCCAAAAAAATCCTGACTCGAAAATCCTAACTCGAAAATCCGTAACTCAAAAATGCAACTCGAAATCCTAACTCGAAAATCCAAATCGAAAATCCAACTCGAAATCCTACTCGAAATCCTAACTCGAAATCCAACTCGAAATCCAACTCGAAATCCTAACTCGGGAGTTAGTTTGTCTCTTATCCACGGTTTTAAATACTAGCACCACTATGTACAGCAAAGAAGACAAAATCAAAGAAATGCTCAGGAGCTTTTATTTGACTTATCACACTTGCATTTTTCTACATAACTTAGCCAAGGTTGAGCTTTCATTATTAGCAACATTCTATTGTTTCTGAGCAGCTTTGACTTCATAACGAACAAGTTCATTTTGATTTTGTGGTGTGACATGTTTTCTCTTTTAGGGATTCCAAGGTCCGAGAGGCGAAGCTGGCCCTCAAGGCAAGCCTGGAATGACGGTGAGACGGATTTTTAGCAAAAGTAACTTATTAAGGCGCTGTCTGACTAGGCAATGTCTCGTGCAAATTATCTCGCAATTTTGTTGTAAGTTACACGAAATGTTTCTTAGTGTAGCACCGCCTAAAAGGTTGGGAGTGTTTCCCCATACATTGATTCTACTTTGTGCAATGCTTGCTGCAACGAAGATGTCGCGAGAAATGTTCGTTTCAGGAAGGCAACACAATTGCCAGACCAGTTCTTTAATGAATATACCTTTTTTGGAAAGCTTCAAATTGTTTCCAATGTTCTTGCCTCTCTTGCTTTATACATACGATATAAGTTAAATGTACTTTTGGTATCTTAAGTTCATGCCAGGGTGGAAACAGCCATCAGACGACTGGAAAACGGCTGTAAATGCGTTACACAGTATCGCTTATGTGACTTCATGTCGATCAGGATTTAATTGTTTCCCGGCTAATACTTGGCTTGATCTAGTGTTTCTTTGTATATCACGCTGACGTACATGCATTTATAGTGAATCAATTAGTTATCGATATTTTTCTGTCTACCACGTTAAACCCGATAATTTCCATCCAGACATACCGATAGCGATTATATACCAAAAGGTATGTAACACATGAACTGCAGTTAACACGTGATCAACTTCCAAACGTGATTGTTAAAACATAGCTGACTTTGTTCTGTGATGTCATGAACAGGGCCCGCAAGGACTTACGGGACCTGCTGGGAAACCTGGCGTGCAAGGAGCGGCAGTAAGTTCATCTTAAGGTCGCGCTGGACCCTTGCTATAATTATGTATGCATTTATTTTAAGAGTATGCACGAACTGCGACGACTGAAGCCGACAACAATCGAAATATTCATGAGAATATATTTCTTAAAGTTCTTTGTATAAGTAATTACATGTTATTGTTCTCTGCTTTGTGTCCTGTGCGCTGGAACGTAGGGAATTATCATAATTCAGCATAATTAGATTCGAAGCTTCGAATAAAGCGCACGTTGTTGTAAACACTGACTCGGTAGATCTTCCGAAGCGGCAAAACCTGCAATTTTGTGTCCAAGTTTTCTCCACCGATACAGAATTTCATGACTTGATTTGCAGGGAACATAAACTTGGTGTACTCTATTGTGTTCTGGTCAAAACGGATTTTTAAAATCCCTTTTCAGAAAGAAGATAGCACGTTTCAAAGTTTAGATTTCACATTTTTACCCTCTTAGGAGCCAATAACTCCTAGTAATTATTGAATTCGAGAATTTCGTTCTGACCAGAACACAAAAGAGGTTGTGATTTACCACTAGGTTATACAGTCGTTTAATTTGGTGCGCTATTCTAGCTGGAAACTTGGACACAAAATCGCATTATCTGCAGATTAACACTTAAGAGCTTGGAACATCAAAGTAAACGGTCCTCTCTCAGTAAAACGAGAATCATGATAAAATTCCATCAACCCCTATTATCCTTGATAAGTTTTGAAGGAATCGGTGTTCAAATTTCGAAGAATAAAACATTTACAACATGACACCCCGTCAAAATAAATTGCTAATGAATTTATTAATGAGCAAGGGTCCAGCGCGCCCTTAAAAACGAGTCTTAAAAACGAGTTTGTTGGTCCAGCGTTTATTTAGAAAAAAAGAAACATCCATCCCCTACTTCGTAAGATACTGGGCCACAAAGGGACATAATGATAATTTAGCAATATAGCGATCTCTGTTAGTGTCGCGCCTCTGGTTCTTGGTCAAAGTTTAGCCTCTCAAACAGAAAGACACTTCAAGAATTAGGTCGTGTTATGTGCTTACTGTGGAATTTTTAAGAGCTTGAATTTCTCGTGGTCTCTTTCACTGGAATAGAACGACGAGAGACCCTTTTTTTACACTCACAATGAATTGACGAGATCATATCAAAAACAATATCTTTTTTTCCTGTTTAAGAAGTTTGTCATAATTTGTAAGTACATATAACTACATTTCACGAAAAATGTGAACACCACTTAAACACATTAACAGGTCGAAAATGTAGGTGAAGAGTTTATCGCCAAATTTGTCGGCCTTTCAAGCTATTACAATCCATTTTGTTGTTGACAGGGACCTGAAGGGCCAGTAGGAGCAACAGGACCAACTGGCGAGAAAGGAAACACCGTAAGTACTCACCTCATGTCAGGGCAACAAAGTCTATATGCATTTACACGTCAAAATTTGCAGTTATTCATATCATGTTATTATTTTTGTTTTCAGGGTCCGGAGGGTGAGGCTGGAGCTGTCGGTGCTCCAGGAAGACCCGGAGCTGATGTAAGTAGACATGTTACCAGCATAGTTCATTTTTGTAAACTGAATCATTCAACAATTAATCTTTGTTCATCTATGAAAAAAATAGTGTTTTCTGGGTTGTTATTTTTAATCGTATGTCTGAAGCCACTCATTTTCTAGAAATAAAAGTTGTCTGTTTTCCGGGATTTTTCGAAAGTTAAAACTGGAAGAACTTTGCAAAAGTCGTGTCTAATAATAATCTGTTCTGGCTCGTAGGCTTCAAAAGCCAATCATTGGACAAGTGGCGTGCATTTAGATTGTCATTTTTTCTCTTATGAAAACGAAAACCACCGTATTGTTGTTCTCCTTTTTTTTTTCATTCCTGAGTATTGGTTTTACAAGTGTCATAAATGAGCTTTAAACCATTTTGAAATGTTATTAATTTCATTTTCAATAATTCGCTAGAAATAATAAGGAATGAGTATGTAATGCTGTTCTTTGGCTTAGTTTAACTCTCTTGACACTCCACAGGGGCTACCAGGAGAAAGTGGACCTGTCGGTGAACGTGGACCAAATGGAGAAGCGGTAAATAAAACCTGTAATACAAGAAAAAAAAAACAGGTTTAGAATGGTAAAATCCAAAACTCTGAAAACACTGAGCAGTTAATATACCTGGCCAATAACATGACAAAGAAGCAATGCTCTCTCTCTCCCAAGTTTTCAATGTCTGAGGCTCAGCTAGCGGAAACCCATGATATGGGTATCAGCAGTACCATTTTAACCATAAAGACTGCAAATGCTATAAATTAGCCTTAAATCACTGTAAGTTTCTGATAGAAAACGAACTGTATAATACCGCCTTTTTTTATACGGGAAAAATCTTTTTTTCTGTCTTCAGTCTTTTGACACTACAAATAAAAATGTTCGAACAAGGAGGTTTGTTATCAAAAACATGAAAGTGGAGAATGAAAAAAGCGCCTTTTGCGAGATGCTGATGCAGTTGAGAATCTGCTTGCATTAAATTATTACAATTCTCTCGTGCTTTTTCAGGGAGAGGATGGGCAACCTGGAATTCCTGGACGAGATGGTCCTTCAGGACTGAGGGTAAGAGAAATGGCCTGTTTGCAAAGCTGTGTCACATCCACAATACTATTTAACAAATATTTGTTAACTAACCTGTTTCTCCTGTTTGTACACCAGGGACCTGCTGGGGATCCGGGCAATCCTGGACCTCCTGGGCCTCCAGGGCCAACGGTAAGTTTTCTGTGCCGGTCCATGCATTTTGTGAGCCACGCCTGGTAAGGGTCCTTCTCTTGACGAAGTGGTGATCACTTTTCATCACTATCTGTAGCTCAAAGCTGTGTGGCAATGCTGTATCAGTGAAAATGTTAAATAGGACTTAACTGACTTCGGAGTAACTTCTTTTGGTCGGATCTCACCCCCTTCCTTCTGCTGTGAAACTTATAAACTACAAACAGAGTCCGTGTTCTACAGTGAGACGAATTCTTATTTATTTTTCTTGAAGCAAAGCAAAGGAACGTTTTGGCTGTCATGAATGGCTTTGTTCAAAACTTGCACCTAAACCCAAGGTTTTTGGCAGTTAAAACAAACTACCAGTACTCATCATTGCTAAACTAAACCATCCAATTGCCATAAACACTGAAGCTATGTTTTCTACATTTCCTTTGAACAATGCTCATTTATTTTCGGATAAAACAACTGCAGTTGAAACGTCGAGGCCACAAAGTGCACTGTGTCGGATCATTTCTTCCAAATACGTATCTAATCAACTTTATAGCACAGGCTGTCGATAGCAAGTAGTCATGACTTCGTTTGAGAAAATAGAAGCATAGAAAAGTGCCAGAATTTAGTAATTATGCACTCAGTTGTGTCATGAATAAGCATGTGCTAGTTTAGTCTCATAATCCTCCGGAGTGAGCGTTTCATTCTGATAATCATAAGCGGTACATTGCTATGTTCCAGGGCGATGCTGGCGGTCGAGGACCAAGAGGCCAGGCCGGGCCACCCGGTGATCCGGTAGGTTAATAATATCATTATTCATTAGACGGTGAAACGCTTCATTAACTTGTTGACTCATTTTTAAATTTCCCTTGTTTGGAGTTGGCCGTGGGAGGCATGGTGGGCTTGTGGAGTGCATAAAAGATGCCAATAATTTGATGAAATTAATGCTCTTGGGGAGAGTTATGAAAAATAGTTCTGGCCCAACTTCATTAATTTGGAAAGTAAATTAGCAAGTGACAACAGTAAAGTAGTTTTTCTTGTCTGTGATGGTACAAATTTGTTTAGTTTTGTGTTTCGTCTAATTTTAGGGCAGCCCTGGGAAAGCTGGCCCACCCGGTATCTCTGGATCGCCAGGAGAACAGGTTTGTAATTATTGAATAGTTTGCGTTGGTAAGCAAGTGGCAACGAGAGAAATTATAAAGTTAAAGTTATTTAATGCGCATTTCTTTATCAGTTAAAGAAAACAAGATTTTAAGATTTTAGATGCTGACACAGCACAATAGGCCTTATCCAAGATGACGTCGTATGCTCAAAATTCACCACCAAGCCTCGCTTACGCAAATTTTTCTCAACCCTCTGCCACCTTTGTGCAGTTTTCACGTGGCTATTTCTTTCATGTTTGCTGCTTTGGGAATTCGTTCATGATAAAATTTACAAGTTTGCACTTCGAAAACGAGGCTTGGTGGTGAAATTAGCCAGTCTGACGCTAACATGCATAAGAGCTATTGGACGTTTCCTTGCAACATGTACCCGTTACATTTTCTATTCTGTATTTATGATTTAACCCAACTACGTCACTGCGGCGATATTCACTTCGTGTGGCAGGACCTTTATAAGATAACTTAAATACATTTAGATAAATTGTGTGACCTGTGCCATTGTGTTATTGTATCCCAGGGTCCTCCAGGATCTCGAGGTAACAAAGGCGACCAGGGGGAGGCTGGTGGAGCTGTAAGTACACTTAATTAAGTATTCCTTCTTTTGTACCCGCTATCTTTTTGTTAGCAACTTTTTTGAGACAGCTAGAAAAATGAATGTATACACTTCATTCGATGGTTCTAGGATCTATGTGTTACAAGTTCTTTAATTGTTTCTTTGTTGTGATTACAGGGGCCACAGGGTCCCCAGGGCGGTCAGGGATCCCAGGGTCAAGCTGGATCCAAGGTAACCAGATTATCCTCTAAAGGGTTTTAATCTAACTTTACGCGAATTTACCTGTTTCTGTTACTTACAGACCATATATGTCTATACGCTCTCTCATTTTACTAAAACCTACAACTTTTTATGCCCGTATTCACCCAATATTTTTTTGTAACCCTGAGCTACGAAATAAGAGAAATAGCTTTACAATTTAAGTTCCAATTGTTAACTAGCTTGATCGTGCATTAGGGACCTCGTGGAGCAAAAGGAAGCACAGGAAGCAGCGGTCTTGATGGTCCAAAGGTACCCGTATCGTTTGAATGCAATAGTTAATTCCAATTACATTTTAACATTTTGCATTTTGTTATCTATAAAAATTTGTATTTGCAAACGATGAACTGAACTTTCCTCTTACGCAATAAAGCCCAAAAACCTTGAAGAACACCCATGCAGGCTGTGTATTACCAGTAAGGCAGCGTATCACACCTTACAATCTAGCTTCATGTTCTAAGGTCTTTTCTAAACTCACAGCATTTCTTTCTTTTGCGAACGGATACAAATATTCATAAACAGAATCAGAAGTCAGAATCCAATATTCAGCTGAAATAGTAGTTTTTCTTTTTCAAAAAAATATCTTATCTAAAAACATTCTTCAATGGTGATGAATCACGTTATAAACTTTATCAATTTTTTCTTTCCAATGTTTGATTGCTTTAGGGAGAGGCCGGAGAGAAAGGCCCGCCCGGTGAAGACGGAAACCCCGGACCGCCTGTAAGACAACAAACTGCTCGCATTTAAACTCAAAATGGTTAACGCTGATGCCGTTTCAGCTAAAAAAAATATAACATGTGGTTCATTGCTGTCTTGCAGGGTAGGGATGGTGAACCTGGCCAGGCTGGAATAAAGGGTCAACAGGGACAGATGGTGAGAAATCTCGTACTAAATTCTCTTTCATTTTCTCAAATTCTATAAAAGCATGCGTGTATAAATAAAACAGCCATTCAAGTAATGTAGGGCTACTAACATAACCCAACTTACACAAACTCAGCAGACACGCTATAGGTACAGTACAATTCCGATTTCTCAAACCGCCAGGGGAAACGAAAATTGCTTCGAGAAGTCGGTGGGTTCGAGAAGTCGCTGATAAAATTACAGACTTCTATCCAAGGGAAACGAGAATTAGTTCGAGAAATCGGGAGTTCCGAGAAACTAAGTCTCCGAAAAATCAGAATTCTACTGTAATTATAAACTGTTTAACAACGCATTGGCCAGCACAAGACCGTTTATAGTTCTAGTAAGCGTGCGGCCTGTGTCATGCTTGTGCTTTACCGAGCTCTAACGCACGCTGTTTACTTCACTTGTTTGATCGTGTGCTTAGCTATTCACATCCATTGAGTCTAGATTCTTCTTGTAATTCTTCTCTAAAAAATGGTGTTTTTAAGTACTATGCGTGGACAGTTATTCTTCGATAGTTATATTTTTTTCTTTCTTTAGGGTCCACCCGGTCCTATTGGTTCCCAGGGCACTCAGGGAAGCAAAGGAGAAGCGGTATGACTTTATTACGTATTGGTGATTTTCTACAATGTTTAACATGTCTTCCAAACTAACAACGAACTTCATTGTAGGGCTATCCCGGCATGCAAGGTGGAGTGGGTGCTCCAGGAGCTGCCGGAGCCGCGGTAAATATGACATCTTACTTTTATTTCAGTTTTATTTCAGTTGGTTATTCAGAGTTGCTTGTATTGGAAGACATTTGGAACAAACCTCCCAAGATTGCTAATAATCCAAGGCTGTCATCTGTGGCAGTTTGATTAATGGATTGCGAATGTGAAAATACTTACGTCCTCTCTGCAAGTAATGGTCACATGGTACGATGTAACACCTTGCTGCCGTGACCAAAGCTGCATGCTGAGACATCCAAACTAATGTGACTTAACCAGTCATGTTTGGCTTTTCTAAGCGTAGCTTACCCTCCTGCCAGGTGGTATTTTGTTCTGTGACTAATGCATATAACGAAGTTATCTTTCAGAACTACGTTATTCCCTGTGAATCCCTATTACATATGTCTCACTCTATTGATGTCTAACTGATGTATCACGTTACTAGGGAGACCCTGGCCCGGCTGGTAGGAACGGCATTGACGGAGGACCTGGCCTTCCCGTGAGTATTCAAAGACTTTTTCTGTTAAAGAGGCTCATCGCTTAGAATATAATGAAATGGCTTGTGTTTCTCACAGGGTAGCCAAGGTCCGAAAGGAGCAACAGGGCCACCAGGGACCAATGGCCAACCGGTAAGTTTATTAATTTAATTTAATTTAATTACATGAACTGTACAAGAAAACAACGATTCTCAGCTTTACATGGTACAACACCTGTGATGCCCATCCAGTGAAAAGTATCTTGTAAACAATGCTACCAACAATGGCAATTATGCTTCTTTCACCTTACGTCATAATAGTTGTGAACGAGTCATAACTGAACAAGAAAAGAAAGTTGCGCGAGATTTTTGAACCAATCACTGAGCACAACAATGCAAAATCAAAGCAAACGAGAATTACTTTCGACACCCGAGTAAAAATCGCCCGACTATTGTCTCACGCTCTATTATTTGCTGTAAAAATTGCCTTCAACAACAACTTTATTACCAAAAAAAAAAAGACTTCATACAATGCTTCATAAAAAAAATAAATTAAAACAGGATATTGGTAGCAACACTCAGAAAAACTAAAAAGCTTATCGAGCTGAGCGAAGTTAAATTAGATTAAAACTAGGACGGTGGTTGGCAATAAAGCAAAATTAAATAAATAAATAAATAAATAAATAAATAAATAAATAAATAAATAAATAAATAAATAAATAAAATGGTTAATGGAAAACGTTAATAGCTAACAAACATTCTACAGCAAAATATATAAAAGCTAAATAAAGAAAATAAGTATTGAATATTAAGTAACTACTAGGTGCCAGATGAACACTCATTAATGTTGGCAGTATTTCTGTAAGATGTTAAGTTTAACTTCATTTTTGAACATTTTGAGGGGGAGGTATTTGATGTTTTCATCCAAGTCATTCCAAACTTTTACAGCAGCAAAGCGAATGTTGAATTTACCATAGTTTGTTTTGACAGAGTTAATATAATAAGTTGATCTGGACGCAAGCCTGGTTTTGTACTGGTGAATTGATGAAACAGATTGAAAAAAGTTATCAAAGGAAGACGGAAGAAGGTTCTTATGATACTGATACAAAAAAAGTGCATTATGCAAGCTAACAAGGTCACCTAATTTTAGAATCTCTAGTTCTTTAAAGAGAGGCTCTGAGTGTTCATCTGGTTTTGAAAAAGTTATTATACGCATGGCTCTCTTCTGAAGAGTTATTAAAGGTTTGATCGAAGAACTATAGGTATTGCCCCAGAGTAATAAGCCATATGTTAAGTAGGGATAGATAAGTGAATAGTAAAGTTGTTTCAATATATTTTTCTTTACATAATATCTAAGTTTGGATAGAACTCCAATACCTGTGTTGTTTGTGTTTTAGGGTGTCATCGGGGCCCGGGGAGCCCCAGGTGCTCGTGGTTCAAAGGGAGGAAAGGTAATTAATGAGCGGGTATTATTGCTTCTACACTTGTTGTCAATCATACTTATGACATTTAGATCATTATCGCCCTTCAGAGGCGTAGCCATGATGGGTCCTGTGGTACCCGTGCCACCACTACCTCCCAGTGAGATGATTTTTTTAAGTCAACAAAATACAAACCTTCTAATTCAGGTGGCTAAAGATGCGAATCCGAAGAATCAACATGCCATAAATCTTTTCTAGTGCTAGAAAGTTACATACTCCATTTTCAGGACCGAACTTCTGCAGGGGGCCATGTAAGTACCCACGGTGTGACATAGTGTGACCTCCCCCCCCCCCCCCCCCCCCCAGGAAAATCCTGGCTACGCCCCTGTCCTTATTAGACTAAGGTGTCTTTTTTTATTTGTGCAGGGCAATGTTGGACCTCAAGGAATTGCAGGAATTAGTGGTGCCCCTGGATCCATGGTGAACATTTTACGCTCTTTTTAACGATACCGTTTACTTTACAAATTGTGCCAAAAAAAGACACTTCGGGTGCCTTCCATTGGAAGGGTCAGTGGTCGAATATCACCTATCATCATGGTGCATCCAGTGGACCGACGAATCCTTGTCGAGAGTGGATTCATCGGTTTCTTCGATGCGCCGTGACCCAAGTTGCTTTTGCTAACATTTCTGTATTGTATTATCATTTTATTGTTAATTTATCTTTGTCATGACTTTTCTGAAAACACGCAAGGCGAAACATGCCTGAAATGGTAATGAAAGTTCTCAAACTTAATAATAATTCATCAAGTTAAAACAAAAAAAAAATCATAACTGTAAAGGAGGTTTGGATACCCGGTCTTGATTAGCATACATTTTAACGATTTTATTTCTCCGTTTACTCCTTAGCTTTTGTTTCGATTGAGAATCCAAACACCTCGAATTTCGTCAAAAATACTCCGCTGCGCGTCGTATTTTCAACTCTCTTCCCGTGTTTGATATATTACTTAACTAATAAGTTTCCATTTCTTTGTATATTTTTAGGGTGCATCAGGTAGTCCGGGAAGTGTCGGAGCAAAAGGAGTAGCTGGACGAAAGGTTGATACACGAAAGCCATATAACAGTTCTTATACGATATTTTTAATGTTTGTAGAAATTGTGATTTTTTTTTACCCACTGTTTGGGTTTCCACTTCTTGTAAAACTGAAAACCAAGCTAGCTTGGATGCCGGGAAAATCAAGCAGCTGATCTACTCCATTTGCGGTTTGTCAGTCGCCTCCCTCTTCAATTAGCTACGAAGGCTCGAAAACTAGAGGATCTAAGATCAAAGCTACGAATACGATGGGTTATTTCCTTAAATTAAAAACTAGCCATGGTATATTACAATTTCGGAGTTTTGATTGGTTCACAGGCCATGGTTTACGAGCTCATATACCAAGGACCAAAACTATGGTAGGTGTGCGCATCAGCGACAACAGCCGGGGAGCTCAAATGTTGCAATTCTTTGGGTGTTTTTAATAAAACAATTATTCCACTCGTGCTTGTTGGATATGAGAAAGGCCATAGGATGTACAGCGATGCGCTACGCGCCTCGTTGGCTATCTACCGTCTCATATCCAACGCGCGCTCGTAGAATAATTGTTAGTTATCACCTTGTTTTGTTTGTTAAATAATTACTTAACAATCTGATGCAAATTGTTTCTATTGTACAGGGAGAGATTGGAGCACAAGGATCCGACGGAGAACGAGGCCCAACTGGAAAAGATGTAAGAAGCTTTTAGGCGTTAAAACTTGTTCTACTTCATCGCAGGGTTATGTTACAACAGGTCTTGTCGTGTGTTCGATCAACTATCCAAAAGAAACATTGCGGTTGCGTCATTAAGCCATAGTGTGTAAGCCTCAAACGAAACGTTCGAAACATGCTCGGTCGTGGACCTACCGCCTTAAACTCTTGGCCTTTTTTTGCTCTTGAAAACATGCAGAAAAGTGTTGTCCAGAGGTTGTATTGCCATTTGGTATATGTTGCAGTTTGTATTTTGTGCTTCTTCTGCCGAACGGGTACTTTTGAGGAATTCTCTAGTGTGCCATAGTGACTTAGATATGTGATTGTAAGGATTTCAGTCCGCAGATTCCCATAATAACTTTAACAATAAAGTATGATTCAATGAATATTTCAGGGTGCCCAAGGTTCCCAAGGGCGGCAAGGCGAAACTGGGGTCAAAGGTCACAAGGTTTGTCTATATTCAAGATGAGAGCGGTTTTACTTAACCCGTGAAATACTAACTAAACTTTCAGATAGTATTACACACTAATTCCATTGTTTTCTTTTGTTTAGTTTTGATTATTACGCACTAACTGCTTGATGTTGTTCCACGGGTTAAGTAAAACCACTCTGTACATTACATGTAACAATGATTTGAGCTGGTGAGGAAGTGCCATTTACATGTATACAGCAAAAGGAACAATTCACTTCTGTTAACGAGTCTCTGTATTCTTATATTAAGTATTAACCTGTTTTCTTCGCATGGATGATTTATCTCCTGCTTGCGCAAACAACATAAACGTATATAGCAAATAAATACCGAGTGTAATGTAAACTTCATTTTTTATTTATATCGCAGTTCCACTCAAAAGAGTAGGAAATTAACAATCTGCAAAACGGCGACAAGCAGTTTCGCGACGTTTGCCTTCTCTTCTCTTGATTTGCCTTCTCGTCTTCTTCTCTGACCAGCCCATTCCCTCCCCTCCCCCCTCCCCCCTCCCACCACCACACACAGACACACGTCACAAAAAGGTATTTCATGTTTGGTAGTGGGAACACTCTTCTAATAGAATATTGGAATTTTGTTTTATTGTTGTTCCAAAAGGAACTTTTATAATGTCAAAATCGAGTTATTCATTTTCCTAACTGATTCTCGAATAAATTCATTTGAACATCTAGTCGACAACCTTTTTTCTTCTCGTCACTCATTGTTTGCTGTTGTTTTTTGTTTTTTAGGGAAATCGCGGCCCCATGGGACCTGTCGGTGTTTCTGGACCCCAAGGACCCAAGGTTTGTCTTGTTATCGATCAGTTACCAGTGTCACTGTGCGAGACTGCGTGCGTGTGTGTGTAATAAAATTATAAATACAGTGAAATTCCAGATTCTCGAACCTGTGGGCCGGCTTGTTCAAAGCACGATTAAGCTAATCCAGGATTAGCTTGAATTTTGATTTCAGTATTTTAACTTTTTAGTGAGATTGTCTGTTTATATTTCCCCCTCCAGTTTTGACACCAGCTAATCTCAAACGTCACAAAACATCAGCAATAAAAACACTTTTATACAAGAGAAATTGAACTCTCGATTAACTTTTAATCCTGGGTTAACGTTAATCGGCTTTCGAACAACCCAGCCTACGTGCGTTAGAACCTCTTTCTCGCTCAGAGGCCATTTACTCATTGACGTGATATGATGCTTAGGCAAAGGCTATCTAGCAATTGCCATCACACCCCTGCAGTTAGGAAAGGTCCTGTTCTCTGTTCAGCTCTGATTGTTCAGTTTGTCCGTTTGTTAGGGCGATATCGGAGAGGAGGGACCGAGAGGAACCCGGGGACCAAAAGGACCGAGGGTAAGTACAGCCTTGACAAAAGAGCTAAAACCAGTGTGATCATCAAACGTAAGTACCTTAAAACGTTATTAGTACCCCCTAACAACTGGAAGAGGTTATATAACGTCCTTTAGATAAGCCAGGGTCATTGCGTTATGTTCTTGTGTAAGACACTTTTCTCTGAGAGTGCCGGTCTTTACCGAAGTGTATAAAGGTACCGTCGAGATATTGATATGGTTCACACGGCTCATTATTTTAAACCCCCTTTCCCATTTTAACGTTTTTAATGTTGCCGTGTTGCAAAAACAAAGCCGGGTAAATTACAAACTCCATAAAACAACATTGAGGAGGAGGAGAGGGGAATGAAACCCTTGAAATCCAAGGCATTCGCGAAAAGGGTAAAGATTAAGTGGGATTTTCTGCACCTACTCCCTGTGTTACGATGGGAAACACAATGCTGGTGCGAAAACAGCACAAAATTCCACTTAACAGTAAGATGCTTTAATAACGGGGCCCTGGATTGTAAGTGTAAAAACAATATAGTTACGTGTATGGACATAAACATTTGAGCCGGTACTCTAGTGCGCTTGTCGTTGTAATTTAATTTCTCTGTCTGTTGTGTCATTTATTTTAGGGAATTAAAGGAGAAGTTGGCCCCACCGGTCCCCCGGGTGTGCAGGGAGTGCAGGTGAGTTAAGACACATTGTTTCTCACTTGCATTCACAGCTATGTCGTCACAGTGTCGTTGTACGAGATAATCAGTTCAACTTATTTTCATACATTTTTCCTTTTTTCTCGAACAGGGCAGAGCTGGCGGAAGTGTAAGTGTCTTTTAGTGTGTTCTGTCTCTTACTCTTTTTTGTTTTGCTTTAACAAAGTGTTTTCATAGTATGGTGTGCATCGCACTGTCTAAAATCCACCCTAATCCGCCTAGATTGTATCATCATGTATGAAGAGGAAATGTCAAAAAAATAACAGTTTTATCCTGCGTTTGAAAACCAACCAATCACAGCGGGGCATCGCTTTATAAAGTTACGCGTAACCAGTCGACCTCATCGCCTGATGAAGACTAGCAGTAGGCAGTTGAAACGTCGCGATTCACATCAAAAGTAACTACATCGTGACACAAACGATAACACTTCACCACGATGAACAGCAACAACCTGTTTGATGACATTAAGCAGAATAATCATTCATAGTTTACAATTATTCATAATTTCATTTTGCAATCTCCACTAAAATAGCGTTTTTAACGTAAAGAAAAACTGACTTATCTGTGCTTTTCAATTATTTATTTAAATACGTTCTTTTTTGTTTTGTTTTAGGGATCCAAAGGACCTGGTGTAAGTATAAACGTCTTTTTCAGTCAACGACTTTTCTCATTTATCTTCCTTGTTCCTTGTGTACACACCTTTAAGTTTTTAAGTTTAAATCGCTTGGCAAAAGAAAAAATTGAAACGTCGCAAAACCTCAGTGACCACGCTACTGCATCTAGAGCACATAAGGAAACAGTCAGGTCAACAGAAAATAGAACCATGCTGCTTAATATTTAATATTCATCCTCTCTACTCTCTGTAAGGCTGTTAACTGGATAGGAAAATACAGGAAAAAATCTATTTGATTCTTTTTATTAGTTGTAATAGCATCATCATACAGCAACTCTTTTACATTGTAATGAATCTATTTGATTTTTCTCGGCTTCCGTTTTCGCACCTAAATGTTAGTTATAGTAGCCTAATCATATAGAAGGTCGTTCATTTTCGTTTGTTTTTCTCTACAGGGAGACCAAGGTATCAAGGTAAGGTTTTCACCACTAGCTACACAGTTTGCTTTTTTTACAGTGTACGCGATGCTGATAGTCGAAGAACCACTGATAGCAATCCAGACAAATATTCTTATTCTATATCGCTCTGCTGTCACATTCTAAATACTTTTCGGCTGTTGTTCGACACTGGCCAGTTAAAAAAGACTTGGAGACGGTCAAAGAGCGCAGCATTTCGTCAATAACTGGCTTTTGTAGTTTAAATAGTTTTCTATTTCTACTGACCAAATAGCCTGCACCGAAGACGAAACTAAACCCCCGGTTTTAGATTGCGTCTGTGACGCAAGTAATTCACTCCAGAAATTGACTACATTTGTTTCATATTAGAACTTGATATCTGCAGTTTTTAAGTGCACAATGATCTACACTGAAATAATCTACTTTATTTTGTTTCTTTTTTTTGTTGCAATAGGGAAGATCAGGAGCGCCTGTAAGTACCGTTTTGTGGTGTGCAGTACATCTATGCAGTAAATCAAATCAGTTCACAACTAATTAGTGCGAGATGAATCTTTAGTGGCTTATATTATTGAGACGCTAATATGATATTATCCGGTACAATTCCGACCTACCATCCTCCGACCCTTAAAATACAGCCCCCAACCCCATCCTCACCCCACCCCCATCAGAATAAGCGGGAATGGGAGACAAGGGCGTCGTCTCCTTTCTCGCCTGTTGCCCGGTGCTCGCTGACGCGAGGATCGTATGATTTAGTATTTGCCATCTATTTATTTAACATTTCTTTATACACGGTTAAAAATCATCAGGTAATATACTATCAACAAAAGAAATGTAGACTTCTGAGAGCTTTACCCTATTTCTTTATATTAGATGCCACTATCTGATGATATAATGATAGTGATGTGAATAAACAAATCTGTGTACTCTGAAATCCAAGAGCAAAACTGATCTTTCGTTTTCTCTGTCACTCTGCAGGGTCCCCCAGGCCCCCCGGGTGATCCCGGCACGGTAAGTAGTAGTTAAGGGTGGAATCATTTATGCACAGTCTATTTGAATCCGCTACAAGAGGAGCGTGAGTTTTCAACACTATTCACGGTAAAGAACTGAGAACTGTGTTTTCTAACATACACTTGCATCGATACAAGTTTAACTGGTCTGATTAATATTTCTACACTGCACATTTTCATTACGATAACTTTCTGTTGCGAACACGCCGATTTTAATTTGTCTTCATATTCGTACTAAACGTTTATCCCTTTCATTTCCTTCCTTTTCAAGGTTGGCAGTCTCTTTGGGGTAAGTTCTTGGATTGAATACGGTAATCATTTTGCATTACCTTTCTAGTTGGTAATTTGCTGATGTTTTCCTGTGTAATAACTTGTGGATCACGGTCTGCTGTTTCGCTTATAGCCTCCTGCACACAGAAGAAAACGACGATCTGTTTCCAATGAAGTAGACGACCAGGTAACTTCTTTGATTTCTTTCGAAATTGGCAAATCCGTTAATTTTCCCGGCGGATTCAAATTTACGATCGTTTCCGAAGACCTTCGGGTCAACTTCGTGGATTTCTATGAATAACCTTAAATGGCGACGATTTTTTTTTGATGATGATGATGATGATGATGATGATGATGTTTAGAAACTATGCACAAACACAAAAGTTTTAAAATCTTTCTTGTGTACTAGAAGTGTTATGTTGCAATGGCGCTCACATTATGACCTTTATCTCTTTAATCCAATTTGGATTTTATATATTATCTTACATATGTTAATTTTTAATTATTTTAATTCTTAATCATGCACTTGATAGCTTTAGTCGTCATTTGAGACAGACCACATCAGCTATCTAATGCTGTAACTCCATCGTGTATAAATAAATGCTTTTATTATCACCGATATACATAAATTAACTACTGTAGTGAGTAGACTCTCGTAATAAATTCCTCGTGTAGTAAACTCCTTTTAAATATCTCGATGTTTTCCTGTTTCCAGTTTGTAGAGCTCACTGTTGGTGTATTGGAAGTCCTCAAGATGCTTAAAAACCTGGAAACACCCCTCGGTGGTTCAGCGAGCAGCTCAGCAAGAACGTGTAAAGAAATCATGCTGCTTAATAGCACGCTACCTGATGGTAAGAACCAATCACATTCCAGTATACATATTAAACAGTGTTCCCTAGCGATCAGTGTGCTGGACATGAAATCCGATAGCTCCTGGTTCACTAGCTGAAGCGAAAACACAGTAGTTCGAAGTTGCAATCTTTTGCCACAATCATGTAAATGGCAAACATTGTTAGCTATCAGAAGGGAATTTAGTCTGCAAAATTGTGTTCTTCATTTAAGGCGGGGTTTTACCTGAATTTGAGTAAAAATTTTAAGAGGTTTAAAGAAGGGATAGAAGAAAGAACTGAAATTATTTTTGGAACACCACCAGACAGTTGACCCCAACGCAAGAGCATCCCAGGTTGTCAGGGGACTGTTTGGGTGTCCATCTACTAATTTTTAACTTGAAATTCTAATTTTAAAATCACATTAAGTCTTCACCATTTCTTTTTTCTCTAAATTTCACTAATCCATTGAGAAAAACTATCTCCTCCCAAATATCCCCCAAAATCACACAAAACTTAACAAAACACCGCAAAACATAGATTCATGGGATGAGTGAACAGTTTTCCGATTGCTTGAAATGCGAACGAGATATTCGCATTAAACCCAAGTTATGCGGGCGGAAAAAAGGCCTTCAGGTAGAATCCCGCCTTAACTGTGTTCTCAGTTAAGTCTCGCACAGCAGTTCGATTCTAACTATCGTAGAAACTTCGGAAAACTACACCAGGCAAGCTCGTGGTATCTTCAGTCGTTTCTTAACAACTGTTTGCATTCCAGGCAAGTATTGGCTTGATCCTAATGGCGGATGCGCGGAAGACGCCTTCCAAGCCGAGTGCAAGTTCTCTGCTGGAGGACAAACATGTGTTTATCCAAATCAACAACAGGTAAGAACGTTTCCGAGAAAATTTAAGCGATGATGAATCGGCGAAAAAACTCTTCAGTAAGGAGTAGGCTCGGTCGCGTTGGATCAAGGGAACGACGGACGGAAAATCTACGCTTTCTATTCCTAAGATCCCACGTGCCATTTTTTTTCTTATCGGTAACTCAGATTGTGTTTATTGTAAAAGTAAAGAAGCAAACATACGAAGTAATTAAACAGCCCCAATTCTTCATTGTGATGTCATTATGTTATGGTTGGTCAGAACATATGATTTTTATACAAGCCAGTTATCGAGCTCCGACTAGTGCAAGACCGAAACAAACATAACATCAGTATTAGAAGTCAGTCATCCTGCGTTTTTTGTTTGTTTTCTTGTTTGCTTTGGAGTTTTAGTCCTCCGGGGAATGCCCGATGGAATTACTGTTAACATCATCTTTTACCCCTGCTTCCCGATAGGGTGCAGTGGTAGTTCTAGCTTCGGTTTCTGTAATAGATAGCATTTTCTGGGAGCGGGTTATCAGCCCGCCGCCCAACCCCCAACCTGGAGGACCAGGGGCTGTTCTTCTGACGTCTGGCCTCTACCCTTCGACCAATCCGGCATGGTTAGACCTGCCAGGGAACAAAGTCCCCGCCGGCACAGCTCTCCGGGTCATGGAGACACACAAGCTTCACCACCACGGCAAGGTGTCAGACCAAGGTGAAGGATGGAATTACTAAGGCTTAGTAATTCCATCGGGCAGCAGATAATTAGCCACTTTCGTTTCATGAAAATTTAACTCGATATCAAACAAACAGAGAATAAATCAATAACCATGCTTGTTCAATCTTCCTTGTTTGTGTCCTCTTTGCTTCACTGCCAGGATAAATTTAATATATTAAAAGTAACCTTGAACAGTAAGGTTCAAGTAAAATAACACCCTCACCTTTCACCTGTCATCTTCGTATCACGTGGCAAGTGACATTTCTTTTGTTTTTATTTGCAGGATGATAATTTAAAGGACACTGTCAAGGTACTAATACATATCTTGTTATCTGTAATATCCATCCTTTTGTTTTGGCCCTTTCAGCGTACCGTAGTCTCGCTATTGTGTGTTACTTGATATTTTTACATCTGAATGTTGTTTTAATCTTTGCATGCTCCCTCGCTTGTCTTCAGTTGTTGATTGATCGATTTGGTTGTGTTGCAGTTTTCGTACGAAGCAAGTCCAACACAGTTCAAGTTCCTTCGCCTTCTGAGCAAAGAAGGTGTCCAAGACGTCTCCCATGAATGCCTCAACAATGCCAACGACCTGACTATATCCAGTTTTAACGGACGAAAGATTCCAACACATCACTCTCGATGCAAGGTAAGAAGAGTATAGGCACAATTGTATCTTCAGACAAAATACTGGTTTGACTATATTATTTTGTTTTAATTAGTTATTTCTCAAGAATTGTTGTGATCTTGTGATGACTTCGCACATTAACAACTCGCTTGCTTCCTTTTTACAGACCGGCCAGAACCAAGTGCAGTCCATCACCAAAAAGGAATTGCTTCCTCTGAAGGACATGTCTACCACACACCAGCAGCCAATCAGATTCAAGCTCGGCCCAGTCTGTTTCCAATAAATTTGCACCTCCAGTTTTTAACATTATTTTTCTTTAGTTTCTGAATAGAATTTCAACTACGAATTGGATTCACATCACTCGATGCAAAAAGCATTAAGAAAAGGAAGCGAACAATAGCTATAAAGAGTGGAACAATGGTTACTCCCTTGTATGTGTTAGTATAAATAAAATGTACCTATATAAATGTATTCGTGTTCGTATATCAAGAAACGTTGGGAGTTGTAAACATGCTTAAAATACAAATGGTTTCTTTAATTTTATGTCTCATGGCTGCGTTCGAAGAAATGTTGTAGTAGAAGTGGATATGCAAAATAAAAAAGTACCGCGGACACACCATGAAAGAGGACGTTGTGTGGGATATCTTTTAACGCCTCGACTCGAACAGTACGCTACAAACGGCAGTCTGGTAAACGGGGCAATCCCTTTGTAGCCAACGCAATTGCGCAAAGCCTGGGTATGAGCTATGGAGATACGATTTGTTTGCAAATTTAAAATAAAGTGCGTGAAGAAATTCACCTATAGTATTGTCCCATTAAAGTTTCGTAGCTTTTTGACATTTACATCCAATTTACAGTAGTGCGAGATACTTTCAATGCACCTTTTAACATGCAAAAACATGAAAATAGTTCGAGCAAAATGCTCCCCCGTCTCTGTACCCCTACCCCCCTCATGGGGTAAAGTTACTGGGTGCAGAGTCCCACCCCCACGAGGGAGCTCCGACGTGCTCATTATGCGAATAGCTTTATCGTTTCCTCCTATGTGGGACGCATTTTCTTGGATTTCACGAGGCGTAGCCTCGTTTTGGTGCTAAGTTTGTTTTCGTCTTATATAGTCAGAAAGTTACAATTTTCATTTATAATTCTGGAAGGCGTAGTGAACGCGTGGATTTCGTCTATTAGCTTGATGTCCGTTAAATCTTGGATTCCTTGAAAAACTCGTTCTTAAAGGAGGACAATTTCGTAGCTTTTTTGGCATTTCTATTGTGCGCGGTTTTCATTCTACATCCTATGTACTTTCTCCAACCTTCTTATCACAGTGAAACTGAATTACATGTGTAAATAACATGGACTGATATACAATGCCGCAGCAAAGCCACGATAGAACATGTTTTCTTCTGGAATTTGATGAAAAATATTCTTCCTGTATATATTTTAATTTCGAGTTAGGCGGGGCGAAACGAAGTGTACTGGGCTGTTCTCTTGTAAACTAGGAGGTTTTCGCATTTTACAAGGGACTTCGACAACCTGACAGTCGAGTCATAACCAGTCTTTCACGGACGGTTTTTCGGGTTCCGTGGCATACCGCTGAATGGTTAACTGCAGGCGCAAAATAGAAATGGCGGATGAAACATGGCGTTCTTGCAGATTTGTCGTCGACATCAGGCAGTTTTTGAAAGTGCATCTCATTCTTTTAAAAGTTTATTGACAGCAAGACGTTTTTACAGTTCTTGCACACTACACCGTTACGCACAAAACGGGGCTGTGTCTTCAGGTAAGACGTGCACGGGCAAAAAATATGTGCTTATATTTTTTTCGATACTATTTGTAAACTGTACGTGTTCATGTGTTCGTAGTATAAAGAGCATAAACCCCCTACACTTATGTCATTATAATTATAGAAGACATCAGTTACCATTGGTTAAAACGCGTTAATGACGATCTAAGAAGTATTTGATGCAACTTATCAAAATGCTGAGGAAAGATTGAAACTTGACTGCCATAAAGCTTAAAAACACATGTACAGATACACGTGCTTACATCTTACGTAATCTGTTTCAAAACAATAAATTTTAGTGTACCAGTACAAAATCAGATTGTACCATGGGCAAAATTGAGCTGTAACATAGCAACTGAAAATTTGAAATGGAACACACTCTTCTACCAGGGTGCATTCCGTGTACATCCAACGCCGAAGATACGCCAAGGTTTTAAAAGTCTACGCCAAGGTTCTTTGTTATTCTTATATAAAATCAGTCATCTGAACGCCAGTTAAAACGCGCCGACTACGATCGTACGCTAGGACGCCACAAACTTTTGAAATCCATGCCGAAGATCTTCGGCGTAACCTCCATAAAATGCAGCCTGGCTCTTCTAGGGGTATAAAGAGTTCTCTCCCCCCACCCCCAGTTGGGGTTATAATAATGAGTGGTGTAATGTAATGAGGTGTCTTACATGTGGAGGTTTTGTACCTGGAGTACTGATGCCTACATGTAAAGTAAAGCGACACAGTTGAGTTTACTACCACTTGAGGCCAGTTAGAAATGTTGGGAAGGGGGTGGGCCAAAAGAGTTGTGCAAGGGAAAATTTCAAAACAAAAAAATAATGCACAGCCAAATGGAGTTAAAAAAATCATGCATCAACAAAAAGTGAAAAATCATGCAGAAGACTTGAGCCTTGCCTCCCCCCTCCTCCCCCCTCCTCCCCCCCTCCCCCCACAAAGAAAATTGCACAGCCAGTGGAAGGAAAAAGATAACGTGAGCTGAAAAATCCCCATCTCTCCCCCCACAACTTTTCTATTGGTCTGTCCCTTAGTAGTTCTAAAACAAAAATAAAAAGGTATTGATTGATTGATCAATCGATGGATTGATTCATGCACAGTGACTTTACTCTTTTCAGTTTATAACCATCTTCTATACTTTTTTAGTGGCTAGATGTGCATGTAACAACTTTTTGGAACCAAGACTGAGTAATCTCCAATCGACCACCTACCTGTTTTCTACTCAAGCCTTTCTTCTTCAACAAAAAGTTGCTAACTCAGTTGTAAAAAAGGTGTCTTCAGTCGACAAGGGTCAGTTGTCAGCAGGCCACAAGGAGCAAAGCAAATCAACACAAGCTAGCAAAAAGAAAAAGAACAAAAAGGGTGCTAAGAGTGTAGAGGAAGTAAAGGATGCAAAATCAAATGAAGTTAAGAGTAATGTTGTACAAGTCAACAGTGCACCAAATATATCAGACTCAACTGCTAATAGTCAGTCGAAACCAGGTCAGCAGAAGAAAACCAAAATAACAGAAAATAGCAAGAAGAAAAAAAGCAAAAAGAGTGCCAAGACTGTTGAAGCAGTAAAGAGCACAAACTCCAATAAAGTTAATGATGTGAACAATGTTGAAAGGAAGCAAAGTGTGGCTGTTAAGCAAGCTACAGGAATGCAAGCAGATATAAAACTGTCATCTACTAGCCAGCTAAAGCAACACAAAGATAAAAACACTACTAAAACAAACAGTGAATATCAACAATCAAATGAAGAAAGAAAGGGTGGAGATATATCAAAAGATCTTGTCAAACAAAAAGATTTTGACACAAAGTGTTCTAAGGCCTCGGAGACCCTGCCAGTGATTGAATGTTTAGGTAATGATGAGGTGCACTCATTGGATTATAGTTCTGAAGCTGTTTTGATTGCAGCAGAAGAAGATCTACATGGAGGAAGCCATGTTAGTGATTTGGCTGATATGGATGTGGGAAGTACTGGTTTGCAGTCAAAAGCAGAAACTCACAGCGAGAGTGAACCTGGACAACACTTTGAGTCTGAACACTCTGAGGTTTCAGGACCTAGGACATTTAAAGAGGGAACTCCAGGTGGAAGATTGTTTAAAGAAGAGACTTTAGCTGAAATAGATGCTTATCTTTACCTTGGAAAAGTAAGTTGTGACTGGTACAACACAAAGCGTGAATAAAGAACGCGGCTTTACCTTGACCCTTTTTGTTTCTTTTCCAACCATCAGGTCACACTCTTACAGTGTACCTGTGTACTTTGCCGTAGATGTATAATAGTTAATGGCCTTGTTGTGGTTCAGTGTATAACCCTTGGTCCCGGCAATTTGGAATTTTCCTTTGTTTTGTACTAATTATCATATATTACCATACACCAGAGCAAAAGAAAATACCAAATTGTACCAAAGGTAACATTGAACCACAACAATTGCATTTTGCTGCTAACTGGTGCTGTGCCCTTTCACTTCCTAGCCCAATGAAGCAGAGAGGCTGTTCAATAGATTTCTAAGAAAGGGGAAACAGTTTGAAGTTCACACATATAACAAGTTGCTTCATGGTTGGGCACAAAAGGGCAACTTGATGAGCATAAAGTTGTTGTTCAATTTGCTGAAGAATGAGGGACTAGAACCTGACATGGGAACATATGCTGCTTTACTGCATGGCTATGGAAAGTACAAGAATATTGATGGAGTAAGGAATATTATCAATGAAATGAAAGAAAAGGTCAGTTAGTTGTTTATTAGTTTTAAAAAAAGTATAGTTATTAATTATAGTGAAGATTTCTTCATGCATTAGTGAGGCCCTGCCAGGGTAAATTCCGACAAGCGACATGGGCCAAAAAGTAGCGACAGCGCTCAAACGAAATAGCGACAAACGACTGACGAAGCCAAATGTATGTCACTAAATTTCCGACAGCGTTGTGTAGCCTTGCGAAAACGCCGACACGAGACATTTTAAAATTCCGACAAGCGACCTGGGACACCCCCCTGGCAGGGCCTCATTAGTTCAGATCACCAGCTTGGATTCACATACATTAAGTCAAGCTTTCACATCCTTCCAAACCCATTTCCATGCCAATGCCAAGCTACACGTATGACATTGTACATGATCTGCAGTTTCAACTGCATAATCATTTTCATTCCAGATTAATATCAAGTCTGTGTTTGGGCCAAAGTACATTGTACAGCAGGTGCTGCCCAAACCATTGTAGCAAATCTGGGTTTCTGAAGCATGAAGTAATAGGGGTTCAGTTAAGTTTCCTAAGGCAAGTTGTCATCAAGGAAATCTACTAGAAGATCAAACTCTTACTGCTCGCACCAAATCAATTTGTCAGAACAGGTAACTAACCTTGTTGACTTTTTGACTTGAGACCCCCTCTTATCTGGAACACTGAGCAAACAGGAGTATTATTAGATTGGCTACTCTCCCTCTCTATGAAGTGAGATCAGTTTTGTGAGGTTGCCCTAACAATTTACCCATACCCGTTTAATTTTTACATGGACATGTACATGTACTTCTGGATGGAGAGCTCGGCACTGTAATTATAGTTAGTGTTCTACCCAAAAACAAGAGGCAAAGTTATCATGGCTAATTGACTCAACTTAGACTGCTCGATCTGGAGTGCACTGTGCTAATCATTAGGCATTCTCGTCCCCAGAGGCCGCGATCCTTCTGGTCTGCGCCAGGAATCGAGACCCCTGGCCACTGAGCATGCGCAGAGTACTCGCTCTGTAGTTTTCAGCCAATCAGATTTGTTAGATTTGATAATAAGTCCTTGAATCGCGGACTTCCAGTGTTGGAGGCGGCCAGAGGTCTCGATTCCTGGCGCAGACCAGAAGGATCGCAGCCTCTGGGGACGAGAATGATCATTAGGCCACTTCATCTTCCATTTTATCTCAGGCTAATATAATGGCTTTTAGTAAAAGAAATTAATTATAAGTGAAATAATGTATCAGTAACTGGACAAACTTGTTTTTCTACAGCAATTTGATGTCAACCATATAGTTAACAAATGCCATTTGACAGAAACTCAAGCCAAGGAAGTTGTTAACGCACTAAAACTTGTAAATCCTCATTTCCGACCGACTGTAACAGGATCACAGAGTGAAATCAGCTACCCATCCCTGTTAAAATCATGGTATGCTGACAGACATAACTTGGACATTAAATTGAAAAGTGTTCCTGGAAAACTTGAAAAAGAACTTGAGGAATCCAGGCTACAGGAACTATTTGAAGAGCAAATTTCGCGGGAACTTTCAGGATTTACACCCATCCTGTCAATTGAAGACGACAAAGAGGAGAACAAGGAAAATGAGAAACTAAAGGAAATGTTTTTAGATTGTCGCAGCAAGTGGAAGGAGGCTCTAATTAAGAGCTTTGAGAATGACATGTTCAAAACCAAGAACTCACAAGGTTAGTTAAATTACAGCTGCATGGCTGTATTCTGTGATTGTAAAATAAGACCTCCTTTCATTCGAAGATCAATCATGACACTTTCAGTTCCATACATTGCGCCCACATAAATGAAAAGAAAGTTTATATTTTAGTTTTTTTTTAGAAAAAAGAGTCCAAGTCAAATCAAATCAAATATTTTATTTTTGTAACCTGAACTTTTGGTGTCAGGGAAAGGGAAGCAAGCCCAGAAATAAAAAAGGGGATAAGCCATTTGACAAATTGTTAAAATGTAACTAAGTGTCTGATGATGATAAAGTAGTGTGTACTGTGTAGTATACAGCTACATATATTGTTGACAGTGTGCATTATATCTTTAATCCAGGACAACCTTTGTATCCGAGATTTGCTTCTTTTTTCCAAATCTTTGAACCTGATGAGCTTGCTGACATAATGCTGGACACCATTGTGTTTTACGTCAAAGGACGTATCGAAGGAGTCCCTTTGTATGGCATTAGTGGAGAACTGGGTTCTGTTCTCAACCTGAAATACATTGTGAAACACAGAGTGCAGTCAGGAATGTTAGACAAGGTATTTTTACAGGCAATGCATACCACTTATTAACCGAGAGTGAGGTCATTACAGGGAAATCTCAGACCGAGGCCTTGATGTATTGGCCGAGCGATAGCGAGGTCAATACATCATGGCCGAGGTCTGAGAGTTCCCTGTAATGACCGAACGGACAAGGTTAATAAGTTATTTATTATATGGCCTTTTTAGCGGTGAAAAAAAGGGAAAGGTTTTTCAATATCCGCTTGCGTGCGCAAGAGGTCATTCGAAGTCATGTTCACTGAACCGAAACGAACCCGGCCATGCGATCGAAACCAGAAGAAACGGTTTCTTTGACAATGCGACAATTTTTGTCTTCATTACGGTATTTTTTTGTTTTCGCCCTCGTGCTCGTAACCTTCACAGCCTCACAACTCAAAAGAGCCGTCGAGCAGAGAAAAATTTTCATAATGCCCGGTCATTGCAAGAAAATCTTGCCCGCTCAGCAGCCAATCAGAACGAGCATACTATTGAAGCCATATAATAAAATTTGATAAAAATAATTGTCAAACCTTCCTTGGTGGACACCCACAGGGCAGGGAAGTGTCCATTTAAGAAAACTGCCCAGTTATGGGAGGTTAGAAAATAATCAGTAGGGTTTATGTGTACTTGGGCCAAGCTGAAAAGGGTTGGCTTAACAGTAAAAACCGGCTACTGCTGGGATTGCATGGTTATTTTCACTATAAGGAGAGGTTAAACCAGAGAAAGACTCAGTACATATATAGATTATATCCAAAAGAAAACTCTTTCTGAATCAGCAGCATCCAGGTTCATCAAAAGTAAGCGCTTTCTTTCTTTCATAGCTTTGCTAACATTGTTCTTTGCAGATGAAGGCCATATACCTTGACTACTTCTCATATTTGATGGATGAAAAAGTTATGGCAACAAAAATGGCACGTGAGTTCTGGAATGAGCTGGACGATATGCTTCCACTTGGAGGGTCGTTGCAGCAAGATGTTCCAAACTGGCCATGGGCAACAAAAGTTGTGGTATGTACCTTTAATAATGCACAATTCTTACCACACAACAATCATTTGATTCTACAACCAACCCTATTCAAGGCTGTATTCCATATATTGTAATCACAAACGATTGCACAAGGTTGCAGATCGCAGAATCACAGATTGAACAAAAATTCTAGGAACATATATGGAAACACCCTTGTATGATCAATAGTTCAAATTGAGACTGCTTATTAGAATCAAGCCTGCCTTCACACAAAAAGCATATGCTATACAAATTGTGCAAGGGTTTGTGGATAGTTTGGCAAGTTTCCAGATGGATGGGTCAAACTGGATGTTCCCAATTCAGTCAACATCATTTTGCATTTAAATCGAAATATTCATCTCAAGAGTAAAAGTTTGAAACAGCTTCAGGTTTTGTTCTTGAGGGGAGAGCTTGTTTAGGTCTGGCTTTATACATGTAAGACCAGTTTGTACGTGAAAGAATTGCCTTACATAGTATGGCCTTCAATAGCCCTGTTAACAACACCAGCATTTGTTCCTTTTCAGTTTGGTTGTTTGCTGATAGAATGTTTCCTCAAGTCAGCTCAAATCAACGTGAATATCTTCAATAATGGGCCTGAAAAGATGCTTCCAGCATTTAATCACACCTATGAATTTAAATTGGACAAGAGGTATGGGGTGTTAAAACCACACCCAATTGTTTGTAAATTATTCAAAGGATACCTGGCAAAGCAGGGAGAGATTTCCATGGAAACAACCTCAGTACCAATGCTGGTACCACCACGACCTTGGCGAGCTACCAAGGATGGAGCATACCTTATACTACCAGGTTTGCAAGTTTGACACCCTATTTGTCTCTCACCAAGTGCAATTGAATAAAAGATTTTTCGCAGCTCTGTTTACTGCCTTGTAGTTTTAGGCGGCGTTTGTATTGATATGCAGTCTGGCCTTATTACCATTGTGATTGCCCTGCTTACACAGACGCTATTTCTGTGCTGCACTATAACTACTATGCCCATAATAAGTTTCAGAAGTAAAATGATGTGCAGCATATTTATACAGCATGCAGCAGTATTTCCCACCACCTTGCATTTTCTCTTGATTATCACTTTGCTTCATCGTTACTAAAAAGTTAGCTGTGGCAGAGGACACCTTGAGAACTAACGTTGATTCACTATTAATAACTCTACAATACACAGAAATAGAACTCAAATGTATGAGTTACTGGTTATTTTAACTAGTTGCTAGCTTCTGATGGCTTCCTAGATTCCTGCTGAAAGATTGTAGGCTCACTGAGTCGGTCTTAGTAAACAGGGATAATTCCCGACTGAGGAATATTCGAAGAAGAATAACAATTTTTGTTGTCTTTTTACGTCAGTTGAGCTCATTCGTAGTGCTGGTGACGAAGACGGTCAATATGACAAACTACTGGAAGAAAAGACCAACAAGGAGGACCTGGTCGCCATATTTGACTCGCTGAACTTCCTTGGAGGGTGTGCTTGGAGAACTAACAAAAGAATCTTGGATATTGCCATTCACATGTTCAACAGTGGCGGCAATGAAGACTTAGCTGTACCGGGACCTGTGGTGCAACCAGAAGTGGATTCGTTATCATTGAAGTGAGCACAAGATGAAAAGATGAATTCTCCTTTTCGTTTGTTGGTTCTTTGTTAATGTTAACAGAATAGCGAGATTAAGTATGGCGTTTTACGGGAAACGGCAAACGCGAGCTTGCCTTTCATTTTGTTGCCTTTCCATCAAATTATAAAATAAATCCCTCAGAAAAAAATATGGAAAAAAATACACATTCACAACAAACACAAACCTACTCATGTCCGCGTTCAAGCGCCAAACGGCAAACAGCAGAAGTGGAATTTTTGCCGTTCGCTGGAACGTGCGGGAAAAACAAGCGTCATGCCTAATCTCTCTAATAGTCAACAGAAAAGTGTTAATCACCCAATTATTTATTGGTATACATTTATATCTGTTTTAATTTCTCTGCCTCCAATACTAACTTCGTTTTTCCGGTATTGGAAAGCCAGCATTAACCCTTTCACTACCAGATTCAACTAACGTAATGTAAAAGCCATTTAGCAGATTTTCATGTGGTGCTGTTTATTTTTTTTTTCCAAATGAAATTTGGCACGGTCTTGCGAGTGAAAAGGTTAAGCTGCCAAAATTAATTCGTAACTTTTAAGAACGCAAATGATAATACCCCCACGAGGCTCAGACAACATCAGCGTGTTCTGAGAGAAATAGGGGGAATCTTCGTTTCAAAAAAGGTGTTTTAGGAAACCGGTTGTTGTAGAAAGAGTTTTAGGAAAATCGTCCACCATTCCGGTTTGTTTGTCCGAGTCTTGTCTGAGTCATTACGTCACTCGCGCGCTTCGCTATGGTACAATACATTTCTGCCTCAGCTTTGGTGTGAATATTCACCTCAAATCTGTTTTTATTGATTTATAAGGTCAGCCAATGCAGAGGAGAAAAATAAAGTAATCCGAGAGAGACGATTGGCCAAGAAGCTAGCTCGTGAACAGTTTTCTCTCCGTATGTCAGCCCTGTACAAGCTCTCTGTTGCCAATCATTTCCGTGATCACGTGTTCTGGCTGCCAATCAACTTGGACTTCCGTGGAAGAGTCTATCCCATTCCCCCTCATTGCGCACATGTCGGTGAGGACTAGGTCTTTGTAAATTTTTTTAACAATATAGTATAGCAATTTATTAATGTAATTCTCCACTGGAAAAGTGAGTTTAGTTATCATTATTCAAATATTTTCTTTTGGTTAACAAAATTATATGTCGTTTAGTTGCATTTTGTCTTTCCCACCGCCTTCAGTAGCAGAAGTTGTATATTTAATGCTTTTGCCTATACTTGTTGTTTATTCAGTTATTCTAAAGTTGTCACATTCTCTATTTGTAGGGGACGACCTAAGTAGAGGAATGCTCCAGTTCGCCAAGGGTGTTCCACTGGGCAAGAAGGGTCTGGATTGGCTCAAGATTCATTTAGTGACATTGCACGGCGCGAAGAAGAAATCTTCCTTGGAGGAACGTTTGAATTACGCTGATGAGATCATGGATGATGTTCTAGACTCGGCCGATAACCCCCTGACGGTGAGTAATTTACAGCAGAATTGTGTGACTGTCAAAAAAACGGTTTTTGCCCATTAAGACCAAACATGTTTTCTCAGCGAATTAGATGCAATAGCGAAACAATTGGGTTCCTTACTCTGTGCGTACTGCGTTATCGGCAAAAACTGCAAAATTACGGAAATTAACGGCGTTCTCGAAATCCCTAACTTTCTGGACCTTTCTGATAACCAACCAAAGCGAACCAAAGTGCTTCATGTGAACACCAACGATGTTTATTGCAGGGTCGAGGCTGGTGGAAGACTGCTGATGACCCGTGGCAGACGCTGGCCACTAGCATGGAGATCGCAGACGCAATACGCTCCCCAGACCCCACGCAGTTTGTTTCCCATCAGCCAGTCCACCAGGATGGCTCGTGCAATGGCCTTCAGCACTACGCCGCTCTGGGCCACGACAGTTATGGTGCCAAGCAAGTGAATCTGATGCCTGCCGATAGACCTCAAGATGTGTATGAGGAGGTACAAATTTATGAATTTATACGCTGCTACTATTAAGGTTTACCAAGGCAAAATTCCAATATCCCTCGGCTTTATTAACTCTTTCACTTCTTACAGAGTTTTTCATCCACCTTGTCTAGCATAATAAACACTACCACGTGAAAGTACCGGTCATTAGCTTTCATATGAATGGACACATATAAAGTGTTTGCTCATAGACATTAAACCAACCACTTTTTAAGGTTTACCAAGGCAAAATTCCAAATCCCCGGGCTTTATTAACTCTTTCACTTCTTACAGAGTTTTTCATCCACCTTGTCTAGCATAATAAACAGTACCACATGAAAGTACGGCTCAGTAGCTTTCATTTGAATGGTCACACACTTAGGCTTCAATGGAAACCTGCTAGGGTTCCATCCACAAAATTGAAAATTATGACTACCATTAATTTTATCTTGACTCTGGAAGTGGTACGAACAAACACTTTGATTTATAATCAGATAGAGCTTTGATTACCTATTTTGGCACTGTGTATACACCTTATTCCAAAATGGCAGGAAGTGCATTATTCTTTTGTCTTCAATGGCCTCGATCGCATCTGCAGAATTCAAAAGAATCTTTGGCTTAAAACGAGGCAACAAGGGCCAATTGATATATAGGCAAAAGAATAATGTATTTTCGGCCATTTTGGAATAAGGTGTATGCTCACCGTGACTTTCATCGCTCCTGTAGGTCGCCAAACTTGTGGAAGTAGCGCGACTGCGTGACGCAGCAGCCGGTCACGAAATCGCCAAGGATCTTGAAGGAAAAGTTACCCGTAAAGTAGTGAAACAGACAGTGATGACGATCGTGTACGGCGTCACGTTCATTGGAGGCCGGTTGCAGATTGAGCGACAGTTGAAAGACTTGGGCTTGGAGGGAAAAGTTCTTTTCAAAGGTTCTTATTATTTGGTGAACAAGGTTTTCGCCAGTATCGGCGAGATGTTCACAGCTGCAAGAGGCATTCAGGTGAGTGGAAGTAACGCGAGAAATCATTGGGTACCTCATGTACGCTGCCTTGATTGATGCCCTAGACTACAAGTAGACTCTCTTTTTTCTGTAGTTTGTCCAACAAAAAGTGAAGCAAATACTCGGCATAGCCACGTGAGAACTGTAAAATTCGGACTGCTGATGTATCATTAATTTTTTCGAGAAATCGATTGGGAGAATTTACTTTCAATGTATGGTTCTAGCCAAAAAAATTATCTATTTCTTCAATTGTTTTCATGTTCTTTTGTAGAACTGGTTTGCTTCATCAGCCACTCAGATCGCGTTGTGTGGTCACTATGTCGACTGGTACACTCCTCTTGGCCTGTACGTCAGTCAGCCCTACTGCAGAAAGCCTCTAAGACACTCAATAAAAACCAATCTTCAATGGTTGCTATTAAAAGCTACAGGACTACCCGATATTCCGCCTGACACAAGGAAACAGCGCGGAGCTTTCCCGCCAAACTTCGTTCATTCCCTGGACTCCACGCACATGATGCTGACCGCGTTGTATTGTCAGCGATCTGGGTCGACGTTTGCTTCAGTGCACGACAGCTTCTGGACGCACGCAGCTAATGTCGGCGTGATGAACAGAGTAAGTTATACATGTAGGTGACCCAACAAAACAAGCATATTAGTTAGGCGAGCACATAGGCTGATTGGAGTCTGTGTCGTGCTCGTGGACAAGACTAAACTCACACAGTGCTTCTCCCTGCCCAATATATATGGTTTCCTGAATCTCCTACCTTGTTTCAGAGCAAACTATGTGATTTTCCCTAACCTCTTTTAGATCTGACCCCAAAACTACACCTTTTTTGAGTCTAGAGTAGACTCTACCCAGGAAAGCTATTTTGGTTTGCGTTTCAAACATTAGGAACGTAACATTTGATTGTTGATTTGAGTGCACAAACCATACCTTACTTCAGACCAAAATAGTCAAAATCTTCACCATATTTCAGAGTAAAACATCGGGAAAACCCTACTCTTTGGCGCCAGATATACCTTTATAGCTGAAATAAGGGAGTAACCAGGCTCCTCTTGGGTTACCTGCGATGATCTATCACGTGCCGCGTTTCTATCAAGGCAGTAGCAATACTCCTGGCCGCTTCATGCTAAAAGAAATGGAGCTGAAGATGGCACTGATGAGCTACGTGCCTCACCCGATCTCTTGGACTGGTTACAGCAGACTTCGACAGGGTAGAAGTCTGTAAGAGGCACGCGGAGTGGAATGTTTCTCGACATTGTATTGTTAGAAACGTTGATTAGTTCAGAAATGTAATGTCCGGCCAATGTCGGCAAATAATCTCCACAATAGGAGTCTTCCTATCAATCTCTTCTGTAAGTAATAACCAGTTTATATCACGCCACTTAATACAGATTTCTCACGACAAATGCTTTTGTCTTGAGGCTTATTATCCGATCTTGTGGCTTTCTTTTAGTTGAAGTAAACAGTCCCTGTTGTTTTTCCCTTATACAGATTTGCCGGGAGCAGTTTGTCGCGCTCCACAGCGAACCAATACTGGAAGAGCTGCAGAAACATTTCGAGGAGAATTACTCAGGTCTTAAGTAAGTTGCTTACACCAATAAGAAACGAGCACCAGTTGAGGCTGATAATTTGATCGGGCCTGTGGTTTCAGTCGGTTTAGTTGCTAAGCAACCTCAGATTCTGCTTGGCTCATGCTGGCAAGACTGATGTGGAGTCAGCTCGTGAGTGCTTTTGGATTTTAACATTGAAAACTGTGCAAGTTTTTAAAAGAAGACCACGTCGGCTTTTAAAAAGCACAGATTATTTTTTAAAGGCTTTGTTCTTCCGTCCGCACGTTAATGCTTCTAAACGAAAAAAGTTTTCGAACACTAGCGCAGGTCTCCGAATATTGTCTGAGCTCCAAGGCTCTGGCAGAGCTACGTGAAAACTGCTTTGCTCCTTTTGATTGGACGATAAGAATCGGAAATTCTTTGGGAGCTCTGAAGCGTTTCCGAAAACGGCTATTGTTCCCCGACTCGAAGTATCAGAATTTGTTTCTTAGAATACAATTAACGACATGAATTGTGTCTTGACAGGCTTAGTCGTCCTTTGAAACTCAAGGAGACTGGAGAGGAAAGAACGTACGTCTCATTTGAAGGAAGACCTGAACTCGGTAAGGTTTATAAACATCAGTGTACAATGTAATAACGACAGAAAGGACAAACACACTGGTACGTTGTAGGGATTCACTGGGTTTTAGACAAAGCCTGATAGAACGATTAACCGCTCACAACGAACACAGCCTCCATTATTATAGCAATGCCTCCCGCATGGGCTGTTCTCGAGCATGACACGCGTGGCATTTCAGCTGGCTTCTCTTTCCACGCATGGCAATTTTTTTCGCAGGCGGATATCTTTTGGGGACAAGGCTGTTAAGGCAAACACAATCGGGTTTTACCTTGTGTGGCTTTTCTTTAGCCGACCTTGTCACGCGTCACTTGTTGTAAGTTCTAGGATAGTATGGTTACCTTACCCGGCCTTATGCTTTCTTGTATTATCAGGTGATTTTGACATCAAAGAAGTTCTGAACTCCACCTACTTCTTCTGTTGATCATCGACAGAAAGAGAAACAACGGTCTTGACTAAGTGATCTTGGTGGATTAACTCGTGTCACGAAACGTCGATAGTTGCGTTCTTTGTAAGCAGCATTACAAATTGAGGTCACGCCACGTGCAGGGTCGTCACGCAACCTGTTTGGAAAAAAATGCTACGTCACAAGATGATGATTCCCATTCCAACGATTCAACCTTTCAAAACACAGCGATTACTAGTCAAGTTAAAATTAATTGTTGGCAAAGACGCTGTGGAGGTGCTAGGCTATTTCAGAATCAAACACCGGCACTTATTCTTAGTGTCCAAAGTTCATTTTTTAAAAAATATAGTTTTAAATTTGAAAATAACAAGAAAGTACCATGTTTTAGGCTAAACTTCCAAGCTGCGCTGTTAATATGAACTTGCGAAAATGAAGTGACGTTGTTTTAAAAAATTTTGCAAAATAGCCAAAATTTAGTATCGCGAAACGTTGACGGTTACAGTCTCCTCTGCTACTGTCCATTTGTTTCGTCACGCAATACTCCGTGTCACGTGATAAGACTATAATACAACGGCTCGGATATGAGCTTTCATAAAGGACTGCCGTAGTTTGCACCCAGTCCTTTTTCTGAAATATTTTGTCGTTAGATTAGCGAATGGAAACGGTGCTTTTCAGTTCTTTTACCATCTAAATGCAGAACAGTCTGCGTGGCAGGCTTTCAAAGGTGGGGGGACGAGAAGCCTGCGATCGTGCTTCGCGCTTCTCATTTTCCTCTTTCCCTGCGCTTTGAACGCCTTCAAGGCAGGCTACGCAGTATGAACATGAAATAAAATAAAATGAAAAAGTTATTTAAAGCTTCTCTTTACATGTCACTTGTACTTGTACCAATGATTTAACTGTCCCTATTTAAAATCAATATTTCAATAATATAATATAACAATTAAATCTTATTTCAATAATATCATCCTACCTTAAGGCGGGGGGTACACTGCTGAAGGCCGTTTTTCGACCGCTTAACTTGAGTTTAATGCGAATATCTCGACCGCGTTTCAAGCAATCCAAAAACTCTCTGCTCGCATGTGCGGTGCTTTATGAATTTTGGGGGGATTTTTTTTTTTTTTTTTGGGGGGGGGGGGATGTTTTGGAAGAGATAGGTTTTCTCAAAGGATTAGTAAAATATGGAGAGATAAGAAATATTGAAGTTTTAAAGTGATTTTAACATTAGAATTTGAATTTAAAATTTAGTAGATGGACACCAAAGCAGTCCCCTGACAACCTGGGGTGCTCTTGCGTGGGGGTCAACTGTCTGTTGGTGTTCAATAATAGTTTTCTTTCTTCTATCCCTTCTTTAAACCTCTTAAAACTTCACTTAAATTCATGTTTACCCCCGTCTCAAGAATTCTTAAAGATTGCACGTAAACAAAGCCCGAAGAGGAACTTAAGAGTTTTTCGCTGTTTGCATGGACTGGCAGCCATTTTCACCGCAGCAACAATAAATGCAAAACCTTGGGATCAGCGCTTAAATGCGCTTACATCTCAAAATGTATCTCACAGCAGCAGCAACTGAAGCTGGAATTGTCAACGTTGTTAAAAACAAAAAAACTATTTCGAGTATCGATTCGATTGTGACTGGTGCTTGATGAATGTACTTCTTCCCACCTTCAACGTAATGAATGTGGGCGTCGGAACATAACGTCCACGCGACAACCCCCCCCCCCCCCCCCTGGAATTTTTAGGTGCAATAAGTTTCGTGAATACTTAAACTTTCGTTTTCAGAACAAGGAATATACAGCCTATTTTCCTCATTGTGGAAAGTTGTTTTCATACGTGAATGAAATATTTTCTGCTTACTGTGAAGGGTGTCCTTTGTCGGGGGCGTTTCGGAGGCGTTTTGACCGGCCGACCAACTTGATTATTCTAATTATTGTCATTCCCTTGACAACTTGGAAAAATTTAGAGAAAGTTTTCCTTTCGACAGCGACCAGCCTCTGGCGTCGCCTGGGGTCTCCCTCGATCTCTCCTTGTGAGGAATAATTTGGATGATTACTACTGATAAGGTCTTAAAATTGCTGGCTCGACCTGATCAGAAGGCCATACCCTTGGGCCACTCATTCTTGTCCCCAAACCTCTCACGTGACCAGCGGCCAAATTGGTTTGCTAAAACAAAGACGGTTTTTGCATAAAAAAAAAAGAGTTCAATTCCCAGAGGAATGGCTTGGTACACCAGTGTTCACCAGTAAGGCCGCCGTTTCTTTCTTTTTGGAGCACCCGTATGGCTGCCGTGACGTCGTATGAAAACGCTCTGCTGGTTTTTACCGTCACACCGACCATGTGACCAAAAGAAGAGAGCTCTAGGAACGACAAGGAACTCTATTGCGCGCGCAGTTGTGTGCTTTAAACAGGCCCGTGTATTTCTCGCGAGTGGCGAATGCTTCGGGCGCTGCCGAATACCTGGGACTAGCTAAGCAAGAGTCTATTCAACTCCAATCCTTCTCACTCAGTTTATTTCCATTGTATTCACGGATCACGTTACAATAAATACACTAAGACCGGTCAGGCTTCCCTGCTAGTCGAGGCTCTTCTCCTTTGGCTGACGGACCATTCCGTCAGCTCAGCGAATACAAAGAAAGGAGACCTCTGCTAGCAGGGAACGGTCAGGCCCGTTTTTACAGGCGATTTTTGTCGCGCTTTTCAACGCAGCTGTTGTCGCGCTCGAGCTTGCGATGAAAGTTGCACGAAAATCTCAAGTGTAAACTGACTTATAATTGTGGCAATTTTGTCGGCGAGATATCGCAGAAGTTTCAACCACGTTCGAAACCCTTGCGATTTTGATAGCTCAGGCGCGACCAAAATCGATTAAAAAATCGTGTGTAAACGGGGCTTTAAATGACGAAGCCTGCAGACAAACCCTAACCAAAAACTAACCTTAACCCTATAAAAGAAGTCTAACCGTAATACTAACCCTGCCTTACTATCCCTGTATCTAAGAACTAACCCAAGCTGACATGTATCTTGCACTGCTGACTGCAGACTGAAATTAGTTTTTAGCTTATAATGGATAGTTCTCTGGAATTCGGTTCACTATATTATTATACTACTGTAAAATCGCCGAGTTCAAATACAACAAATAACGTAGTTCACGTAGTATGTAATACAGCATGGCGGTGTTAACTCGAGATGGCGGGATTCTTTTATAACAAATTAGACTAAAGATTTAATTAGTCGAGGGTAGCAACTAACGCTACAAAGGAAAAAGTCAAGGGAAATCGCAAACGTTTCGAGATGCGAGGTTTAAAATAAATGCCTTAGAAAATACGACCTAATCCAAGCGCAATGAAAAGTGCGGACCCTGGGGCGTGTTATATGACTTGATGTGTGCTAGCGGTAGCCGTTTCAACGGCACAAGAGGGGTTATCAAACCTAAAATAAAAGAGAAACAGTCCTAAAAACACCCATGGTAACTTTGGCTCACGTAGGAGAATAGTTACAACGGTCGTATAAAGGCAAACAAAAATTAATCTACGCGTCTTTCTTGCTTGTCTTTTCCTGTTAATATTTGTATTTCAATTAACTGAAACTTTTCATTTGTATTTTATTGTCCTTTGTCGTCTCCCTTTTAGTTTTCTTGATTATTTCCATTTTTGTTCCCTTCCTTTTCACTTTCCTTTCCATCTCCCTCTTTATTGCCTTTTTCTTTATCTTCCTCTTTTTCATTCTCCTTGTTTTCCTGTTCCTTCTTGTTGCCTTTGCTGTGAAAGAGGAAAGAAATTTCTGAAAAGAATCTCGCCATTCGTTTTACTAACCATTAGAGCAAAACTAGAAAAGGATATCAAAAAATAAAGTAACAGATTGAAATCCGGAGGTCTCGGGTTCAAGTCCCGTTCTGACCACTAGCTGGATTTGTTCTCAGTTGTCCCGAGTTCAACTCCTCGGCCATGCTTGTAAATAGCCAACTGGTCTGCCTCCTGCCAGTTGGGATTTTTAACCATGTTATGTTTATTTAATATGTTATGTTTGTTTAGTATTTGTTTCATAAACACGGCCCCGTAAAGCTTCTAGCTTCTAAACGCAAACCGTGTATAAATAAAGTTGCTTTACCCTTTTTTACCTTTTGCTCGGGGGACAAGTCCAACTTACCCATGATCCTGTGCCGGCTGGGTAGGGCAGGGTTCAGTGTTGCAGTTCTCTGACTCCATTGCTGGGCCCAGTACCTCGCAGTTCTTGCCATTGTATGCTGGCACAGGATTGGTGCATTCACGAGTCCTCTCGTGAACACCGCCCCCACATGTTACAGTACACTCACTGAACTCAGTCCATTCCGAATAACCACCATCAACTGGAAAAGAAAAAAGCTCTTGACTTAACCCACATGTTGAGTTTCTTATAATACCGACAACAGAAATTGATGCACAGGCCAGGGTTCATTGAAGTAAGAATCTGCATATAAGCTCACTACTACCCCTTACTTCAGTTTAACGTTAAACCTTTACATTTTGAAAGACGGCATGACTGCTTGTTAAGCAAAATTCCCAGACTTTGGATTAAACAAAGGTAAAATCTGTTTCTTTGGGTCCTATTCACCATATGGTGAGAAGGAACTGATCAAGGTCTGTTTCTTGACCAGAGCAACAGACAAAACTATCAGAATCATGTCATTTCCTTGACTAGCGATCGATCAGGCCGAAGCTTTATTTTTTCCACCTTATTTATCCGATTTAATAGCTATTCTTTAGTCAATCAGCTGTAACCTTAACAAGGAGTCTTAATAACCAGTACAAGTTTTGTTAGTATCCATGAAATTGTTTGTTGGAATAGTTACCAAGTGCGTGTGTTTCAGTTGGAGGCAGCGTGGCCTAGTGGCTAGGGCGCTGGACTTGTAATCCGGAGGTTCCGGGTTCAAATCCTCCTCCCTGCCACTAGATGGATTTGTCTTCGGTGGTCCCGAATTCAACTCCTCCACGCTTTGTATATAGCCAACTGGTCAGCCTCCTGCCAGTTGGGATTTTTAACAAGTTTCTGTTTCATTTATAATATTTGTTTCACTATTTACAATGTCCTCAATTAGTACAGCTGTACTAAACACATTGACACTTAAATAAAGTGATTTATTTTTATTTATTTTTTTCACATGAATAGTTCATACAGTTAAAGTTCTCATAAGTGGCCACCTCAGAAATTCCAAAAAGTGGTCATTTTCCGGCTTAGACGAGGCAAGATCTGCAATCGCCAAAGGCACCAGGCACTAGGGAGATCTACAGCTATGAAACGCCATTTTCCACATTTTCATAAAAGTACTTTTTCAAAAAAATTATCTCGTTTAATTTTCCCAACTAAACGTATTTAATATAGTTTAAAATCTAGACAAGGCAAGTGCCTCGTCTTGCCTCTTCCTAGCTACGGCCCTGCACTAGTGCTGGTCGTTTATGAGAATGGGCTCTCATAAGTGGCCCCACATTTACTGGCATAAATCAGAATATTTTTGAGTTGAAGAGCTTATAAAACATGTTCATTTGTCACAAGCATGTGACAAAGAAAAAATCGCTTACAAGAGTGCTACAAAAGAGCTTCCACAATGGTAGTTGTTGAGATTTTGTATGAGAACCACCTCTAAACATATATAATAAAAAAATATTTACACGTTATTTACCTGGACAAGGTTCAACATTACAGGGCTCTGATTGAATACTTGGTCCCAGTTCTTGCCCTTCGCATGTTTTCCCAAAATACTTTGGCTCAGGATTGTCACATTTGCGTTCCTTCTGCCGAAATCCACCACCACAAGTCACTGAGCATTCACCAAACTCTCCCCATGGGCCATAACCCCCATTAACTGGAAAGAAATAATTACTTTAAATTAATTTATTATTTTTTAAATTAGCACAACACCAAAGAAAAAGTGAAAAATGCTTTTTAAACAGATTTGATTTCCTTTCAAAGAGGAAAAGTGGTGCTCATATGCACTATGCACTCAACATTCAACTGAATGCTGAAAACTGAGCTCCTGACTACTCCACAGATGACAGACAGATAAATTAATTTTATATAAAGGATCATTTTAAGTGAGCTTTAAAGACACACCTTTATTCATATAGTACATTATTTAATATGTTTTATTTTAAACAAATGTTATACACTATATTTTGTTACTATTTCATAAGACAGTGCACATTAGTTAGTTAATTTATAGTAATTTGTTTGTAATGCACATATGAAAATGTATATTGAATTCAGGCGATATAAATGTTATTATTATCATTATTTATATTGTTATTATTATTATTATTATTATTATTATTATTATTATTATTATTATTAATATTATTTACATCATTATTATTGTTTCAAAATCAAATTTTACAAAAAGTGAATATAAAAGAAAAGAAAAGCTATTAAAATTCTATACGTATTATTCTCATATAATTTTAGTCTTTATTTGAAACTATTGGATTTATTATTATTAATTTATTATTATTATTATTATTATTATTATTATTATTATTATTATTATTATTATTATTATTATTATTATTATTAAAGTTGTTGAACAATCTTCCATTGTAAATAATGAAAGTAGGTGCCAGTAATATTCATGTTTTCAATTATCTGGACTCTCAATTTTCCAGACTATTTACTCAGTCCCACCAAGTCCAGATGATCGATGTTCCACTGTATATGAATTAGATGGTAACAGGACGGAGTACCATCTGCTGTCTTAACAAAATAATTGGACAACCATAAAGCAAATACTATCCCAGGAATTTTGATGCATTTTCTGACAAAACAATCTCGAAATTATGACAAGGTACCAACAAAGAACCTTCAATTAACTTATACCGGTAATCAAAATGTGCCTAGAACAAACTGTGAATAATTTTGGTAAAGGAAGCTTGCCAATGCAATTAGTAGTAGCTTTCAGCATGCACTTAACATATATACTAACCAGTAGGTGACAGCTCAAAGCTACCAGGACTCATGTAGCACAATAATGCAAAATATGCATGTAAAATGAAATTCTTACAGTCAAGCGCCTCGAGCCATAGCCACCTGACTAAGTTTTTGACATCGTTTTGACACCTTTTTGATTAGTTTGATGGGTTTTATGGCTTCCAGTTGCTTTAAACTACCAATCAGATGCCAATCAAAATGAAAGATGGGGTATCAAACATTGCATGATATGTCATCAAACATCAGAGTTTGAAAGGGTTTCAGACAATGTTTTGCATGAGCGATTATGCCAAGTTGAACTGATGCTAAATAAATCTAAATCGTGCCAAAAGAAATTTACTCAAACTTAACTTTTTTATACAGGAAATGGATTTTAAAGCTCCTTGTGAGGCTTAACTTTCAAGTTCAAGTTTTCTGCATTTGTAAACCAGATGAAACTGAATGCTTTACAGATCTTAGCATCACGGGAAATAAACTTTATACGAAGTCAACAGATGTTTACATCTAGCTGAACACAAAAGTTTTGTACTTTTAGTTTTATGGTGAACATTTTATTTTTGATGGTTTAATGAAGCAAAGCTCTTTTTGATAACTTAACAGTTAAAAACAGTTTAAAGAGTTTTGCACACAGAAGAAAATGTTTAACTTCATAATCACTCATATCATGCAAACTGTTGTCTGAAACCCCTTCAAACTGTGAAGTTTGATGATGAATAATGCAGCTTTTGATATAGCATCTGATTGGTAGTTTAAGGCAACTGGAAGCCATCAAACTCATCAAACTCATCAAAAACTTGTCAAAAAGATGTCAAAACTTAGGGGGCTATGGTTCAAGGTGCTCGACTGTAAAACATGAGATTCTCACCAGGACACATGCCCTTTTTACACTCCTTTGTTTCAACACTTGGTCCAAGTTCTAACTTGTCACAGCTTATCCCACCAAACATGGGTGCTGGACTATCACAGCTACGCTCTCGTTTCTGTACACCATTTCCACAAGTTACTGAACATTCACCAAAGCCTGACCAAGGACTGTAACCACCATCAACTGTATATACATTTAAATTACTTTAATTTAAAAAGCATTATGTTTTAGCATTTTAAGCAATTTTAGCATTTTATTTCTATATTTTGTTATTTTTCACTTATTTTTCAGTGTCCCCGTTTAGTGTATTTTCTGCTGCTATTGCTGTCGATAATCAACACTCAATGAAAGGGATTCATTCATTAATTCGTTCGTTCTTTCGTTCGTCCGTCCGTCCGTCCGTCCGTCCGTCCGTTCGTTCGCTCGCTCATCATGTAATGTGTTTTTTTTGCATTGGATTGTGGGATCAAGACCTATTTTGTCAGGATTCTGTCAGTGGAATTTCTGTGATTGGAGTTGACTATTTATTGTTGACTATTTATTTCAGTACGAAATCTTTCTTGACTAACTGCATACATGTATGCCAGGTGTATTTTAGTAACTTCAATGACAGTATTTTCACAAACTAAGCAAAAAATGGATATGTGGAGCTCCACTTTAAGGCTTGTCTAAAACTAATAGCATACAGTACAGTACTATATGATGTACCTGGGCACGGATTCATGTTACACTTGAATGTTTGCGTATCTTCACCATGGACAGAGCAGTTTTTACCACCAAACCTTGGCATGGGATTGCTGCATGTCCGTGTCCGAAACCTAGTCCCAGTACCACAGGGCTTCGTACACTCTGAAAATACTGTCCACTGCGAATATCCTCCATCAACTGTCAAAAGTGTAAACAACAGTGACAAAACATTAACTGCTGGGAAATATTATGCACTTGTAGGTTGCAAAGACTGAAACTGAAATTGAGCACTTGCCCAATAATGGAGGCCTAATATTGCATTTGACCTTGGATCAGGAGGCACAATGATAATAAAGAATAAATTACTATATTTAAGGAAAAAAGTCTATCACATCAGCTCTAGCTGGGACAGGTCCTCTATTGAGATAAAATTGGAAATATTTGGAATTAAGAAATAGTTTTTCAGGAGAAAGAAAAACTGGAGCACAACCTGGGCATGGAACAAGGATGAGAACCAACAACAAACTAAACCCACATATGAAACATGTATCAAACCCAGACTACTTTAATTTGGTGGGAGACAAGCACTCTCACCACTGCACCATCCCTACCTCTCCAACTTTAGTGCAACCTTGCCAGGGGGTCCTGTGTTGGTGAATAGTTTCATGGGAAAGATCTATGCTTAATTCTCAGTGTTGTTCTCCATTTTGGGATATCAGCCTCAAAAGCGGTTGGGGGCTAGCGGGTGATGGACCAGAAGGAGTACAGGTGGTAATACTGACCTGATCACTTACCGGTACAGTTATAAATTTATTATGCTACAGTCTGAACTAACAAGAGTTGAGTGCAAACTCCAAATTGACAAATTGTACTGATGATGTTAATGGCCTCACAATCTTTACAATTTGCATGCAAACATGTACCTGTAAAGAGCGTCCTGTTTATATGCAGGCGGTTTTTGAAATTTTACACCCTGTGAAAAAGCATGTGAATTTTTTTTCACAGGTTGTTTCACAGGTTTTCATCCAGTAGAGAATACTGATCAAATGTGCCTGACAATATTAATCAGTCATGTTAGAATTTGCATACAGGGCAATATGGAATCCTTCATGAATACTTTGCTGAAATGTTTATGTGTTTTCAGTTAATAATTTACTCTCAGGTTTTAACAGATTTTCGCCTGGTTTGTTCCGAAAAACCAGAAATACCCATAACTTGAAACATTTTTTTTTTTTCATCGATGTTGATCCTGCTCTCAGCGGGAGTGCGGGACCGGTGTGAATTTTTGGCTCATTAGGACAACACAATGTGAGGCGAGTTACCCGGTAAGTCTTTATAATTTCACCGGTCCACCAGGCTGTACTTACGTAGGTTGGCTTGTTATCTGCTGTTCACATCCGTGGCTTATTTTAGGTAATAACAACAATGCATGGGCCTTGGACAACAAGAAATATAAAAACTCCAACCTGTGGAGTCCTTTATGAAATATAAAGACAGTGTAGAAGTGCACTTACCTCTCAAAACATATCTCACAAAATTATGAGCAACGAAAAATATAGCAGCAACTAAAGCTACAACTGTCAACGTTTGCAAGATATTTCGAGGCATGATTAATCGTATATGTAGAACTGATCGTACAGTGATTTCTGGTTAAACTCGACCGAGAAACGCGCACTACTTTCACGTAATAAAGCAATCCTTTTTTCTGTTACTGAATTTATTATTGCTTACCTGCGACGTGGTTATTCTAATTGTTTTCGTTCCCTCAACAACCAGGAGTTCGATGGAAAAATTCTTTCCTTCTACGGCCTCGAGAAGTTTTGGTTCTTGGTGGGAGGGAGCTTGGGGAACAATTTTTGCGTATTATCACTGAAAATGATATGGAATTGCTGGCGCAAGAACAAAACGATCGCGTGATGGGGCCGGAGGGGGGTAGCTGGGGGACCTGCGTGATGGAAATTGTTCGAAGGCGCTTTCTCAAAGTTGGTGTGGCGTTGTTGCAAAATCCTTGCACTGTTAGAAATACTGCTAGACTTTTGTGTAGAAGCATGTCTATGAAAGCACTTATAATCGAGGAATTTGGCGACTCGTCGAAGCTGAAGTATACTGAAGTGCCAAAACCAGAGCCTGCTGAAGGCGAGGTACAAAAAACATCTTACAAAATCTGATCTCGAACCAATCATTCTTAATTATCACATTATAGTCGAGGAATATCTATTTAGCTGTTGTTCCAGGACTACTTTTTTCATGCAAAAAGGTCAAGCCTGCAGACTTAGCCGAATTTCCTTGGTGCCTGATTGCTATGTTTTCCCGTGTGTTTTTTTTAATTTTATGGGGTTTTTTGGATCATGTTACCGTAGGTAGTCTCGTCTAATATGTCGGTCGATATACAGCTATTTCGAGAACTATTCAGCACTCAGTTCATGTAGTGAGACTCCTCATTTTTTCATACATGAAGTATAAATCTCACTTAACATTCAAGTTAAAAAAGGTCGCCAACAACTTCAACAGGATTCGAACCTGGGCCGTCGGATTACCGCGCGAGAACTCGATCCACTAGGCTACCGACCACCGGCTGCAAGAAATCGTAAAATTTGGCTACATATCCTAACCTCAACTTGAAGGCTAACCGCGAGCAAACGAAGCTAACGTAGGCTAACCGGAGTGCTTTTTAGGCTAAACGGAGTGCTAGTAGGCTAACCGGAGTGCATAGTAGACTAACCGAAGTGTATAGTAGGCTAACTGGAGTGCTGAATAGGCTAACCGGAGTGCTGTTTTGTATTCACTACATGAACTGAGTGTTACGTGGTATAAAATGTCATGAGGTTTCTCCCTATTGTCTCACAACATCAACTGAGTGCAGAATAGTCACTCCCATTTCGAGAAACGTTGTCGGAAAAAGCACAAAACTGCACAAGCCAATCCCGAAAAGTAGTATGGGTAGATGTATAGCACTACAGCACATGTTGAATACTAATGAGATATAACAACAAAATAAGCGCGAATTTCAGGTTTTCTTTCTTTTCAGACATTTAGAAACAAGGTACGTTTAGCCCCTCTGAAGTTTAGAAGAATTTTCTTCACTCAAAGACATGCGACAGTAAAAGTACAGATGTAGGCCCCAGAGAGGAAAAACAAATTTTCCATGTGCAAAAATACAGACTTGTAAATTTTCTCTAGGCCAATATGCAAAATTCGAGTGAATTACCCAGACCACCTTTTGGTCTTGTTGCATGCACTTTGATGCTTTTTTTTTCTGACAACCTTTCTCAAAATAGCTGTATACCTATTTGAAGAAACCTTGACCATGTGAAAAGCCTAAACCATGCACGTTATCACCCAATGGTATCCTGGGTAGGCAGCATTGGTAGGCTGAGTAATATTCCAGTTTATCGATAATCAAGATATTTTCTTTCTTTTAGAGCCTTGTTAGAGCATGATTTATGCAGCCTTTTTATTATTATGTCTATTATGTTAATTACAGACAGCGATTATTCTTTTCCGATTTCCCAGTAGCATTTGGGTCGCATCATTCCCCGGGGGGGGTACTCCCATATATGGGCTATATAGGTATGTGCCGCGGGATAGGGTATGGTTTTTGAGGTTCTCGGTCCTTAAATAGGGTATCATTTTTGCTCCTTTTGGCATTGTGTTCCCGGTGTTATCCTTAGATAGGGTACCTAAATTCTATCAGCTAAAATAAATGCCCAACTAAACGTAACAATCGTCTGTTTAAACTATAAACTATCCGTTCAACTAGTAGCAAAGCGATTTTGTTAAGATTTGTGTTTTGCCGTGTGCGGTTAGCCGTTATTTGGATCGTCACCCAACGTTTCTCCTCTCCTTGAATAGGGTGTCATTTTTCGGGTTTGGGCCTTAAAAAGGGTATCAATTTTCGTTTTCTTTATCCTTAAATAGGGTCAAGGTTTAAGAACCTTCGCGGCACACCCCTATCCGAAATTTATGGGAGTACCCCCCCCCCCCCCCCCCCCGGGCATCATTCATGGTTTATGCTTTTCATGGGTCAAAGATTCTTCAATTAGGTGTACTGTTAAAAAAAAAACAAAAACATTTCAACAGGATTTGTGGACTTCATGACAAAGGTTGCCTTCCATGGGTTAGGAGGGGGGAGGGGGTATCCACTGTCCATATTGAAATACAAAATGGCCAAGATATACTGACAGTACTTCACATTTGTGACATTGTTTTGATGTTTGTAACCAGAAAAATAAATAATGTTTAATTCAACCAGGGAATTTTATTTGTAGGTCTTAGTGAAAAATGAAATATGTGGCCTGAATTATCTAGATGTTATCATAAGGAAAGGCTTCATGCCTGTTAGCAGACTGGGATCCCAGTTTCCTGTAACAGTAGGTGTCGAGGCCGCTGGGACAGTGGAAAAGCTAGGTTCCAAGGTGGAAGGTTTAGCTGTTGGTGAGAGAGTAGCATTTGTGGTTATTGGATCTGGTGAGTTCAAAGAAATAAATCCCGCAATTTAAAGGGAAGAAAATACAATGTGTAGAGGGGTAAAAAAAGTAAAGTCTGCATACAAGGCTAGTGGCCCATCAGGTCGGAGCTTATCCCAGTTTCCGTAGCATAAAGCGACTAGCTAGGAGTATTTCTACTCCCCCTGGATGGGATGCTAGTCTATCGCAGGATTTAACCCCCAGCAAACATTTTGCTGGTACCCATTTTTTACACCTGGGTGGAGAGAGGCACCATGACTGAGTAAAGTGTCTTGCCTAAGAAAGCAACGCAGTGCAGGGGGAAGCACTTGTAAATCACCTATAATGTCCAATAGTTTTTATTTTATTTTATTTGAATCTTCACTTCTCTGATAATAATCTAGTTATGCATGCTTCATACTCTTCTTCAGAAATTTTGGCTTTTGAGACCCCCTACCACCTTAGAAATTACCAACAACCTTCCATGGGGGTTGCTATGGATATTATCTGGAATCCCACATTCAAGCTGTTATATCACTAGTATTTCAAATGCCTTTTGGTTATTAAGCAGTTCTCAATTTGAACATACCAGTATAATGATATCTCAAGGAGAAACTTGTTAAGTATAATATACTATTCCAGTTTTAAAAAAAAATACCAAAATCAAGCATGCTTTGCAGACCTATAATGCTTGATACTGATCCAGCTCTCTGCATTCATTGCAGGCCTATAATGTCCGATAATTATTGCCACTCTAAGACAAGTGAAATAGTTGCTAAAAAAGTATTGAATATTTTCCAAATAACAATTAATAACATGATATTATTTTCACCGTTAAGAAGATGCTTTACCCTTTTTTGTCACAACCAGGTGCACACGCTGAATTTTCCAAACTGCCTGCTACGAGACTTGTTAAAATCCCAGCTGAAATCAGTTTTGAGCAAGCAGCTACAGCTATGATTCAAGGAATGACTGCACACTACCTTGTGTATACGAGTGGCAGAGTGAAGCCTGGGGACAAGGTGTTGATACATGCAGCTGCTGGGGGGACTGGGTCCCTTGTGTGTCAAGTGGCCAAGAATGCAGGTATAAATAAACATTCACAAGTCAATTTAAAATAAATTCCCAAGTTATCATCATGTTACCAATATTGAAGAAAAAAAAATCAAATGAACTGCTTTTAACAGTGCCACTCCATAAATTTCTGCTCATGTAGCTCTTGTTTGAATGCTGTGGTGTTTCATGTACAGATACAATAAAATCATTACTCTCACTACTGTGCTAATTAAGGGCACCAAATAAAGTAACAAATGTTGAAAGTAAACAGAAACTTGTTAAAAATCTCAACTGGTGGTGGGCTGACCAGTTCGCTATATGAATCCATCCAGTGGCAGGGAGGAGGATTTGAATGCAGGACCTCAGGATTACCCCTAATACAAGTAGTGTCCTAACCACTAGGCCATGCTGCCTCCAAGAGAGATAGCAGAAGCGAATTGGCTAATAATTATCAGTAAGAATTAATTTTTAACTAAAAAACTGTTAACTGGGACTGTTATCTAGGGGCGGCTCAGTGTATTGTGCATCCCAGCCATTTTAGCAGTGCTTTCTCTTGATCTGATTTCTCTGTTGCAAAACATTATGCAAGCAAAATTGTAGCCTGCATGCGGCCGTCTTCTATTTTCTTCTTGCAGCGGAAAAGAACAAGTCCCTTTTCAAATGGCATCTGCGCGCAAGCTAGCAAATTAAAATTGCTGCAAAATTTTCCCAGTCTATCCTGATTGCCCTCTTTTTCTTTTACCCGTTTAGAAGTGAAATCGACTTATTGACATCAGCGACTTCCTTTCTTAATCTCGACATGCAACTTTTCTTACAGGAGCGTTTGTGATTGGAACAACTAGCACCGAGGCCAAAGCAGCAAAAGCGAGGGAGGCTGGAGCAGATGAGGTCATCCTTTACTCACAAAAAGATTTTGTTGAAGAAGTTAACAGGATCACGGATGGAAATGGAGTGAATGTCATTTATGACGGTATTGGGAAAACAACGTTTGAGAAAGGTACGATAAGAACACGTGTGAGATCAGGACATTTAAAAAAATATATACCGTGCCTCCCAGATCACGCCGCGGTTGGCGGCGCCGCTAAAACGTTTAACCCATTCTGCCAAAGACGACCTTACAAATTTCTGTGGAAGGCGCACGCATTGGCCAAATTATTAGCGCATGGGACTCCGGATTAAGCGGTCCGGGTAACCGGGTTCGAACGTTGGCAGACGGTTTTTGCAAGACGCTTACCGTTTCACAGTGCCTCGCTACGACCGCTCAAGAGCGAATACGTAAGGGCTGCTGGGCGCGACCTGCGATGGGCGAGACTCCCATCCGGGGAGGAGGGAGGATGACAATATTCAAAGTCCAGCAATATGAGCCAGACTTGAGCTTTTAGTTATTCATTACGTTGGGAGTTCTTCAGTAAATGAAATAACAAGCCAAAAAAAATAATAGACTATAACAAAAACTTTTGAACTACAGTATGGAACATAAAGGCCTAACTTTTTTTTTTTTTTTTTGGCGGGGGGGGGGGGGGGGGGGGGGCATGCATGGTTGCGTTTTTTTCCTTTCTTTTAATTTTTGCCCGTTCTATTGTGTCCAGTTTCATCCTTCGGACAATCCTCGAAGGCGTCTGGTGATCTCTCTTTCTTTGTTTGTTGCAACAATAGCGTTACCGAGACCTCTTGTAGCCCCTGTACGTTATTTTCCCTAAAGATCGTGGGGGTTGAGGAGTGCATCTGACTTATAACTTAGAGTACAGGTTCATATTTTCTATATTTCAGGCTTCGGCTGCTTGGCTATCCAGGGCATCAATGTGTTGTTTGGAGGAGTGTCGGGATCTCCTGATCCCTTAGATGTGAACACCCTCTCAAAAGGATCCTTTTCCGTCTCCCGTCCCTCCTTGTTTCATCACATCGCCAAAGATGACGATTTGAAGTGGCGAAGTTCCGAAGTGCTTGACTGGATTAAAAAGGGCAAAGTCAAGTTTGGTGAATTTACAACACTGCCTCTATCGGAAGGAAAGAAAGCTTACGAGTTACTGGAGAGTGGAAAATCTTCCGGAAAAATATTGATCAAACCGTAAAGCTAGAAATTGAGCTGTCATTTGCCGAGAAACTCTTAGTTTTATTCCATCACTGTGAATGAAAGTGGAACGGAGCTTCTTCTAGATCAGTTGTAACACCAGTTTTGGTTTTTACCTACTAAATAGCTTGGCCTTAAGCTGAGCTATGCCGAGTGTGCTGAACTAGAAAACGAAAATCACTGTAACCAATCAGAGCATAGAAGCATGCTTTTTAACCAATCAGGTGTAAAACCAAAAACAATCGCGACTCGGGTACTCGGTTATTTTCCCGCGCTGTCCAAGTGCACTTTTCAAGTTGTGCTTGATTTACACATGTCTTTTCCTATTCACGTTTGTTGTGCTGGCGCAATTTGTGATTATCCTCAATGTCAGAGTATTCGGCCAAAGGAGACGTGTGAAATTTAGGCTATAATGTGATCACATTGTTTTTGGTTTTACAATAGAATACCTAGGGCAAGAAGGCAACAGTCCATGTATGTATGTCCAAATTATTAGCTCTAGGACTTTGAAGATGTCGACATGTACTCCGTTATAACCACAATGAGTCATGCGGCAAAAAAAGAAAAGAACAAAACAAGCAAACAAATTTTTCTTCGCATATACATGTAGGTACGTGCTAGTTATGTAAAAGGTAGTTAAGACGGATAAATTATGTATTACGTAAGCAGCATTTACATGCGGCTGTTGTATTAAACACCTATTTAAACTCATTTGCCTCTGATATCGCTGTATGTGAAATTTCAAGTGCTTTGTGTTTCATCTTCCAAGGATATAAAAGCAGAGGAGTTTTGGAGCCCCAAATAAAACAAAGCAGGACTATACATCGAGAACAGCTTCTCGGGTAACTCGAGCATTCATTTGTAACACCGACACAAACAGAAAGTGTTTTTTTTTTCGCTGACCAAACCGGTCACAACCAGCTAAAACCGGCGGTCTCCGGTTTCAGTGGTGCGTTGTCATTTGTTGTTTGTTCGTTCGTTTGTTCTTGATAAACGAGTTTGATTTTAGCAACACAAATAACAACCTCACCCATGGATGTTTTTTATGGTACGTGATTATCTCTCAATTAAACTTCCTCTGTTAGTTGGAAATTGAGGAACACAAACTCAAGTATATTCAAAATACACTTATCACTTTGCTGGAACGCGGAAATGACCAACACCTTACATCCATGTCTTGTGTAAAATGAAAGCAAATTATCATTTCTCCTTTCTATCTCTTCTTTACACACAGGAGCTTGCTTCCGAAACACATGGCTAGCAACCCAAAAGTGGATGACATCCTGATATCGAATGATAATCTCCCAAATTTAAGGCTATTATTATACCATAAAAGGTGAAATGCTCCTAAAGTTCAAATTAAAAACACATTTGAATGTCACGCAAATCTGATCGTTGTTTATTACACTACGCACGTGCCACGTCAGGATTTAGGCCATTTAGTCGGGTGAATGACTACATTGGGTACGAACATTGAAAGTTCCCACGATGTTTTTAAATTGATGTCTGAACTCGTGGGATATATTTGGCATTACGTGCTCCTAGCTTAAGATGCTAGATCAGGAACTCCAAGAGTTCTAATTTTCACGGAAATTCGGAAGTAACGACAATCCGGAACAACTGTGCGGGAACGCGGAGAAATTTAAATTTATTCCGTGACCGCTACGATGACGTCAGGTGAGAAGTAGTCTACAGCATCACGCTATTGTAGAGTTGACATGACAGGCTAAAGATCCTTTTTCAGGTAGTGTCTTGAAAGTGCTAGAACCTCGCAATGTTCAACCTCTAGTCAATAAAGTTTGAACCAATCTTGTAGATTCTGGAGATAAAGTTGCGGTTGGTTGACAATTTATATTGCGGCATGCATCGCGCCCAATCCGGATGTTTGTCTCCACCCCCCCCCCCCCCAACCCATCCCTTAACTCCCCCCCCCCTTCGGTATGCATAACGAATGCAGGCCAAATATACATTATGATCATGTTTTTTTGAAAGAAAATAATCTCGTTTCTGCAAAAAGGTCTTAAATGTTTTTTTGTGCTATCAATCGATCGTAAACTAGATAGGTAAATAGCACTTAACGCGGCTAAAATGTTATCCCATTCATGTTAATTTCAGTGGAATCTTTTCTATTTTAATAACATGACGGATAATAAACTACTTCAGTTGAAGGGCTTAATTTTGGATTTCACGGAATCATGTTCTTTGACTCACGTACACAGGTTAAAAACGAATGCTATTATACTTGAAATGAAAGAATAAAACAAAACAAAAGTTTTTTTTTAATATATATTATTTAATTAAACTCCTGGTCCATTCCGCAGACTGAACTTTGTCAAACGGCGCCAAGAGATAGATACCCTCATTATAAAAGACTTGAATATTTTTCTGCGGTTTGCAAAAAGAGGGTATCAAAATCTCTAGGAATTAATCTATAGATCCACATCTGGAAATCATTCTATTCCTTCTCAGCTTCGCAGGGAAAGATTTTAATTTACAAGGAAGTAGATGGCCCGAAAGGAAAATCCAATTTCGCGCCAAAAGCTTCGCCTTTCAGCTCAGCTGAGACACCAATAAGTCCATTAGCCAATCAGAAGCGTTCTCGTGGAAATAAACCAATCATAACACAGGTTTTGGAGAGACCGCAATGAACAAACCACAAGCAATATATTTCACTCGTTCGATTCTTTTTGATCATTCTCTGTTCGAACAAGCTACAGCAAGGGTATATTAAAATGTCTGCTGACAAAAAGACGGTGGTTTTGGCATACAGTGGAGGCCTTGATACATCTTGTATCTTGCTTTGGCTTAAAGAACAGGGATATGATGTTATTGCGTTCATGGTGAGTCGAGATTGCTTGATAAATTTCCGTGACCTGTAGCAGGAAATTTTCTGACGTTTAAGGCCTTGATAGTATCTTGTTTCACAGTATTTGGTTTCCCCGTAAAGTGTAAAAGTACAATTAAATATATTCCTTGAACTTGCCCATTTGTCGTCGATGATTCATGGGTGCCATGGTATCGATTGCAGAATTCTAAAGCTATATTAAAATGTTGTGAGATACACAGTTCGCGATTTGTGTACTTTTTCAGGCAGATGTTGGTCAAGATGAAGATTTCGAGGGAGCAAGAGAGAAAGCGACAAAATTGGGTGCGAAAAAGGTCAGACAGCTTTCTATAAATTGCCACGTAATACATGTCGACCATAAATAGAACGATATACAAACATAAATTCAGCGCTTATGCCGCTTATGCTGGAAATTACTGAAAAAGATGACTGGCGGAGCCCCAGCTAGGGCGGAGCATGATGCAATCGTATTTCTAAAATAAATCAAACCATTTTGAATTTGTGGCCAAAATCAAGAAGCTTTCGATTGGTTACAGCCCATGTTGATTATCATCTTAAATTTACATCGGGTTTTCCCGTATGGTAATTATGAACATTAAAGAAATTTATTTATCTAATTTGCCAGGTGCTACATGTTTGTATCAAAAGTACACCAGTTTCTGCTTGTGGATAAACTTTCAAGGCTTTAATATTTTTGAGATTCTGAGATTTTGTTGACGTACGTAATTATATAAATATTGGCCCATTGTAAAATGTACGTGTGCCGTTAATAAAATTCTGTTTATGCGCCAGATGTGAAAATGCTGGTAAAACATGTGACACAATTATGACACAAGTTTTAAGTGAGAATGCAAACATATGAAAAACATGTGACACTACATATGACACAAGTTTTAAGTGAGAATACAAACATATGAAAAACATGTGACACATGTGACACAAGTTTTAAGTGAGAATGCAAACATATGAAAACATGTGACACATGATAAGTGAAATGGTGACTTGGATAAAGTGAAAATAAATGGAGAAGTGTTCTCAAGTCGAATACTCGGAAAAAAGATTTTCCGAGTTCCCCAACGGGAGTCAAATCCATGACCTTCCAGAATACCGGTTGGATGCTCTAACCACTGAGCTATGGGGGACTCATGGTGAGTGAGGTCATATACTGGGTTCTTATGTGTGACACATGTCCTGCCATCCTGCAAGGCTCAAATATGTCGAAATGAATTCTGGAAGGTCATGGGTTCGACTCCCGTTGGAGAACTCGGAAAATCTTTTTTCCGAGTATTCAACTTGAGAACACTTCTCCATTTATTTTCACTTTATCCAAGTCACCATTTCACTTATATTTGAGCTTTGCGGGATGGCAGGACATGTGTCACACATAAGAACCCAGTATATGACCTCGCTCACCATGAGTCCCCCATAGCTCAGTGGTTAGAGCATCCAACCAGTATGTGACACATGTTTATATACATATCTTGCCATGAAGAACACAAATATATATCACTATAATTTGAATGAGAACCTGTGAAAAACCTGTGAAAAAACACGTGACACAGAAACACCCTTTCCCTGCTAGCAGAGGCTCTTTTCCTGGTGTTCGCTGACGGGAGAAAAGAGACCTCTGCCATGGGTCGAAAATGGCTATATTGAGCATGCGCTGCGGCTCAGCGACCGAGCCGGCCAACCAAGCCATCACGTGATACTCGTAGCACATCAAACATCGACAAACCGAGATTAGGCTTACCAGCTCACTACACAATGTGATTCGTCCACAACATTTCCAATCAACCGATCGTCCATCCTTAAAAGGAACTGCTTGGATCGGATGTTTTCCAAGGTTTCCGGACTGCAGTAAACCACTTCGGCTTCTTCGAGCTCCTTCAGTTTATTGTCGTTGTCCAACAGCTCCTGCTCCATTTTAACAACTGCTCATCACTCAATTTTTTTACCTTTCCATCATCGAGGTTATCCAAAACGGAAGAAAGCAAACTTTCTAACTCTTAATGATTGAACTCTTTCCAGCACGCCGACGAGCACGCCATGTTTGCAATGTGGGCTCAATAAATGACAGCGGAATTAACGAAAAGAAATGCGCGAGACGCAACGGGCTCAAGTTGCGGTCAGCGAACAATGCAAGGAGCATGCGTTTTCAATAGAGCCGTCCAAGACTGTGGACGGCGGTTGAATCAAAGCCATTTTCGACCCATGGCAGAGGTCTCTTTTCTCCCGTCAGCGAAAACCAGGAAAAGAGCCTCTGCTAGCAGGGAAAAACACCCTCTGAAAAAACATGAATTTTGCAAGGGCTAAATTTTGTCCAAAACTCACAAAATTTAGAACCCTTGAAAAAACCTGTGAATTTCATGACCTATGAAAAAACCTGGGAACAAAATATTTAAAAAGTTCACTTTTAAAACCTGTACATGTGAATAAACCAGTGAAATAGCCTCTGAAGAAATTTCAAGAAAATTACTCAGAACAAACATATGAAAATACCTGTGAATAATTAAACTATCAAGAGCTTTTACTGGAAAAGGAAGACAGTTTAAAACTAATAAAAAAAAATTCTTTGATTACTTAAGTCAACAAAAATTGCTGTATATAGGGGGAACATACAGGTGTAAGCCAGGCCATAAAAAATTGAAATACTTTTGCAAGTTCTACATGATTTGAACCATTTTGATATATATAATTGAATTACATGCAATTGCAACACATGTAGTATGCATAGCAACCTGATGAGTTATCATCACGTTGGTATATGGATTGGCTTGTGAGTAACGCCAAATTGTAGATGCATTAAAGGCCAATCTTTGAATCTGCAAGGTTAACTTGTACAACCAAATCTGGTATGTTCAATATTTCAGCAGGCAAAATGTTGAATTTGTATGATTCATCAGGCCACATCATTCATTTGTAAGGACTGGGCAGACCAAATGATACATTTTCAGGAGGGTGGGTATAAAACAAAGACCGAAGACCTGTTCAATTTTGGTTCAAATTTTATTTTTCTTTGTTTTTTTGGGTATGGTTTATATATGTTAATGTGTTTAAAACAAAGGGAAATAAAATTAAAACCAATATTCTGCCTTCTACAATTCCCAAAACTACACTGCATCAGTTGAGGGGTTTTTTAAAGAAAGAAAACACGTCATTTTTGTGAAAAAATGGTGATGAGCTGCAGGATGGTGCAAATTAGTAACATTACACCAAAAGAATTCCTGCACAACTAGCAATACTTAAGTTGCCAATTAATTTTTCTACAACATTGATTTGTAAATCTTTGTTGTTCACTAAACAGGTGTATATTGAGGATATGAAAGAAGAGTTTGTCAAAGAGTTCATCTTTCCAGCTGTGCAGGCAAATGCAATTTATGAAGATCGCTATTTAATGGGAACAGGTGAGAATTACAATAATTTTGTCATTTCTCTTTTTATATAAATAAAGGGATGATGTGCTTCAAAAATACATGTGTTTCAGTCATATTTTACAAAGTCAAATTCCATGGTACATCTCACCATGTGCAAATTTTCTCTGCAACAGAGTCTTGCATATTCTCAGACAGTCAGGTTGCTCGCTTTTTCTCAATACCTTTTGCAAATATAGGCTAAGAAAGTCTTGCTGCCCTGCAGAAAGCGTAATGCATTTACCATTTAATTTTGTTACCCCTAAATTATAATTAATTGCACTGCTAATTCCAGTAAATTTAACAGAATAATGTAGTCTATACACAAGCCCACATGGTACTATAGCCCTGTTGACTTAATTTTATTAATATTAATGCTCCAAGAAAACAAGGATATTGTTTTGGTAATCTCAAGCATTGTTGTTTTTTAGCCATTGCCAGACCTTGCATTGCTCGCCGTCAAATCGAGATTGCCCTAAAAGAAGGTGCCGGATATGTATCTCATGGTGCTACAGGAAAGGTGAGGTGGTCTCTTGCTAAATTTTTAAGGGTGATTGTCGTGGTTTACCTTGTGTATCTGTCCATATATTTAACATGTATAATGTACAATTTACTGAACTTTCCACACAGGGAAATGACCAAGTGCGATTTGAGATGACTTACTATGCCCTGTACCCAGGGGTCCAGGTGAGTAGTAACATTGAGTGTATCCTACTTGAAACTTGTCAACATTGACTATAAGAACTGCATGATGAGCCCAAACGATTCCTGCATGGCAACTGTACTTTTACGCTGAGAGAATTAACTAATTTTTCTTTTATTTGACAGGTTATCACACCATGGAGACTACCAGAATTTTATGAAAGATTCAAGGGGAGAAAAGATTTGTTTGAATATGCAGAGGTATAGATTCACAAGCATATTCTTGTCTGAAAGGTGGTAAACCATTGACAAGAATTAGTTTAAAAACGAATTGATCAATGTTCTCTTTTCTTTATTGATTTCCAAATAACATGAATGTAGCTAGAATTCACCATCTTTATTATTTATTACTCCAAGTCATATGAGGCTTTTGACATCACTGATCCTAGTATGCAGGAGGCACGTCACGTATATGAACCTAAATAAATGGCGAAGCTCACCACAAGTCTCTTGGTGGTTGAGTGCATCGTTAGAGCACAAGAATTGAGATACTATTCTTACATACATATTGTATAGTTTGCCTGCTTGTTAATTTTTTGTTTAAATTTGCGTTTTTTCTATTATTATTTTTTTTTAATAGAAAAAGGGTATACCACTACCAGTTACTCCCAAGAAGCCTTGGAGTATTGATGCTAACTTAATGCACATCAGGTACGTATGATATAAATTATTGGGCAAAAAATGTTTATTTACTTGTATGCCAACTTGTCAAGCTTCATTAATTAAACAAACTTTGTGGCTCATACATGTATGACCTGAGATATTACTTTGCTTGACGATCTGCTCTCAAACCTTTCAGTTGTAATGTAAATGTTGTTTATAGTGGTCATGCACATGTAAGCTTCATATCTCTTTGAGATAGCTTGTTTACAGGCATCATTGCCACTGAAACAGAGGAAACAAATATTCAGTTTAAATGAACATAACTACATAATTATTTAAAAATCCCAACTGGGAGGAGGCAGACCAGTTGGCTATATATATACAAAGTATGACTGGGGATTAGAGTTTAGGATGACCTAGAACAAATCCAGCTAGTGGCAGGGTTGAGGGCCTCTGGATTACAACACCTGATCGATGAGTGCCCTAAACTACTCGGCCACACGTCACCGCCTTCATCTTGCAGATTGTACCTTTCAAAATTAATTGTTTGGATACTGATGAATCCTGCCAAAAATCACTAAAAGGTTATTTTACATAGCAAAAATAAAAAGTTCAATAAAGTTTATTTAACATTAATAAAATATTAGTAGTAGTAATTATATTTTTTTTTTGTTTTAGTTATGAATCTGGCATTCTGGAAAACCCTAAGGTTAGTGTGATTTTGAATTTTATTTCTTCATTTTTTTAATTATCAGTTTGAAATAGCATTGATCACTAGATGAGTCTCAGTCATTTGATATCTGTGTAGAGAACTGTGACACACTGAAATATTTTTTTATAATAATAATGATAATATTTAATATAATTCCTACTGCCCATTTCCTTTTTTAGAATATTGAAATGCACATTTAGCGGTTACAATTTTTTGTTTGGTATAGGTTTGGCAAATATATGTCACTGACTGATAAAAATCCTTCAAGGAGGCCCTGCCAGGGGGGTGTCCCAGGTCGCTTGTCGGAATTTTAAAATGTCTCGTGTCGGCGTTTTGTTAAGGCTACACAACGCTATCGGAAATTTAGCGACATACATTTGGCTTCGTCAGTCGTTTGTCGCTATTTCGTTTGAGCACTGTCGCTACTTTTTGGCCCATGTCGCTTGTCGGAATTTACCCTGGCAGGGCCTCTTCAAGCTGTGTATCTTTTGAATGACCTGAGTGATTTGCCACCAGTGAAACAATTAGTTATGAAGTGGGCTTATTGAATATTGATTGTTATTTACCTTCAACATGTTGCTATTCTGTGTTTAATTTTACACGTGTTTTATTACAGACCATGGCCCCAGATGACCTGTACTGCCTGACAACTGATCCCAAATCTGCTCCAGATGATGTAAGGTTCTTTTTTGGTTTGTTTTTACATGTCCAGTATTTGACACATGTATGATGGAAAATCGGGAAGAAACTATTTACTCGTTGTAGTTTTGTATTTTTATGGATGATTCAGGCAGTCGACAGATTTATTGATAACAGTTTCATTTGTTTTAACTTTATTGTTTTTCTTTCTTTGTCTTAGCCAGAGCAACTTGAGCTGGAATTCAAGAAAGGTACGTGCATGTAATTAAGAAACGTACTCAATATTTTGTCATTTTTCAAAACAATAAACATAAGCTGTCCCTCCAATCCATACTAAGCTCTCTTATTTTAGCCATTTTGAAAAGTGACCATGCCTTTGTGTTTAAACCAATAACTCTCAAATTTGGTAAACTTACTAATGTTTGGATGCTCTTTCAGATGATGGGCCCCATTTTTTAATTTAATCGATTTTAAATATTCGTACCCAGTCCTCTGCTCGTTTAGAACATGGCCAATAGAGCGAGTTTACTTGAGTGTTGCAAGTAATTTGCATTTGCTTTCCCGCCATTTTCTCAACCAATCAGAAGTAAAACCAAAACCATGATGACTCGCTCGCACACGTTTCCCCGCGCTTCACGTGCTCGCTGGCTACATGTATTTCCTTCGAGTTTTAATTGGTTCGCTGCAAAGTGACTATCCTTTGTGATTGGTACGAGTGATAACTTTAGTTTTGCTTTTACAACACTCAATTTAAAACCGCTTGATGCTTTGCTGCTTTTTGCATTTCCTTAACGTAATTGATAAAACATTTATCGCAACATTTCAACTCGAACCAATCAAACAATATCAAAACCGATAATGACTGGCGTCTGCTTAACATTTTAGAGAAAGAAAAACACATACTTTGCGGGGAGAGCATCAAGCAAGAAACGGTGCAGGGGTGCTCGTTCATGTTGTGAAAAAAAATCCAAAGAATGATTAATGCGGAGGGATGTCGGTCGTTTCGCCTACAAGACGATTCGCCTGCAAGTCGATTCGCCTACACTTTCACGCTTTTAGAACGAGGAATATACATTGTGTTTAGACTTCAGGGTAGGCGAAACATCTCAGATAGTGTAGGCGATCAACTTTAGTGTAGGCGAATCGACTTGTAGGCGAAACATCTTGCAGGCGAAACGAACGGATTCCATGCGGAGCAACTCAGTCTTAGACAATGTTTTTTTCCAAGCCGTAGCGCATCTTCTTGTTGTCTCCGACATCGTTACATTTTCCCAACCTTATAACTTATTACTTTCTTCCCTCAGGTGTTCCCATTAGAGTTCAGAATCTCAAAGATGGCACAGTTCATGACAAGCCACTGGATATCTATCTATACCTGAACAAAATGGGGTCAGTAGAGCAATTTCGTTTGTTTGTCATTTCCCCAAATGTAACAAAGGTTTTAATCTCTCGCCATTTAGCTGTAAAATCATCATCATCATTTCCTTATTTCCCAACTGGGAAATAGGGCCTTAAAGCAGTAAAATGACACTTGAGAAAAAAAATTATTGGAAAAGAACTATCGTCATATTCCCTTTACAGTAAATACTTGTTCTCATTTAGTCAGTCCGTGACGTGGACAAGTAATCAGAATACTAAAAGTACTTATTCGTCTTGGCAAATGAACAGGTTTAAGTGTTACAAAGTTACAGTATTATTCTAAGGATAAATATAAAATGTAATGTTCGGCTTTCTTTGTGTTTTATCAGTGGTCGCCATGGTGTCGGAAGGATTGATATCGTGGAAAACAGATTTGTTGGAATGAAATCCAGAGGCAAGTAGCTTGTTTTATTGTGCTTATTGTAATGGGGAAAATGCTGGAAAAGTTGCTCTCTCAACTTGCATCGAAACGGCGCACATGGCCATACGCGAGGCGCGTAGGTTTGAGCCTCGCGCGTCTCCTTCCTCGCGCGAGCCCCTTCAACTCGCGTCGTATACTGCTTTTGTTGCCGCTTAGTTTTCTCATATCCTTTTGGTTCTTTTTTAGGAATCTATGAATGCCCAGGTGGTACGATATTACGGGCCGCACACTTGGATATCGAGACATTCACAATGGACAGGGTAAGTTGCAGAATTGAAAATAAATGGGTAGGAAGCTAACAGATCGAAAAAACAAAACAAAATTCCCTCTTCTTTGTAGGAACTGCGAAAAATCAAGCAGATGCTGGCGGGGAAGTTTGCTGACCAAGTGTACTGCGGATACTGGTACAGTCCCGAGGGGGAGTATGTGCGGTTCTGTTTGGATAAGAGCCAGGACAACGTTGAAGGAAAAGTGACGCTGAACCTCTTCAAAGGACACGTATGTTCCACCACTTCCGGTTCTTGATAAGCTTTAAGCCAATCTCCCCCACCCTCACCCTCCATTTTTTCGACTCGTCTCAGTTCCCCTCATTCACCTATTATTGATCCATGCTGCTTAGCGAATCCAGCACGCAACCAGTTGCAAGCGCGGGAAAATCGCTAAGCCAAATCACATTTCATTGGTTAGAAATGTTTCACTAGCTTTTGAACAATTCAAAGGAATAGCAAAGACAAAGCTTAGCCAACACACCATTTCTTTCAAACGACTTTCTTTCTGACTTTCTTTTCTTTCTTTCCATTTTTTTTTTGCAGGTTTACATAAAATGCCGCGAGTCCAAGGCATCCCTTTACAATGAGGAATTAGTCAGGTACCTGTATGCGTTTGTACTTGACTTTGAGAGCATAAATGCGTAAAAAAATAGCAACCATGAAAAATAAGGCTATAGCATGAGCCATAATCCCTGATTATGAAAATAACACATTTCTTACAACTTTATTGAACACGACGTTATTTTACTTCAAGTGGAAAAAGTTTCTTTACAAGCGAGGGAAAGATCTAAGTCAGTCACAGAGTGTTTTTGACCTCTACACAGTCATGTCTCTCTTGCACAGCGATAAAAAACAAAATGCAGTGTAAGTGTCCTCAGTAGTTTTTAGTATTTCAGCAACCATTGCCGCGTTTGTTGTGTGACAAAATGAGTATTAATGCCTTACCGCACCCTCAAGCAGACAAGCCATGAAATATTCGTTAAATCTAGCTTCAGAATATTTGTATGGAAATCAATAACAGGATAATGAGAATTAATATCTCGAACTTTTGTCTCTTACCAGTATGGATACCATTGCTGGCTATAACCCACAAGATGCGGCCGGCTTCATTAGAATCAACGCATTGAGGTAAATAAAAATCTCAGTATTTTATATATTTGCTGTGTAATTATGCAGGTACGCAGATTTGTGCGGTACGAACGACATAAAAGCGCATGAACGAGATAAATAACCGATATGGGAAAGAGTAGAGGAGGCTATCAGTGTGGGAGCCGTATTTTGCCCAGTTCCCTTCTGTGACTGGGGAACAGTGGTGAGAGTGCTGGCCTCCCACCAATGTGGCCCGGGTTCGATTCCCGGACCCGGCGTCATGTGTGGGTTGAGTTTTTTCCTCCTTCCACAAAAACCAGCACTTCTGAAAGAAAGCTGTCAATAAATTAGTTTATCGATATTCTACGTTTAACAGATTAGTCTCCGAGGATTTCTTAAACAACTTGACTGCTCTGTTTCTATCGAGTAGGGTGCGTTTGTGTGTATGCCCTCCCTCCCTCCCTCCCTCCCCCCCCCCCCCCCCCCCCCGCCTCGCGGCCTTCTCACCGTCTAATTGTAATTAGAGGCAAACTTCCCTTGGCATCCAGAGACCATTTACCCTTCGAAAAGTAGAGTAAAATGTTTATAAATGACTAATTGGGATTTTTCTGCCTTTGTTTTAATAAGGTTGCGTGAACACAGCCGACTGAGAAAGGCGCTCAACAAAGCAAGTGAAGAAAATTGCGCCTGAAGAGTGGCGTTTTGCGTGAATCAGTCGATGAATTATTTTCTGGAAAATGCTTGAGGGCAATAACCTTGTATTTCACAACAGTGCGTTAGCTCTTAGTTTTTAGTATCAAAGAACTGATTTAGGAAAGCTAAAATAAAATTCTAGTTTTTTCATGTACACTCGCTCGGTCTTGTGTTAAGTTTCTTTATTTAATTCATTCCCTCCTAAATGCGATTTTGCCCTATTCCAATTCGTGGTGTTTCGGTTGCAAATTCTATTTTAAAAATTGTGAGATCTTTTCAAATGAACTTGTTCACGCCAGGAATAGCAAATTTAACTAAAATGAAAACTAACAAATAAACAACGACGGGAGGGGATGCGTATACTCAAGAATACCTGAGAGAGGGAAATGTTTATGAAATCAGGCAAACATCAAAGGAGCAAACAAAGAGGCCGAAATTTATGTTGGAAAGTCCATGACCGTGCACATCTTTTGTTTTGCGCTACGTAATCTCAATGTTTCTGTTAGTTGGTTGCATGAACACGTAAACACCTATTATATTATGTCAGGTTTTGTGCACGGTCAACCCCCCAAAAAGGCGAACAAAAACATATACAACAAAGAACTTTGTCTTTTCCCATTTTCCGCATGTTGCTCTTCGATGAAGGCACTCAGCAGTCTATTTCGCTTTGGACTCTAAATAAAAGTGGCATATTTGCTTTAGTTTGTCAATCATGTTTCATATTGATCGGAGTGAACAAGCATGGGATACACGAGATTCAAACATTGTCTGGCATAGAGGTCATACATGTAAACAGCCCTCGGTGCATGGGATAGAATGCGTGCCCGCAAATCCTTTCACTATTCATTGAAGCTGCCCCGTCATAGCTTTAGCCGGGACAATCTTCAACAGGAATGGTTAGCGCGAGTGCAGCCAGTAAAGCATTCATTTGACGCCGCAGCGCCCTTGGTACGCTTTAAATTCCTGAATTCTCTAATGTCTATGTTGAAGCATCTACGAAATGACTAACGATGGCTGAAACATAAATTTGTTTGCCATCACCATTGACCACCTATATCGACAGCTTGAATTTTCAATACCCCGGTTCGTTCGAACTTCGGACCCTCCTCAAACCAATGTATTCTGTCGAACAATCTTATTGGCGAGAACAGGTTGAGCCCGTGGTTGTCGTCAGGGAGGTTGCTAACTACCGGACAATTCCACCTAATAAATAGGAGGACACTGTAAAGACTGGTTAACATTTGATGTCTATACTTTATTCAGCAAATAAAAACTACTGTGCATTTAACAACAAATGTAGCATTTGTAATATCGATAATTTGCTGTCGTACGTGAAATTCACAGAAACATGGGTAAACAAACCTTTTAAAGGATTTCTTATGCCGGAAAAATAAGTACATGTAATTTGAGCAGCTTAGCTCACTATTAAACAATCAAAATCTAGCCTGTCGGATTTGATTCCTTAATTTAAAAGCTAATCCTGTTCCAGGCAGTACTGGCTGAAAAGTCTAATTTTAAGTGCAAGTAAATCTGCCACAAAACTTTTATATATGTTTCTCAACTATATATAACTAACAAGGATCGAGGAATCAAATATGTGAGCATTGTCGTTTGACGTGACAAAATCATTTAAACGAGGCAGTCAGTTAGCATACATAATTTTGAGCGAAATTCTCCAAGACATCCTTGTTAACGTCACTTTTCTTCGGCCACAGTTTAACAAACGAGTTCTTGTCCAGCTCGTACCGGCCTGTCTTATCTTGGCCCATGATCAAGTAGTCTTTACCTTCCTTCATGTCAGGACTCTGGCACGCTCCACTCTTCATGAATTCGATGCGCTGTTTAACCTTCAAGTTCTTGTTCCCTTGCTGAATTATTTGCGTAACTTCGACCACGTACGAGAGCATAGCATTTTCTTCATCGATCAACAAGACTTTACCTTTTATAACTGTCGGCAAAAAACAGATATACACTTGTCAAAAATTACGAAATTTTCCAGGCAATATTTTCTTCACTTTGCCACCACCCTAGTATACTATTTCAACTTACTACTATTTTTTTAGTTTACTATTTCAACTGGTGTAACGGTGAATTTCCTTCTTTTAGTTTTTTCGGGAATTGAATAATCCAATAATATTTCTGAACTTTCTCCGAAACTTCGCAGGAACGGAAAAAATGTCTCCATTCTGAAGACGACCTTCAGCCACTGCACACTTATTAAACAACAGAATGTTTCTGTCGGTAAACTATCGGCTGATAGTTACCCCGTGGAAATTTGATGGTCTTAAAACAAGTATCCGCCCGATAAGCGAAACTTCGAGGGCTAATATGCTAGTTTTGAAAACATCAAATTTCCAAGGGGCAACTATCAGGCCAATAGTTCCGAGACACAAACCCTCTATCGTCTTTATTGTTCACCACTAAATTTCATTCCGCGCCCCCATTCAAAAACGAACATCGTGAATCATTTTTAACTTCTTAGTAAGAAAGAATTGATTGCCAAAATGTAGCAAACGAAACAAAACCAGACAAGAAACCGACTAAATGAAGATCAATTAAATTTATTTTAAACTATTTTGTCCGTAGGCCCCCTTCAGTACAAAAAAATTATCTCGAACGAGTACTATCCATCCCGGGTATTTTTCGTGGACGGGCACTATGGACTGATAGTGTCCCTCCGCGGATAAACACTATCGCGTCACGTGACCAATCTTTAAGCAGTTGAAACTGCTAATACTATCGTCACTTTGCTTTTCGCAAGTGGGTTTTGATATTCATGCAGTACTGCTATTGTCTAGGGTGTTGTTTCGAGTAAATTGGCTCAAGGCCATGTTTGATGAAAGCAGGTGACTTAGATTAGGCACACCGCAAAACCGACCAGTTGCCAGTTTGGCTTGTGACTGTTCGCGTCAGTTAAGTGGGTTGCGATTGGCGATTAATAGGCCACTAGTAAAATGAAAAAAAAATGTACTAAAAACAATATTCAAACCATTATTTAAACCAAAATTTAAGTGCATCTCACCGTATTCGTATTTATCACAAGCTAATCTGATCAGCTTGTCCACGTTACCAATAGGAGGATCTGGTTGAGCACACTGATCTGAAACAAGATCAGAAAATAATACATTTAGACCTAGTAATGAAATAATTTGATTGGCTCGATCCCATGTTCATGAAACTAGGGTGCTAATCATTTACACAAACCTTCCGATTAGAAATATCATGTGTAAACAATTCATAACTGATTTTGGATTAGCAGAAGAAATAAAAGGTTAAAAAAAAGATCAAAACTTTATTAAATCGATTTTTAAACCGGATTTTCCGATTCTCCATGTAAATGGTAAGCATAGGCCATCACGTTACCTTACTATAAATAAAATTATGGGCTATAACTTAAAGAATGCCAGAAATGGAAGAGCATGCGAAAATAGCAATATGGCCAAGATTGAGGCCCCCGGAGTTATAAAATTAGATTTTATGATGGTTTAAAGTTTTGAAAAATTTAAAAGATTTGTGTGGAAAAAGGTTGATGAACGGCAAGTCCTTGCCCTCTGATCCAGCAACATTTTCCATAGAAATTCAAACCGTCGTATAACTTTACTCTTTAATGCCAGAAGCCTCAAACATGGCCATATTTTAGTAAAATTTGGTCGCATGATCCCAACTGCTGCCTATTGGAGGTAGAGGTAGGGGAGTATGAAGAGTAACACCCCAACCTTCTATGTTAAACACTGTCTGTCATTTAATTTATTTTACAAGTCGCTGTCTCGTTTTGACACATATGGAACCTAGCAAGTTTGAATAGGGTGTGCTGATTTATCCAGAAAACCTCTTAATTCCAATAACGAGTCTTAATGTTTTACAGCTGTTAGTAGTGAGTTTTACCTTGACTACATCGGCACGATTTGGAACCAACTTCACAAACTCCCAGCTTCAGTGGACTGAACTTATCAGGTCCATAAAATACACTACAGGACTGATCTATAGTGATAAATAGCAAAAGAAATAACATTTAATACTGCTCAACGTTTACGGTGCGCCTTAATTCAGGAATAAAGTTGATAGAATTTGACTTTTCCAAGCTGCCCCATGCTTGCCAACGATAGCCAGTTTTTCCATCCTCGCTGCCGGTTACAGATTTTTATTTCGAGTTCACGGCTGAAATGTTCGTTTTACCGTTCTATTTGTAGCTGTCGTTACAGCATCTGTGATAATTTTAATTTGGTTTTAGATTCACGACAGCGCTATTGGTTTGGTCGTTAATCAGTTATTTTATTTAACACTATGGCTAACCTGGTTCGTAGTAGTCGTACACATTAACCGGCACTGCCTGCACAACACCAACGTAATACTCTCGGTCAAACTGAACGTCTACACAGAGATCACGGTCACTAGGAATCTGCGAGAGATAATTGACAGGATTCATATAGGTAGCCGGCCTGTGCATATTTGGTTTGTTTCAAGAAGTATTTTCGCTAAAAATTGTTTGTTGCGGGATCTGCTAAGTAACAGGGGACTCACAGCGAACATGATTCGGATATGTCGTGTTTATCTGAACCACTGAGTGTACTGAGACTGCGCACGAGATACCTGCCACTTGCCGCAAATTAACATGTGCTGTTCAAATTTCATTTTTTTTTTTTGCAAAAATTTGTTGAAACGCGAATTTCCAACCGAAAATATGTCCCCTGTATATAAGCCTCTCCCGAAAGTAAGGGGAGGTTGAGCAAATGTAAATTTTCACAATGTAGCAGTTTAAGAATAATCGAAAATCTTACCGCATTGAGGTACACAACCAGTGATTTGTCAGACACTTCGAATTTATCAAATTCGGGTAAAGTTTCTTCCAACTGTCAAAAAGAGAAAAGAAGTGTTAAATCTAAACACCAATTAATCAAAAAGCATCTGGCAACACACAAACACCGAGCCGAAGTAACAACAACAACAACAACATCGAAATAAAAAAACAAACAAACAAAAAAGAAGGTAGTTACGACACCAGCAGCTGCAACGACGTTTAATAATATCACGTTCATGAACAGCTCTACAAGTACTGCAAGACAATATTCACCTTTTGCAGTGACTTCTTATCTGGTGCAAATCCAGTTAAAATTCCAATATCCATAATGGACATTCCTGTGCTTCCTTGTTCCTTATACCTATGAATGCAACAAAGAAAAATTCCACAGGTTGAAAAGATAGTAATAACAACAACAAATGAAAGGTTGCATGAAAACGTGAGGAATCATCCCTTTTGTGTACATGCCACAAGTATCTACATTCTATAAAACTGTTCAACAAGAGCATGCACTATTGCTGGAATACTTCTAGTCGCTTCATGCGATTGAAACCGGGATAAGCTGGTCCGGCCGCTAGGTTCGAACGCAAACTTCACCATACCTAGCTCATTCATTTGAACATTGCAATTTACCCTCCGCGATTTCTCTAACAAATGTTTGTTTCACTTGGAGGATTCCACTGTATATCTAATTAAATAAATTTACATAACAAATGTTTTGAAAAATCGATGAAAAACCAAAATTCTCTAACTAATAATATAATAATAATAATAATAATAATAATAATAATAATAATAATAATAATAATAATAATAATAATAATAATAATAATAATAATAATAATAATAATAATGGTCTTTATTGAGTCAAAAGTTGTGGCCAACTCGATTTATTTTTAACTTTGAAGACCCTCGCGCCTATATTATAACTTAGGTTCCTTATTATTAAGTTATGCTATTGTATGCAACTGCAGATTTAGAGGAAGAGAAACTAGCTATATAGAGAGATGAGCAAACCTAATGGGATCCGTGTGACGTTTCTTACCTGGTGCAGACTTTCAAGTGAATGCTCTTGACAGGTTGGTGTTTCGGTGGTGGCTTCTTGTCTTTACCTTTACCTTTACCTTGTCCCTTCTTCCTACATCGCCTTCTCTCTTCCTTGGTTTTCAGTTTTTTGCATCCTTTTCCTTTCTTACCGCCTTTTTTCTTGTCATTACCTTGACCTTCATTCTCGTCACCTTCGTCTTGCACAGGACCAAACAGATTCCCTGCGTTGTCTTCTTTCACTTCCTTGACCGTCGTCTTGACGTCGAACTTGCAGATTTCATCGCGCGACGAAGGAAGATTGTAGCGAACTTCCACCTTGAAACGAAGAACCAAGAGCGAATTAAACACAACTGTCTCCAAATAAAGTATAGTAGTTTGCAATAAACCAAATTAATCGACATGAAAAATTATTTTCACGGTTAAATCCACACTTCACTAAATGGGTGTACATGGTGCGATTTGCAAGCTTTGTCGCGATAATCCGATTTCAGATATCGATAAATTTTACCCTCAAACCATTCACTCGGTAATTTGACATGATCTGGCGAAGCATTTTCTGATAGAATTACTAATTAGGACAGCAGATGTGTAGGTAGATTGTAGTCACTTTTCACCTTAACACGAATTAATATTTTTTATAAAAATCCTTTCAAAGGCTGCGAATACATTTTAAGATATGTTTTTTTTGTGGAAACATTTCTGCGAGTTTGTTTCTAAAAAAATGGAAACTACAATTTTGTTTTCTCCTCGTCTATCTGCTTGAAAAATGTGTTCACATTATTAGAAAATTTGCCTATTGGCCACTCGGGGAATTAAAGGGTAAAAATGAAAGTTTAAACTTACCTCCAGCAGTCCTACTCCGGTTCCTCGGCTTTCGACAAACAGGTTCCCACCAAGGAAATTCTTAACCTGTCGGTAAAACATGAATAAAAATAATCAGAGTTGGGGTTGTACTTACAGATCAAAATGGAATGGTGCATTACAGCCCGGGTCAAACGAGGATGAGAGTTGAGGAGATTTCAAACTCTCGCTCTCGTTTGGCTTGAAACTCTCATGCACTCGCATCGACTTTCGTGCGCTATTATCGACTTTGAAGGTGCTCAAATTTATCATGAGAGTCAATGAGAAATTTCTCTCGTTTTAAGTCACTCTTGACGGACTCTCGACGACTCTCGTTCTCGTTTGGCCCGACTCCATCTGCAGCGCTTCTACATTGAGGATCTGTTTTACGTTAAGGTTTAAAACAGAGCAAACCTTTTCTAATACGTATGCGTCACGGACGGCGCTTTCGCCAATTTGTTTAATTTTGATTCATCTTGACCTTCCTCAGTCGTGATTATCCTTGCTTATTTTCGGTATATAATTACTTCTTCCTTAGAAAGCTATTACTTTAAGGGTTTTTCTTCAATTTGAATGTAGTTTTGCATTTGCCACATTAGAAAAAATGGGCTTAAAATGACGTGATGTAGCTTCTTTATTCTTGATCCTTACATCGATTTCCCTACGTAACAGCGCGTTTTCTGGCGTGAAGTGTATCTCTGGCGGCTTCCAGTCAACTTCCACTTCGGACGTCAGTTTGACTCTCAGGTCTAACGCGTTTCCTGCCGTTTTCTCGCTGTACAGAGCTAGAGCTTGTAGAGCCACGACTGTATCCTGCAAAAACAAGAAAGGTTTCAATCGATTCTCGATCCCAGAGCACTTGATCGATTTTCCACCGAGCAGTTCTTGCTACGAAATAAAAGTTTAACACAACTGGAACTAAAACTCGCACCAGATCCCAACAATTCTAGGTTAAGCTCGGTCAGTGCTACCACTTCTTCTTTCAGTTCGTTCGACCCTCTTATCCCTCTAGCCTTCAGATCATTTGATGGGAATGTTTTTTTATTGAAATTCGTCGACAAATGAATATAAATACAAGCCACTTTCACCACACTTCCTACCATTGCGTTTCTGATCGTCTCTAAAAAACACGCGAGAACATCCACGCAACGCGCGTTAACATCCGCGGATGAACTGGGTAACATGTCTAAAAATAACTTAAGAGGAATTACCTTTGGAATAAGCCCTATATGGGGGATTAACCTTACTCACTTCATACTCTCTTGTTTGAAATTAAGTGCATGTAAAATCATCATTTAATTCAATCTCTAGACAACGTAGCTAAAACTATTGACAGGATTGACGATAAATTTACATTTCAGGGGATCAAAATTATCAGGAAAATCTCACTGTTTCGAGGTACTGGTTACAGACCTGAGTTGAAGCAAATCCAACACCACCCTGTCTCTGATTGGTTAGATATGTCACAATAGGACCGGCATAACCTGTACGGCCAAGAATCATTTGAGTCAGCAGTGCATAGCCAGCGGTCTCCACATTAAGCGCATTTCCTCCAGCATTCCAGTGGCGTGACTTTTTATCTGAAGTGATAAAACAGAGCAAACTTCAATCGTGTATAGCAGTTGCAAACTCGCCTTAGGAACAAAATTGTTTCAAAACTAATATCCGCTAAAATTTTGGCTTCCGCACGGTTCAATCAGCTTCTTAAATCTATGCTATTTCAATTAACAACATGCCGTAAGGAAAAAGATGGCGGCTGTACACTTTACCACAACTTTTTATGGTTTTCGTTTTAGAATTACGGGTCAACTTACCAGTTGCCATCTTTTTCGGTACCGTGGAGTTTGGCAGTTTTAAAAACTAATATTAATAGGTTGTAATTCGATGGTCGAACCATACATAGAAAAAAACGGCTGAGTACTAATAAAATTTGGGTATTCCTTGCCCCACTTAGTCTGTATTTGCAATATACCTGAGAACTATAGTTAAAACTATTGAACTAACCATTGTCGTATAAAGCACGTTGCACAAGTCGGTCGTTTGCATTGAATTTTTCTTTGCTATCTACCAGGGCCAGAGCATACGCCGTGAGCGCCATACTGTAAGGCTTGTTCAGAGTTTTGTACTGCTTCTCCAAGTAGTCTTTAGCACGAAGAATTGACGCCTGTGAATTCTGAGAGCAAAGTTGAAATGAAGTTATTACAAAGTTTTATTATATGGCCATGTCTCACATGGACTGGGTACTACCAAATCCACAAATTTGATTGGCTAAAATCGATATTGACCGATATTTTCCCATCTAGACCGGCATCTAGACCGGTTACCCTTGCGTTAAGAAAAATTAACAAACAAAAATGCAAAAACGTTGAGTTGTAACTGCTGAAAATACTAAATGGACGAGCGAAAGAGCTTGACGAGAAAAAAAAATGAAGAGAACGAGCAAACTTTAGCAAATTTAAGTTCTGTTCAGGCATGAAGTCAAAACACCAGCGGGAGACGTAATTGCAAAGTATCTGCAAGGCCAGAAGTTAAAAGCACACGACCTCGTTCCAGATTCTCCCATACACACCTCCTACTAGTTATATGGCAGTGACATGTCTTACAAGGACTGGGAACTATCGAATTCACGAATTTGATTGGCTAAAATCGATATTGACCGCGGTACAGAGTTTCCCATCAGACCAGCATCTTGACCGGTTACATATGCCGTGAGAAAGTTCTAGGTGATTGCAAACCTCCTGCTCGGTTAATAAGAGCTAAGTTTGACTGCAAAGTTAAATATTTTCTTTAAAGCCTAAAAGGTACCTCTACACCACAAAGAGAACAGTATCTTAAGTAAAGTGGAAATTATTCGATTGTTTACTGGTGTTTGGCCTGTATTGTGATACCATTTACTTGAACAGTGATTAAGCGATAATCGTTTGACGTTTGTTTGTAATTGTATGTATGTTTGCTTGCTATTTTCATTGTTGTAATTTGAAGATTTCTAGTCCACAAATTAATGACTGTTTTTAAAAGAGTTCTTCACATACCGCTTCTGCGCACTTGCATTCCGCCAGAGAAGATAACACAAAAGCCGTCATGGCAACATCTCCTTCCGTATAAACACCTCCCTAAAACAAGGAAAATAGTATTTTCGTAAGTGTGATCGCGGAAGATTTTTCATAGTCCTGCGGGATACCAAAGTTAGGAGAACTTTTACAAGCCTTGCTACTTCCAGAGGTTTCCGGTAACATTCCGAAAGTTATACATTGGTTTATACGAAGGTTCGAGCATCCTAAAGTTGCGTCCACCTCCCCATTCCCCTGACATTTTCAGTTTATGATCATCACTGAAACTAATCTGTTAAGTAGAAAGGTAGAATTTATCCCAACACGAAGTAGTTTTGCTTGTACATGGCTCATTTGTAATTATAAAAACAAAAAACAATGACCTTTTCTAAATGTAGTGCAGAACTAGTCAACATACTAGGGGTAGACATGGTAGGGAGATTAGAGCTCCACGTTTGCTTTCCTGCGAGCGTTCCGCAGTCTGTCATTAGTCGTTTGCACGAGTTAGAGTGACGGTGCCCGACGTTCGCCATTTTGCCTTAGAAGATCATGCCTAAAATATTCTGAGTGTTTATACGTCTTGTTCGTAGGAAATTAGTATTGCTACTTACCACCATCTCTTTATGAATAACAGCGTGGACCTCGGGCAAGGCGCCATCTGCGCGTTGGTTTGCAATCAACCAGGCTACTGACTCGCACACCAGGTTGTCATCGATATTAACACCGGCAAATTGCTGAGCATGGCAGAATACCCTCATTACGAAAGAGGTCAACCTTAAAAAAGGTACACACCACAGCTCACACTTTGGAGTTTTTTTTTCATTAAAGGGACACTGTCAGGGACATTTTTTGGCTTTTTTAGTAAAATAGCACCAAAATTACAACTAAGTAAGTTCAACCATGCAGGAAATGCTCTAAAACGTAAAGGGAAGGATATCTAGCAAACCGTTTAAAGAAGAGGGTGACCGTAAATAGTTTTCATCAATTTTTCCAAGCCACAAGGACAGAACTGGAAAAAGTCAGGCTGACTTTAACAAGTTGAGATCAAAAGCTCTCGATGGTATCGCAGCAATCTCGTCCCCAGAGGCCGCGATCCTTCTGGTCTGCGCCAGGAATCGAGACCTCTGGGCTAAACTGAAAGCCCGCCAAAATGACGGCCAAATCTCATTGGCTGTTGAAACTTGTTCATTTCAGCCACAATCTCCGACGCACGCGCAGAATCAAACCGGAACCAGGATTTCCTGGTTCCGGTTTTGGATTAGACCAGAGCCCTTGCGCTTCCCGACCGCAGGTCAAGGGGACGCGGGCTCTGGGGACGTTTACTTATTAGTGATTTCTCTTATATCATGCAGTCGGTAAGAAAGCGCCGTTTTGGTCGTTGAATTACTTATGATCTGCCAGGTTTTTCCGCCTGTCATGAAATCAAATCAGAATAGCCCTGAAGTTCTGACGTCACCAGGCCTCATCATATTACGTCATTTTACTTAATAAGACTGTGGGTTGGTCTTTTCTGAACGAGAAAGATTACAAAACGTTTTCTCCTGAATGCATCAGTACAAACTGAACCATTCACTATACGTTTACTAACCAAGTGCTTCCTGGCCGTCTCTCTCCAAATGCACTGAACGACTTGTCATTACGACGATAATTAAGTTCTCTGGCATAGCCTGAAAAAGACAAATACCCGGCTATCAGACCGAGGGAATACAAGAAAACTAAATGCAAGGGTGAAAATTCCTCGTTTTGCTTTGGGCGAATGCTGAACAAATCTAATGAACATAGCTAAGTGTCAAATATGCATTTAGTGTGCAAATAATATTCTTAGTTGTTGAAAAGTTACTTAAATTGTACTCCAGCCCTCCGTAAAAACTTAAATCTTAATTTAAGATGTTTCGTCTTACCTCAGCACCAGAACAATAGCTGAAAAATTACGTCAGCTACTGTTGTGGTGCTGAGGTAAGACGAAACATCTTAAATTAAGATTTAAGTTTTTACACAGCCATCCTTGCTCCCTCATGGCTTCTTGCCATGGCTTTAGTAAACTATGAAACTGTCATGATGTAGTTCTCTGTCTCTCTTTCCAGCTTCGAAAACAACTGTGGTGAGTGAGCATATACCTGATTGAATGAAGCGATAAGCATTTTCCTCATTGGCTCCGCTGAGCTGCTTGGTGTTCATAAGGTAATCTAAAACGTAAACATTTGGAGCAAGGTAGATCATCGTCTGCTCCCCACACCCTGTAGGCTGGCGGAAAAACTTCTCCAGGCCACCCTCGATGGTAGTGTTCACAACTGGACCAAGAAGGTTTCCTACAACGAAAAAAGTAATTGATGAATAACTCCAGAAACTTGACAAAATACCGTAATTGTCAATGAATTAAAAAAAAAAAAACGTCATGATCAAAAGCGATTAGCCGCACAGAAATGAAGAACTTAATAGGCTGCATGATGATATGAGAAACTAAGTATGTTCTATGTTGGAATAAAAAATTGGCCGTTGACAACAGTAGACAAACAACTTCTGATTAATTACAAATGAAATGGTTACTCACTCAGGCACTCACTCACCTGTTAAATAAACGACGGCTCCAACAGAACCAGGAATGGCTTTTTTTGGAAATGTCAACTTTATGATGTCCAGCTGTCCGTTATTACTCAATTGTGCTGAAATAATATAAAAAGGCCTTTTAGAAACTGAACGTGAAATGTTGTTACATGTTAAATCAGAGTTGAATGGTAATTGAAGGTGGTTCCGAAGCACTTAAGATCTCTGCGGCAATTAGCAAGGTTTGCTAAATTGAAGAATCCTTTTAGAGTTTAAATTACGGCCACATTTGACAAGTCACGTGACCACAAAAAACTCAAACGGCGAATAGATTTGAAAATTAAAATCAGCGCCAATAGCTTAGGAATGTCCACATTCCTTATGTGACGTTTCGTTTATATGAAATCCGCATTGTGTTAGCAGGGTCTTAGCATTCTTTCAACTAATGCTTTTATTAGAGATTATTATGTCATTAGTTTCGTGCGTGCAATGATATATTTTTCAAACCAGGTCTCCCCCAAATAAAATTCACCATTTAGCAAAATCCAAGATACAGTCTTCAGCAATCCGTTAGCAACTGCTCTGGATCTGTAATTAAGAATCACCCCCTTAACTGACTCATATTAAGACTTTTCTAAGTTTCGTCCATCATATCCTTGTACTTCTTACACTACCGTTATACCTACTTTGACTTTCAAAAGGTGCTGCTGTTGGTTTATCAGCCCTGCCTTCCCCATCCTTGGGTCCATCATTAAGATTACCTAAGTCAGTAAAATGTTGCAAAAATAAGGCCATGTTACACAAAGCAATTTTGCTTACAACTTGCGACGCAACAATGGCGTTACACGTTCGCAATTGTTTTGGTAACTTGCAACGCGCCCGCTGGAAATTATCAACTTAAAATCTGCCACGAGCAAAGAAAGCGCTCTGATCGGCTTATTTTAACAAAGTTGCGTTGAAAGTTGCAATTGATATGTCGCACGCAACAACTTGCCTCGCAACGTTGCAACTAAAAAGTAGAGGACAGGTCTACTTTCGTTGCATTGCAACGCAACACAATTGCAGGTGGGTTAATTTTACACGTGAAATGTTTGCCATACTCTTCACATTTTATATACTTCCCTTGACACAGTCAAGACTCAAGGCAAATGTACATGTGTTTGGGAATTCAAAAAACCGTTCAGTATCTTTCGTTTCATTACGCTTCGCTTCGTTCAGACAAAGTTAAACGAACAGTTACCGTTTGGATCCAGTATAAACGATTGGGACTTTCGGTGCTCCATTCCTTCTGGCTAAAATGAGATAAGAAACACAAAAGCTTGTAAGTAAAATCGCTACAAAAGGAAAACAGTAAATATAACCTTCCTCCTTTACCCCTTCTTGCTTCACGCACTGGTATTTGCACATTCACAAAGTCACCTACAGCCTTTCGATCTCTTTTCACGCAGATCAAGCAGCACGTGCGAAATCACATTAATTGAAAAATGGTTCATTATCGTAACGTTTATAAAACGTTTGTTGAACGCCAACAAACTCGAGACAGACTAATTTCCGAAATAGGATCTCAGGTTGGATTTTCGAGAACTGACCGAGAATAAACCAAATTTTTAAAGTATATATTCTGTAGGCATAAATACATATATATGATATACTGTCGCCCTAACCAACCGATGAAAGCTAACCGAAAGCAAACAGGAGTGGAACCAACCGCAAGCAAGCCGGAATGGAGTTACCGTAACCGCAAGCAATCCTGGCCAAAAATCCAACTCAAGAATCCAACTTGAAAATCCAACTCGAAATGCAACTCGAAAATCCAATTCGAAATCCAACTCGAAATCCTAACTCGGTAAATAAGCAACCTCAACAAACTTGGTGTGCTGAATAAAAAGCCAATAAAGTGTAAAAACATCGGGGCTCATGATCAGATAGCATACAAAAAAGCCTGAAAGCAAGCCGCGAACTACTGATGAAGCTATTGTAATAAAACCGAAATATTGTGTTTTCGCTTTAGTTTATTTCATTGGCTTGAATACCTAGTTATGAAATTACTCGGACGCTTTCTTTCATATTATTCTAATTCTACACCCCTCATAATCAATTACGAAGCTATCCAGCGGGATTCGTGATAACACCTACCACAACTAGAAGCTTTCTTCTTACAGCATCTCCAGCAGAATTCATGTAAGATCTATCAATTTTTACTTGAAGGATGGACGTGACTTCAATTTGTATTTCTCCGATTCTCTTGGGAACAATTGGTACGGCCACGGACCGCGCATCGTTGGCGGGAACGATAACTAATCCAATTAGAGCAAGTTTGCGATCGGTGGCTATAGAACAGAAATCCTTGTCGCCCCTCAGGTAGATTTTTGCCTGATAAGGAGAGAACAAAAGTTAAATTTGCTAAAAGTATGTAAAAACCCAGAAGAGACACAGGGTATAAAAATTCTTGGATTGTAAATATTTATTAGGTATACCAATTATGTTGTAGAAAAGGCTCAAAAGTTACAAAAATTCTAAAAACCAAAACGTTTTCGACCGGACGGTCATCATCAGTAGTACAGGGTGGAAATTTACATACAACTTCGTTTTGTTTTGTATCTATATTTCCACCATGTTACATATTACTTTGCGGGGAGAAGTCAAACCACGGCTATAAATAACAATTTTTGGAAGACGCAACGAAACAACTTCAGTTTGCAATCGATTTCCGCGAGAGTGCCACGAAGCAATATCCCTAAAGAATTTTATGAAAACGATCAAATATATTTTGGCTGTTCAAATATCTGTTAAAATCCGTGACAAAGCCCCTTTAATAAGTTGTTTTAAAAATAACACTGATTGCAAAGTGACTATATTTAACTGTCTTTCAGATAAAATGTACTTAAATTGCTTTTCTTTTGCATAAAAATGGAGCATAGAAATGACATTAAAACAATTAAAAAACAAAAGCTTATATATGCGGTGTATTCGTGGATGAATAAATGAATGAATGAACAAACGATCGAACGAACGAACGAACTAATAAATAAATAAATAAATAAATAAATAAATAAATAAATAAATAAATAAATAAATAAATAAATAAATAAATAAATAAATGAACCGATCTTCGAATCAGTTAAAGGAAAGAAGAAAGCGTTAGCCCTAATTACATGTTTCTTTGCACTTTACGTACTATACAATTAACGCTTTAATAGAATGCACTATTTATTTTCAAACTCACCCGCATTGTCTCGTCATGATAGTTGAAAACTGTCGCCAATAGAGACACTTGTTCTCCCTTCTTGACTGAATATGGCATCTTCAGAGAAACAAAGAAATCTCGCCTTCCCACAATCCTAAGCGGCGTGGCTAGGCCCATTCCGGTTCTGTTGTTGATGGCTACGGCCTGCATTACCCACGTAGTTATCGTGTCAGGTATTGTGACGTCCATCTGGACAAGCCCTCTCGGACTGGAGAAAGTTGATGAAATTTGTAATTTTAAGATATGCAACTCTTCGGGTGATTGAGTACAATAAGTATGTCCCTCATTTTTTATTAACAAGACTTATTGTTACTGCAATTGTATGAGAAGGATGTTGCATTTCCAGCTCCGCACCTCTTAACAGCTCTATGGCCATGCAAGCACATGGCCATGCAAGTAAGCAACATCCACTGAGACAAATTCTGAACTCCTAAGATAAGAAGATTTTTCAATTTCATGGTGCCAAACTACTATGAAGGGGGGTCTCCTGCACTCTTGCCTGCACTTACGACTTGAAAAAGTTTGAGAAAGTTAACGGGCCGCAAAGTACCTAAGATCCAGAAATTCGTAAAAGAGAGTTGAAACTTATGCTCTATTTTCAAAACATTCCAGTTTTCTGGTATAATAAGTTTCTTCAAAATTGTTAAAGACTGGAATCGGCTGATCGACCTAATGTTCGGAGGAAGGTATTGTGAGGATTATTTTTATTTTATTTTTGTCACTCATCTTACCCCACAACCTTTTCGTCGTAAATCCAGGTTTCCGGGAAGAATGATCTGACTTGTGTCTGATCGAGAATTTCTTCGTCACTTGGACCAAAGTCGATGGGATTTGCGTTTCTCCCCAGAAAGTCTAAAATTTAATTTAATAACAAAGACACTTAAATTTTCTTCAATTCGATCCAGTGCCTGTCGGAACGTAAGTAGTTAAAACACTTGGCTAGGTGCAATGAATGTGCGCCACCTCCATGCAATATCGATGTATCGTTAAGAAAGAGGGTAACAAGAGTTGATCAAATCATTCACTAGACTAATTCTTACAAAAGAAGTGGTTCCTAAGATGTAATGGCAATATCCAATGACTGCAAAATATTGTTCACTACAGTCTCTTGTGAATCTGTTAGTTTGTTATCGCAGCACATCATGGAAACGTTAAGTCATGCAGTGGAGTTTAACAGTCTGTCAATTTTTTTACCTTGCACGCCATTCTTTGCAATGCAGCATTTCCAGAAGGTCTTTCTGCAATCTTCTGTCAATTCGCTGCGCCAGACACGTGCAATACAGGACGCAGTCTCTTTCCTTTCTCCCATTTCACAGCATGTCTTATTGGATATACCTGCTGGATTAATAGCATCGACGTAATAGAATGAGCCTGTGCAACTATACAGCAACACCCGTGGTTGCAAGGAAACTAAAAGACATTTGCGCTTTAATAATAATAATAATAATAATAATAATAATAATAATAATAATAATAATAATAATAATAATGATAATAATAATAATAATAATAATGATAATAATAATAATATTAATATTAATAATAATAATTATTATAAGGCGTATTTCTTAAGACTCAGTGCACCTTACAACAGCCTAACCCTAACAACGGTTGTAAAAATAAATTTTATCTAATTAATTTTATCTAATTTAATCGTATTGGTGATTTTCATCTGACGTAATCATAATTCTAAAATCTAAACCATTAATCTTACAAAGTTATTCTTGTCACATATTCTAGATATAAAGAACATAAACCCCTATACAAGGTATCGATTCAGTGCTTCGTTTAGGAGATAAAGCATTTTGAAATTTGTGATGTCCCGGATGACGATGTTTGTTAACTGTCCCAAAACGGATATTTTATCGCATTTTTCAATTTTTGGATGTGATAGTAATTTATTAGTCTCATCTAAAGTGATTGACGTGAAAGCAAATAATATTATTTGCAGAATTTAATTTGCTGGTTGTGCAATTCTATGGCCGCCATATTTGTGCCGTGGGGCCCGTTTCTCGAAAGCCTCGGAATCTTTTCAGGCCCGCAAAGCCATTTTCAGTTATCTGCATCTTAAAAAGCAGAAAAGTGTATAGGCCTGAAACTTCGTATGAAGGAAACCTCTGTTCATATTTAAAATATCATAGAATAAAAAACAGCTCTGTTATCATAAGGTTTGAGATTTTGCCATGGCTTTTCGGGTGCGAAACCTTTTTGGGATCTTCAGAAAACGGGTCCCTGGGGAGAGAGGTTCAAGTTTAAACTACTTGTAGTTGGAATAACGTGCTTTTTTATACCTGAATCATCATCTGCACTCCTCCTCTTGCGAGCGTTATTTTCGTTGCAGCCATACTCTAAAAATAAAAACAGCAACAATAAAATTTTTTAAAAATTGTGCTTTTCGGCACATGACTGCAAATAGTTTCAACTGCTTGCCAGACCACGTGACGACAATTACCTTCGTATGGCTCTTTTATCAAGGCTGTTAAAGAAACATTATTTTTCAAAGTCAAATCTCGCCTTGGCTAATTTTATTATTTATTATTATTATTATTATTATTATTATTATTATTATTATTATTATTATGATAAGGGAGGTACTGGAAAAAATCATCACAGTATTTCTTCCACAAGAACGATTTTTTGTTTGCATTTTAGATTAAGACAACTACAACGATTTACTGTTCCCTGAACGTCCACGGCTGCAATAGACTCTTATAGTACACGGATTTAACGGGAAAAAAACAACAACCATGTGTTCTGTTTATGAAAGCATAAGCTGGCGGTTCACTCCGTTTTCTTTAGCATAAAACTACTTGGAATTTTGCTTCGCCCTTTATATGGAATGCAAGTGTATCGCAGACAAGGGATCAAGCCATCGTACATAAGATCTCATGCAATTACACTGCGTTACCCACTACTCGACCGCGCTTCATCACGCAAAAGTAAACAATTTTGTCACCATGTTTGGTGTCAACTCACCTTCTCTTCCGTCACTCTTGAAGTTTTCAGTTATCAGAACAACACCAGCATTCTTTGAAAAATAAAATATATAAAATGCGTCATTATCGTTGCTTTTAGGGTCCCTGAGTGTTATTAAAAGTCTCAATCACTCCCTTTAGATAAAAGCACCGACAGCTTGCAAAATATAACATCGACAACTTATCCGGTTGCTGTTAGTTATAAAGCAGTCAATTCGAGCTTACGTTCAAATTGTTTCTCCGCATTTTTCACCAAAACACGGAAAAGAAGAGCGGACTAGACCCCAGGCCACTCCACATCCCAGAGTGGCAGTAGCAAACGTAAGACCGTTTCGTCGCTTTTTCCCGCCCTAAGGGTCGCACACTACCTCTCAGAACGAGTTACTTCATTTGTTCTTAAAACAACAGATAACAGTAACGATACCCCTATAGCCCTGAATATCAAGAGAATTAGTGTTTACTGCGGGCGAATGAAAATAGAAGTTCCAGAGCGGCAGTGTCTTACTGTCATCTTGATGTAAAGCTTTAATTCTCTCAGTTTTGAACATCAATTCCTCTAAAGCTTGATTGTCGTTTTACTGGCAGATCACCGTTTGCTGTAACGTTTCAAGCTCTTAAAGTTAAACTGCAGCTAATGCGATTTTGTGTCCAAGTTTTCAGCTAGAGTAGTGTACTGAATTAAATGATTAAATGTCCTGCGCGACCTTAAACTCTTGTCCTTGAATTTACATGCACTGAATTTGAATCTGCTCAAATTTTCTTGTGAGTTTAACATGATTTTTTAAACTCACTCAACTTATTTTGACCGCGGGATAAAGACAGTTAAAAGTGTGAAAGAAACTTTCGTTTAAGTCTCATCGACCTTTGTTCGGATCAAATGAAGATGTGATAGTTACTTCTCGATACCAACCTTGAAGATGTCTTTGCTGTTTTTCCCGCCACCAACACCACAGCCAAGATCAAGTTCTTCAGAACTTTTAAAAATCTTAAGGGAAATAAGAAGGTGACGAATCAGTAAACCGGATGCTCAGAGAAAAAGTGAAAATTGACTATAACAGCCAACGTGACTTAAAGGTGGATAACAATAGACATTCTTTGAACTAAACTGAGGCCGATGGCTATAATGCCACAATACTCACCCTTTCTTTGGTGAGTCTGTTCTCATTTCTCAACAGGTAAACACTTTGGTCCACACTCAATAGTCCCAGACGTGTTCCTTGAGGGGCCTTAATCCGAAGAGTGTAAGGCTCTCCGGGAATTTTTTCCACTTCGTTGAGCTGAACAAGCGATCCATCCGCTTGGACTTTTATAGCATCAGGAAATTCAACCTATTGACAGAGAAAAAAAATTGTCGAAAAAGGTACCTTCATTGTTGGGTTGTTCGTTTTAGCTCTCTGAGGCGACCCTAAGGCGCTTGTTTCTGAGCTTACCTTGGTTGGAAGTTTGTCTTCAATTTTGAGTAAAATACTGTCGGCCACAACTCGTTCATTGTTGTCAATGTAGTAGCCGATCAATCGCGCCGATGGAGACATTTCTGAGGATACACGGAATGACCAGCTTTTGAACATCCCATCATAGGAATCCGTCGTGTTGTGAGAGAGAATGCGCCCCCGAGAAACGACCTAAAAAAGGGAAGACACGAGATTGCGTTAGGTTTACCAATCCCTTGTTGAAAAAGGCCTTTTTTGGGGTGGGAGGAGGAACGGGGGGGGCGGGGGGGGGGGGGGGGGGGTTTAATGGGTTATTAGTAAAAATAGCAGTGGGAGAAGATTGAAAACGCGTTGTCTACGCGGTAGATTCCTAAACAGCTGGTGGGCAACACTGCGAAAATATTCGACAAGAACGTTTTTCTTACCGCAAATGAAAGTTTGGCAGCAGCATCATTGCGGCTTCGATAACTTTCACACTGTATTTTTCGACCAACCTATGAAAAGAGGTTTGAAACAAATTTATATAAGTTGCTTCATAACAATGGTATTGTTAAGTATGAAAAATATTTCACGATCGGTTAGAAAAATTTGTATCTTAACATGGGGAAATAACTTTTTTAACATTAAGCTCCAAAACAAATATAACAAACATAAAGCATCGAGAAACAAACAAAAAATCTGAAAGACCTATTCAAAGTTTTTATTTGAATGATCACCCACTAGGGTTTCATCCACAGACTCTGAAGTTACATCTTGTCAAGCACAATTAACAGTACTACATGAAAGTACTACTCAATAACTTTCATTTGAACGGCCGCACACAATGTATTGATCAACACATTTAAACGGTGAATGGGTGAGAGCTATAAGACGCAAAAAATAGTATAATAAATGCATACAAAAATAAAACGATAACCAGCCTGTAAACATTCAAATTCACCTTTCCAGGCGTAAGTTGACGGACCATAATCAACGCTCCATTTTCCGCTTCGAATGGCTTCACCAAATAATCGGCGACTGCATTCTGAGAAACTTCCAAATTTTGGTTGTTGGTTCTTACCTGTAATCAAATTCAAACAATAACAAACCGAGATTCCTTACTTGAACTGTTCTGTTTCAAAAATACCCCAGCAAATCACGCAAAATCACATCTTTACAGGAAAAAGACTGTTTATTCACACCGTAATTATGATGTGTTCGCAGATTGCACAAGCATCAACCACAAACTCAGCTTCTCCTTGTTCGTCAGTCAAGTCCATCACATTAGGATCTCGATCCTCTCTCTTCAAATCTTTTATATTCTTTCCTTCTTTTCCCTTCGCTGAAATTAGCATGGGAACATTCCTGGCAGGCTTTTTGTTGGGGTGGGTAACCACGACCTAAAATTCAGTTAGAACACTTATAAGATACTCGAACTATGTATACGAAAGGAAATATTATTATTATTTTTATTATTATAATAATTTTTTTAATGTCCAGCTTTTGCGTTTGAAGAGACCTTTATCTTCTCCCTTTCTCGGGTCGTTCGCTCGCTTTAGCGTTCTATCGCTTTGCTTCCGTTGCTCGACGCTCCGAAAAATATTCAGTCTATTCTAAGGAAAACTGCAGCTGAGGTTAATACCAACAGTGCTGGGATCACGTTAAACGCGTACTTTTTCTGGGACAATATGGAAGGCTCAAAGGACATACTTTGACTGTCGATCACTAAAGCTCACGTGACTTACTTCTTCAAAAGATAAGTCCTTTTATCATAATTCATACAAAGCAAGCTTGAAAATGCCAAAAAGATCGCCTGTGAGGGTTTTTAACTTTTTTTGCTGAAAAAAAAAAGGCGGCCGATATACCCATTCTTACCTTCACTACAAAACGCAGGCCTGGTTTAAAATACTTCGGCGTATTTTTGAACTGAATGAGATAAGGACTTGATGTAAACTGGCACGATTTATCCTCAATAGTCTCCTTGTGGCCCGTCACCCTTTCTATAACATCAACCTGAACCAAAAGTCTGCCCTTCTCTGGAAACCAGATATTTATGTTATCTTTCTTTAAATCTTTGATGATCTGAATTCGTTCTGGTATGGTGGTGACACCCTTTTCATCGAGCTAAGTAGAGAAAACAACAATAATTAAATGGTGTGATGGCGACGTTTCTTTGTACAGTGATTCGAACATGGGCAGTTTAGGTTGGCTTGTACCGGTTTCAGCACCGCAGCACTCACACTTTCATGGATAAGGACTAAAAATCTTCATCAGCGGCTACTACAGTAGTGGTATCAAACAATGGCCTAATTATTGGTAAACAAATTGTTATTTTCTTGACATTACTGGTTACCATAGCAACGATATAACTAGTTAAAAAACATTCTTAGTGCTAATAACTCTAGAAGGAGTTCGGCGACCGTATTTTTATCATTGAGTTATGCAAAGGTAAAAAAAATCTGAATTCCTGGGAGAGGTTTCAGAACCACAGCAAATTTGGTTGTTGTTTTGCAGCGTTAACAAAAAGCAAAGATCTACGTGATTAATTTGGCGAGTAGCACGAGGCACCCTTTTTGTCAAAACTATATTCACCTGTACGTTATGTCTGGCGAATCGCTGTAAAATCTGGCCATCAAATCCCGCAACACTCAACCAAACAACAGCACCTCCAAGAACAGGTTTTCCATATGTATACCTTGAAAGAAATTAGACAACAAAATGTCACATCAAGAAGTGTTTTCTTTTATGTAAATTACTGTATTTTTTTAACATCGTCTTACAACTGTATTCAAGTCAAGTCTATTTTTAACACTTAAAAAGCACTAAGAAATTATCGCTCTTACCTAGCCGTTATATTGATCTTGATTTCGTTGTCTGTTTTCAGTATGTAAGGTGGCACTGCGAGCTTTACCGAGAACTTGGGAAGAACTGAAAGATGGTAAAAATGTAAATTAGAATTAAATATATATATATATGAAAAACACATGCACAAAAAATGAATGGTAACATACTTACCGTATTCTTTAACCTCAAACTGCACCGACGTATTGTGGATATTCTTTAAATACAGAAATAAAAAACTGTGTTAGGAATCACGATCGCTCAAAATGAACAAGTAAAACGTTAAAGAGCAATGGGTACTACTACTAAGTTCCTAATGTCCTGAAATTCTAAATTACTAAATTTGAAAACTTATTTTGTTTGCTAGAGTTTCGATTGTCATCGGCAAAGACGAAAACGATCGCTCTCATACAAACCCTTATTAATTGAATCTTCTTACTTAACTGTGGTTCTTCTTGTTAGCCAGGCCTTTTTGTGGTATAACGCACACAGCCAGCATGCGCGTATTTGAACGCACCTTTTTCCTGTGCCTTTAGGTTCTTGTACGACAGGGGGAGTACAAGACTGGGAGTACAAAACTCTATGTACATGCCAATTTTAACCTGATTTTTCACTTCCGGAATTCTTACGTGATTGTCATGTTAGAAAGGATGAATAAAGCACGGAATAACGAAATACCTGGTGACCGTAAACGGCCGTTATAGTCCAGTTGCCATGGAGAATAAAATCGCCCAAGTCAAGCCTCTTGGATATGATACCTTGGTAAACAAAGAACAGTAAAATAATTCTTAAAACTATTTGACAATACTCACGCAGCTTACGGTTGGTTTTAATCTTTTAAACTTTTCATAACGTAACTAGGTCTAGATCACTCAGTACATTTACTATTAACTTGTAGCAGTAAGCAAAGAGGCGGGCATTTGTCCCCCAATCTGCAATACGAATTTGCACTGAGGTGATGGTTTCCTAGATTCAAGTAAGTCAAGTACTGTAAGTAATAGATCAAAAACGAGTGCGAGTTTTTCATCAGGGGTTCCAAACACCGAGAAACAGATGAAAGCACGACGCCGAAGGCGGAGTGCTTTTATTGTTTCGAGGTGTTTGGAACCCCTGATGAAAAACGAAGCACGAGTTTTTGAGCTGGCTTCTCAAACTAGCATGATAATTTTTTTCGAAGAATAGGTAATTAGTAGGCGTGCTCAATAGGCTATTGTCTGTTTTTTATTCATATGGTAAATGAAATGAATATTTTATATGCGGCCATGTGGGCAAGTTTTAAAGGTTGAATTTTTAATAAACTAACATTATGCCGCGTGATGGAAATCGAGTCCAGATCAGAACGTTTTCGAGTTCCAAAAACCTCTTGTCAAGAAAATGTGTTGGTGAATGATGCTGTTCCAGCTTCAACTAAGTATAAAAACAAGTGGGCTGTGAACATTTTTGCCGAATGGCAGAGGTTGAGAGAGGTTAAAGTTCCGGTATTAGATTGTGGCGGTCTCTTCAACGACTACGATTTACACAAGGTTACCGCTGTGAGTGTAGATATTGCTGGAATGGACGCTCTGTCGCTGAACTATTGGTTGTCAAAATTTGTGATGGAGGTAGCTAAAGAGTCCGGTGAAAGATACCCTCCCAACTCTGTTTATGGTATCATTTGTGCCCTCAAGCGTTATTTGGAGGAGAAAAATGGATCAGAAGCTTTGAATCCTCTGGATGCTAGTGACAAAAGGTACTTGACAACTTTTAGACCGAATTGGTTAGTAATTTAATGCACTGTTTCAGGACTTTAATTTTGTATGTTATTTTTTGAAGGTTTGTCCTTTTCCGACGTTGCTTAGATGCCGAGATGTTGTTTTCCAGAAAGGAAAATTCAAAAACTGTACAATCAATGTAACGATGTCTAAGAAGGAATAATATGTTGCTGTATTGTTGTTGGAAGCAATGATTTAAGCGGGAAAAATGCTGTATTTAGAATTATAATTAAGACTGATTAAAATTCAAGTTTCTTGATCAGTGTCTTGATCAGTTTTTGAACTAATCTACCGTGTCTTGATCGGTATATGTTCATTGGGTATCAACATACATGCACCTGACCCAATTGATGCGAGCTGATTGGGTCATCAGCTCATGAATAATTAATGAGTTTGAGAATGATAAATAAAAAGAATTTTCTTAAAGAATTCCATGCTACAGCTTTTTCCATATTAGGAATATCTCAACAAAAGAGTTAAAGCTAAGCCAGTTCAAACCTGTGCTAGTGTCCAGGTCTTTCCACTGTTGTACACGGATCCCCTGCGGGTTCTAGAAAAACAAACAAACCTGAATTACAAAATTGTCAATGATTGCAATACTGTAACTCGAACCAATCCTTTTCTACTCACTACCTTGAAGTGTAAGTTAAGCTACACATTTTATCTTGTAAAGAACGTTAAGGATAGTTAATTCCCGTGGTATCACCTATCTATTTTTAGATTTATTGTTTATTTAAATAGTAACTTGTGTACCTACATAAGCTTGATTAGAATTAGTTTGTTTTGCGAGGATTCAAGATTCTCCCATGCACCTCGACTGAGCGCGGTTAATAAGGTTTTTGTTATATGGCCAAACAAGTCAACTGAAATTCGCTTGATGTAGCGGGATCGTACTCGATCACATTTTAGTTGCGAATGGATATGAAAAAAAAATAAAGGAATATGAAAACAATTTGCAAAAAGGAAGGTCGAGCTCACTGGCCAGGTATGTTTTCAAATTCTGTAGCCTCTTTCATTGACTGAAAAATATTCTTACAAGCGTTTAAGTCGCTTGAGGTCGTGTTTGCCGCAACGTTAAAAATTACAACAGTTTTCTTGTTCTCTTTACATTTTTCGCGTCAAGTTTCTTTGGCTCTTCCTCTTCCTCTTAGTATTTATAGTTTTCATCGTAAACGCAACAGTTAGGTCGGTCTAGGTAGCTTAGATCCATGTAGGGCTAGACCGCGATCAACAGCAATTTTAGCCAATCAAACTCTCAAATTCGGTAGTTCCCAGAGCTTGATGTGAGACACTTTTTTTATAAAAAAAGATTATTGTTGAGAAACAAGTACTTAGGATACATCCTAACTTGGGAGAGCTTTGGTTTTACGGGGATTCATCATTGATTCGGGGGGAAGGGGGGGGGGGGGGGGCATTTCTCTTTTTATTCTGTAGTTGTAGTTACCTATTAAAGCTTCATGTGTTATTTTGATTTCCTTTTTAAACAGATTAGAGCGGTTTTCACTTGAGTGTCGAAAGTAATTCGTGTTTGCTTTGTTTTTGCATTACTGCACTCAGTGATTGGCTTAAAACTGTCGTGCCACTTTCTCAACCAATCAGAAGTAAAACCAAAACTAATCGCGACTTGCTCGCGCACGTTTTCCCGCGCTTTGTGGCGAGTAAATGTATTTGCTTCGAGTTTTGATTGGTTCACTGGATTGTCTGTGTCATTTGTGATTGGCCAGAGTGATTACTTTGGTTTTAGTTTTACGACACTTAATTGAAAACTGCTCTAATGTATTAATTCAAAATTCCTCTTGCTCTTCAAAAATTCAGTGTTTGAAAATCTAAGGTGCATGACTTGGTCGTAATTTAATTCTTAAAGTCAAGCATTAACAACAATACGTAAAGTGAAAACATAATGAGACAAACACACTTACCGCGACTATCACAGTAATCTATATTAAGAAACGAAAGGGAAAATAAAGATGATTAGAGTTTTGATGAAATTATTTTTTGGCGTTTCCTTATCACTCTAAACGGAAAATAAAAATGATACATTTAATAATTGCGAAACTCAAACAAAATGAAAGGAAAACATTAACTTAACGGGGGAATCTCAGGAACCTAATGAATTGCGATCACATGGCATTTCATCTCTCATCGCAAACCATCATTTGTGCGTGTCGTTTGATTTTGTTTGTAACTAAGACGCTTTTAGAAAATTGGGTGAAAAGGTGCTAGGGAATAAGTTACGAGGCTTTTGTAATTAAAAGACCTTGTCTTATTGAGACTTTCTCTTGCTAAGTAATGAGAAGTGAAGTAAAACTATTATATGTATAGAGTAAGTGGACTTGGACCCCATTTGATCGTTAGGAACGAAAAAAATGCAGAATGAAAAATATTTCTGCCCTTACCTTTCTTTGCGATGGCTTCGTGTCAAACTCAACGGGAATCACTCTGATTTTCACTACAGAGAAAGAAAACGTCATTCCTGTAAGTGCACGCTAGAATTTCAATGTTTAAGACAGGAAGAAATAATTTCAATTTTAGTTTTACTGTTTTTTTTTTAATATTTTACAGCCCTTTGCTTGCTTTGCTCTCCTTCTTGGAAAGCTTTAGCATATTTTAAAAGAGTTCCACTTTATACAAATCATAGAACGCATTCAAAAAAACCTTTTCCGTGTGACATTTTGTAACAGGTTTTCCAACAATATTTTGGTATATATCTTTCCTCCTAGGTATAAAGGAAAAGAATATAGAGGAGTTGAAGTACTAATATCTTGATAATAATGAGCGATAGCCTTACCAGCACACAATGTCGATACAATTGGATCCTTTACCTCAATGGACAAACGAACCTACTTTATCTCCTTGGCATTTTGCTAGGCTAGCCCAATAATTTATCGGAACCCAATTATACACCTTGGTAGCTAAGTGTATCAAGGGAGGAACTTTGAAAGTAAAATATCTTGCGTGTATAAAAATATAACACAAAGATCACTGTGATGAGATGCTAACTTCTTACCACTTTGTCTAGGAGTGTAGATTGGTTTGTCTGTCTGTATGAACACCATTCCGTCTTTGTAGCTCAGAAGAATCTTTGCTTCTTTGTGGAACTGGAAATGACCATCATCTGACTTGGCCACGAGATAAACATACTGCTTATCCACAGAGTTGGTATCTGGAAGGTCTTTTGGGTCAACCTTGAGATAATAAAATAAACACATCAATGTGAATAACTCTTCTAGTCTAACGCCTGAAAGGACCTGAGTCACCCGAGAGATTGCAACTTCAAGATTTCACGGCGGTTTGGCGGTTTTCCCCTCACCTTTGCTGGGATAATAGTTTGTATGTTTTTGTATGTGATCTTTCAGTGATTGTTATGAAAATAAACGGCCACACCTGTGGCCAAAAGATCCCAAAATGGGAAGTTGTTGTCTTGTCCCAGCAAACAGAGCTCAGCCAAAGCTACACACTCTGGTATTTAGAATAAGTAGTGATTAATTAAGAAGGAGCAAGATACATAAATGATCTTATAGGATTTTTGAAACTCATTGACGTTCTAATGAGAAATAAGATGCCAATGACTTCCGAGAATTCAAATGTTACTTAACTTAGTGTAATGCAACATACATCCTTATTAAGGACGGTGCCTACTTTTGTTACTGCGCACATCTTCTGCGCATCACGCAAGGCATCGATCGCACTAGACGCGCGCGCTAAGGGAATTTGCTCGCTCAAAATGACGAATTCAACTTCGCGACCAAGCGCGCGACTAAAATGCAAGAAAATTTCGGTTGCAACGAAATCCAGTTAATGGACATACTAAACCAGGAACAGTGAAAGAGTAACATATCAGTAAGCTCTAAACGCTTATCGATAAAAATGGCTCACATTTAACAGTCTGAAACACATCGCTAATCGCTCAAACGTAATCAGCAAACTGCTAACTACATTTGGCGTGGTGCACGCGTGAAAAATTGCGCGAGAAGCAAATATTTAACTCGCTAGGGAGGGGATAGGAAAAGTGTAACTGACCTCAAAAGCGATTCCATACAACTCGTATAACTTTTAAAAACGCGTGGTGACCCATACTTTTTATTTTATAAAATGGAAGTGGTAAGTCTATAGAACACATGATTAATTTTTCGTTCAGTGCAAAAATTGTTTAGGCTGTTTTTCTGGCCTTGCAAGAGAGAGCTGTTAGAGTCAAAAATGGCTCAAGTGCAATCGTTTTGTCAATAAAAACGTGGTTCACGCAGTTTCAAAGATAGTATTTGTTAGTTATTTTTAAGATCGTTATATTTAGTGTTGATTTTGTTCATGAAAAACCAAATTCAAAGGTAAGTTGTAAGGAAATTTTATTTCCTTTTACTTTTTTTGAAAATGCCACGTCAGCACTTTTTTCAAGATTTCAAACCTAATTATCTCGAAAATTTGCGTGGCTACCCCTAATTTTCTTTTTGGATTTTAATAGCCCTTGGTAACATCTACTTCCCTTGCATAGTCATCCGCCGGGAAAAAATACCTTGCTATTAGTAGGCACCGTCCTTAACACAGAATGCGTCTACATTAAAGTCGCGTGTAACAGTGCACGGTTACGAAATGATATTAGAATAAGAGCCAGAGTTATGTACTAAAACCCGAAACGAAACGAAACGAAACTTGCGGTTAGCTTTTACTCCGGTTTGCTTGCAGTTAGCTTTTATTTGTTGGTTAGGGCAGTATTCTATATCATTTCGCCATTGCGTGTTTAAACACGCCCGTATTTTTATCAGTTTATAAATACAGTTGGCACTTACCATCACCGTTAAAAAAATATTGCTTCCTAAAAAAAATGAAATAAATAAATGATATTAGTAATTGAGGTTTGCCTTTTCGAGTTTTGACCCTGCCTTTGTCACGCAACGCTACGGGAGCCCCATCTCCTGTAGCGTTGCGTGACAGAGAGATGACCAGAATTGGACTAAAGGAATTTGCCTAATTTGAAATTTCTATTTTTTTCTAATAACGTTTTGCTATACATACGAAGCATTTTTATTATTCATTTTTTTTACGACGATATTTCCATCTCATATGTAACAGCCGAGAGTATTTTTCTCTTAAACCGAAAAAAAAATACAGCTACTCTGTTCGTGAAATGGGTGACGTAGTAACGCCATTACAGAGCCGTGTAGGAGGACATTTTACAAAATGTGCTCTGTACCAGCTCTTCATTGGGCTTCTCGAGAAGTAGACCCAAGAAGGCTAACGAGATATAATGTTTGTCGTTAACAGTTTATGTTTTTAGTTTAAATTCACCTTTTTCCACAACTCCTTGAACTTGAGAGAATGTTTTCCGTCTGTGTGGGTAGTCCTGTAGATATAACTTCACTGTCACAGGCTGCCCAGCATCGAACACTGAAACTGAGACTCTTTCTTTGACTCCAATGTGAAAAACATTGGGGGCCATTATGGAATATCTGTGGAAAGAAATAAAGAAAATAATAAATAATACATCGCATATAGCGTTTCACCCTAAGACATTTTAAATATGCATAAATTAGAACAATAAATACCCGCATACATTAATTCATAACTTGGCACGCAGCAACAACGGAAGTTCATTTGCTAACGGAAGTCTAACTGAAGCCTGAACTGTTCTGTTGCACATTTGCTGAGTTAATTACCAGTCTGAACGTGTTTTAGACCTTGGACTTATTTCAAACGTGAGGAATTTTTTAACCCGCCTCCCCTTCTAATTACAGCTAGAATGATTTTGCCAAGGTTTAGCTGGAGGGTAACAACCCACTCACACTACTAAATTTTCACTTCCGGTTTCACAACAGCCCCCGCCATTACTTAGTTTAGGTTTAAAAATGTTTCGAGTGCAAAAATTGATAACTACACCCTGTAGCTGGATAATTTCGACATCTCTTTTATTCCCTGAAACTGATTTTATATTTCGCGTTTTAGTTTTAACTTATAATAAATTAACTGCTCGCGGAAAAGAAACCAACCCGAAATTATCGGTCAAGCGGATTTGCTTCCGGTTTCAGAGCAACTTCAACCTCGGATATGAAACTAACCACGTACGAACACAAAACGATCTTTTGCTGAAGTTCAACTCTCAAGCATTTTTTCTTTGCCCGATTTTTGTTTCGAAGCAAAGCAACCATACAACTAACATTGCTAGTTGAAAATTTTGGAATTGCGTGTAATGTTGTGAAAGGTTGACGTGAACGACGAGCTGTCTGAAACTATTTTTCTTCGTTTCCTCTTCGGTGGGTTGTCTTGGTTTACCTCAATAGTTAACATATGAAATGAATCAGTCTAAGATATGGAGATGGAAGTTTTTGTTCACACAGTTCACTGAGCTGTCGTATTGGCCTCAGAAGTCCTGAGTGTCTTGATCAACATGTGACGATATAGCATACAGAAACTCATATACGTTTAGTTATGCTTAGCGACTTTTTTGCTTAACAGAACATTATGCATCAGCAAGTGTTGCTTGACACATTAGGTCACTTCAACGATCTTTGGTTTGGTTACTATGTTCCTTTGATTGACGATTTCAATTTATATTACACAACATTTTGGATTTTGCGTTACTTTCAAACGTCAACCTGAAATAATGGGAAATCTCACAGCTAATGTTCTCAAACGAATCAGAAGTGCCTCACCTTTTTGCTGATACACATCCTATTGCAAGTAAGAGCAAGGCTACTCGTAGCACTGTACCAATCAGCTCCGCCATGCTTGCAGCAAAGATTTGGGATACTGATAAGTCTTCCTCCGGCGCTGCTGAGTTATAAGGCGTGATTAGATGTGCTGAAACGTGTCTCCCAAAAACACCAAGTTGAGGTGATGACAGCTAAGTGCCAAGCTGCTTTCTCTTATTTCGTTTTCCGTTCAGCATGATGTGTTCAAGGTCACGACAAAGCACTGTATTTCATTTCAGACCAGGATGGGGGGGACGGGGGTGTCCGAGAGAGAACTCCCCGCGTTTTCAGTGAACGTACATGTACTCACAAGCTTTGCAGCATTTCGTATGCACTGCTTCATTCGACTGTATTAAAATCCGCCAAGATCAGTAGTGAATAATTAGAGGACGGAGGGGTGGTGGACGTTTAGAGGGATAACGAAATAACCTGAGAGGGATAACAAGGCTCAAGTTGACAATATCATCCGTCAGTTGTGAAACCGACTCCTCCGTAACGTTTCGTGGGCTTTGTAGATAATAAGCGGGCTAGTATCTAAGACTTAACCCAGAATTGCCCCTTACTATAGTTACTTATACAGTTGGCCTGGCTGCTTTTTCCTTGCAGTTTATTTGGATTGGATAAAAATTTAATACAAATAGCTCAGAACAAGTCCTCCCCCTCCCTGAAACCTAACTACAGGAAGCTCTATTTTTCTCGGAAATTGAAATCGTAAATCCACGGATAACATTGACGTGAAGATGAATACAAGCTGTATAAACTATGTTTCCGTTAAAAAGTTCAAGAACTGTCTCTTGTATCTTTCTATGATCAATCCTCCCCTTATTCTTCCGCTTTATACATGAGCATGCACATTGGGCATTGCACGAGTAGCCACATAGTCTCGGGCTAAGTCCTGAGAGATAACAGATTTTATCATTTCGTGCTATTTTCGGCCAAATTTAAAACTTTTATGAGAGAGATATAAAGTAAAACTAACTCAGGCCCTTTAAAAGGAAAGAGATGTTTACACAAAGAAAACCTGATCTGAGCCGGTTTTGTCACCTGGCAGGGGCTGATTCGGCATGCACTTGGCATATCTCCAGACCTATTTAATAGACGCATGCGACTTATTTACTCAACAGGCTAATATTTGTTTTTTCTTTCACCCGTCTGCTTTATCGGTTTTATTATACAACCCGCTATTCAAAGTCAGAAATCTATTGCTTTTAAAATTGTGACGCAATCATTTTATAGAGATGAAGAAAAGGAACAACAAAGAAAACCATTTCTGTAAACAACGGTTCCGAAGAATTTTCGTCCTCAAGTGTACAAAGAACATTTCAAGACGGGAAACACAGATATGAAGTTTCTTCCGGTTCCCGTGTTGCTGAAGGAAGGGCGTGACAAATTAGGTCTGTCGTAATTTGTTGCAAAGACATTTTCCGTTTTTGTCAACAATCTTGGACAGAATAAAAAGAGAATCGGACTCCCCTCCCCCCGAATCAATGATTAATCTCCGCAAAAAAACAAAATTCGCCCATTTTCCCATCATTGATATGGGGGAGGGGGGAGCAGTGGTCTTAATTTCCCCCCAGGTGGGGGGGTACTCCCTTATAAGAGCTTATCAGGGACGTGCGGCCCGATAGGGTATGGTTTTCAGGCTTTCTTGTCTTGAACGGGATATAAGAGGTGGCGAATGGCCTTTCAAAAATGTTGAGTCTCGGCAAATTTACGCCGAGTCTCGGAATTTCTGCGCTTAAAAATAGCGTCTCGGAATCTCGGATTTCTGGAAATATGACGGTCTCGGAGTCTCGGATTTTGAAAATTTGGATCTCGGCGTCTCGGATTTTGAAAATTTGGATCTCAAAATCTCGCCAATGGGACTTCAATTTTTTATCCGCAAACTTATCCGAAACGAGATATTAAGAAATTTACCCCTGCCGGAATCTGCATTTACAATTGTTATGTAAAATATATATAGGAAACCGTAATTTCCACTTTATAGAGGAAATCATGTCATGATAATAGTACATGGGTACCCAACGACAATCGTTTGAGAATTGAACTGTTTCACGTATTTTCTGATCAAGTGCGTCTCGGGCTCGGATTTTTGTAGCGCTAAGTCTCGGGCTCGGATTTTACAAACAAATCACAGGCATCCCAAGCTCACGTTTGAAGAAAGGGAATAATTAATTATCTATTCATTCATTCATTCATTCATTCATTCATTCATTCATTCATTCATTCATTCATTCATTCATTCATTCATTCATTCATTCATTCATTCATTCATTCATTCATTCATTCATTCATTCATTCATTCATTCATTCATTCATTCATTCATTCATTCATTCATTCATTCATTCATTCATTCGTATAAGCGTCACGGTGAGCCGGAACGTGACCTTTCAGCTGACACGGTTTTAGGTTACACCAGAACCGTTGAGAATATGAGCGTCCTGTAAGACGTTGTATGGGGAATAAAATAACGTTGATTTAGAACGCTAAATTCTTCAAAATTACTATATTTTTACGCTAGGTGATTTGAATAAACTCTTCTCTTGTGTGTCCGTTGCGCTTTATGGTTATTTTCGCCGTTTAAGGCTTTTATACCACCGTTGATATTCCTTTCATATTCCGTTGGGGCGGGCTTGGGCATTTGAACTGGCAACGGTCGCGACGCGTTGATTGGTAGATTCGAATGGGCTCGCGTTCCTAACATTCCTTTGGTTCAGAATTTTGCACTGATCATATGGAGAAAGCTACTTTTGAGACTTCGGGATCGCTTTTCTCGGAAAATATTGGAAGGATGAAGCTCTAATTTGGCACAGGGACAGAGAAATATCTAGTTGTTCGGATGCCCGTGTTTTCGAGGCGAGAATGTTGATGGTTTAGCGTCAGTTCTAGCTTGAATAGGACAAGGTCGCGACCGCCGGCGGTAAAGCTGCCTGCCTTGTTCTCTCTTCTCTCTCTGTTTATACCGGTCGCTAAATGATCTCGCAAAATAACGCTTTAAAGGGCTCGGGGCGGCGAATAAACATGACAGAAGACTCAATCAACATTTCATCTTAATTTTTATTGAATCATTTAGAGCCATTTTTATATTTTGTAGTAAATCGAAGCCGACGTAATGTTTCTCTATATATCTTCTATACGCGCCATTGATTTTGACATAACCTTATGTCAACAATTATTAACCACGAACACATAGTGGTCCGCCTGTGCCCATACTACGTCTTATAGGGCGCTCATATCCCGGGGCTCATATTCTCAACGGTTCTCGTGTAACCTGAAGCCGCGTCAGCTGAAAGGTCACGTTCAAGCTTACTGTGACGCTTATACGAATGAATGAATAGATAATTAATTATTCCCTTTCTTCAAACGTGAGCTTGGGTGGCCTATGGTCAGCCTTGCATTTTATTGTCTTCGAATTTCTATAAATTTTATTGTTGACTTCCGTTGATTTCGGCATTGGTGCGTTGCTTAATTCCCGTTTAATTGCGCTAAAACAAAGACAGTGAGGTACTTGCAACCGCAACGTTTATTTACGATAGGTTGTGTGATATTTTATCAGTTTAGTCTACCTTTCGTAACAGAATATCGCCCTTCTGTGCATTCTAATGAAAATGTGGCACCTAATAGAGAATCAACCGGTGCTCAAAGAAATATTCAAAGACCCTCCCATCCTTTCGTACAGAAAAGGGAGGTCGTTAAAAGATATACTCGTTAGAGCAAAAATCTGAAGGTCGTCAATAACAAAACTCGACCAATGGGAGTCGTGTTTGGCCTGTCTTTTTATTTCACATCATAACAATTTGTCACTGTTTTATTATTGTCTTAAACAGGGTATGATTTCGGGTTAAATGTCTTAAACGGGGCATCAAAAATAGGCATTTTGTCTTAAACAGGGTAGGAAAATCAGAGGTTCGTGTCTTAAACAGGGTCAGGGTGTAGGTGACCAGGCCGCGCCTCCCTACCCGAAATTATGTCGAGTACCCCCCCCCCCCCCACCTCCCCGGGAATTTTTCATTTAAATTGTCCAAGATTGTACATACTCGGAGCTTACTGGGGTTGCTGTAGTCGTTGCGTCGGGAAAAATATGGTTTTAGAATACCACACAGTACGTTCCTTAAAAGAAATCAAATCTCTCTGAATGAAACATAACGTTAGCAGTTGGCATAAGGTAGGCTCTTGTAGTCTTTCCGCAAGTCTAAATAAACGTCAAAACTGACTATAAATCGTACTGCATAAATGACATTGCCCCTATGTATGCACATGGAGCAGTTCAGTTCGAACTAATGAATAAAATACGTCTTACCTCTTTGAAATGAATTCTTGCGTATGACTTTTCAAACCAGCAGATACATATCATATAAGATTTTAAATATTTCGCGAAAAGCGAATCTGATCGAAAATTTTACTGAAATTATATTCACAGGCTTATGGGGAATTATCAAAGAGATGAGCAACCTCTCATTACAATGAAAAGAAATACTCGAACAATAAAGTCAACTGTCCGGAGAAGGAGTTTAAGAATTGGAAGACTAAAACTGCAAGGGACCGCGAATGATAATGTTGCTATTCGTAGGATCTACTGAGAGATCTGATTCTATATCAGATTATTATAAGAATTGGGCATTATTCTAAGAATTGGGCATGATTTTGAAGGACGTTTTCCCTGATGTACTGTAGAGCGAGTTCGAAGGTGAGTCAAAAATGAGATAAGATAATGACCGAGTTAGGGGTTGAGTTGAGTTTGAGTTGAGTTAAGATTGAGTTACCGTTTTTCATTTGCTTTTACTAAAAGTGTTTAATTTAAGATGCAAATCACTTTTTTGACCAAATAAGTAGATAATTTAACATTATAAAGCAGGAAAGCTGGAGATAATGTCCGAGTTAGGGTTGAATTGAGTTTGAGTTGAGTTTGAGTTGCAATTGAGTTAAGAATAATGATATCAAACAAATGTCCAATCGTTGCTGAACAAGTCATAGCCATTTTCATGGCGTCATTGGTTACCATAGCAACAGTTTAGCCTGTTAAAAACACCCTTAATTTTGCCTTTAAGTGCTTATAACTCAAAAACGAGCAGGGTGACCCCCATGTTTTATTATTGAATAATGATTAGCATGATGAGATGCAACTTTTTGCAAAGTTAAAAAAAATTCTATATAGCGGTTATAAAGCCACCTTAACATTTCGGAAATTAAAGGTGGCTCTGAAACTGCTAGATAGAATTTTTTTTAACTTTGCATAAAGTTGCATCTTATCATGCTAATCATTATTCAATAATAAAAAATGGGGGTCACTGTGCTCCTTTTTGAGTTATAAGCACTTAAAGGCAAAATTAAGGGTGTTTTTAACAGGCTAAACTGTTGCTATGGTAACCAATGACGTCATCAAAATGGCTTCAACTTGTTCAGCAATGATTGGACATTTTTCTGATATCATTATTGTAGTAGTAACTGATAACGATTTGTAGTATTAACCCATCAAAGTTTAAGAACTGGAAAAGTGCTGGAAACCATTGTGAGCCTCCTTAATTTAAGATGCGAATCACTTTTTACGACCAAATAAGTAGATAATTTAACATTATAAGGCAGGAAAACTGATACTTACGTAAATTACCTACTTATTTGGTCGTAAAAAGTGATTCGCATCTTAAATTGAACACTTTTTTTTAGTAAAAATGGTAACTCAACTCAAACTCAACTCAACCTCTAACTCGGTAAATAGCCGATCCCGTCAAAAATGGCACGCTAAGTTGAAACATGACACTCTTATGAATACAACTTCGCTTCTAACGTCTTTATTGAAGCAAACAAATAAAATTATCTTATATTCTTTTTATTCTTGAGAATGAATTTTGTCGAGTTTGATTCGATGTAGCCTGCGAACGCAGACGTATTTTCGGCTGTCGCTTTTCTCCGCCGAAGACAAGCGACAGCTGGAAATACGTCTGCGTTCGCAGGATAGATTCGATGCGACCAGATCAGAGCAGCAAATTTTTATCGCAATTATCGTATCCCGCGGCGCTTGTACGTACTCACGCGTCCTGTTTCTGATTATATGACGGCGCGGAACAATAAAATTTTGACAGATGTAACGCAAACTAACAACCTCAGTACATTGACGACTTCCTGTCTTGGCTCTGGGAACGAGATTGATTCACAGGCATTTTCAATCTCGTTCCCAGAGCCCGCGTCCTTTGCGTTTCCCGACCGCTGGTCTAGGGGGACGCGGGCTCTGGGAACGACATTGAGGCATTCTTAACTCCAGAGCTCTTCAAGCGCGGCTGAAAAACCGAAGGTCTGGGGTCGAGCAGATCTCTGGAGAGATACGTCATTTCCGTCACTACCTGTTTCGGGGGGCCCATCACACGAAAGCAATGCATTGATAGCTCACATTTCCTTTGAAAAAAATATTTCTTTTACCTTGCCTTCGTAATAAATGCAATGATATATCGCTAGAATGCAAAAACTACCTGAAATTAGTAAAACGAGGATTTTTAATGCATTTTTAAGCGAGTTACAGGTTCGCCAAAAAAAATACGAGAAATTAGTGTTTGAACTTTGTTTCGAAGCATCGGATGGCTGCAAATGAGTGGGTTTTGTTCACAGATGAGGTGCTATATGGGAAGATATACGCAAGAGTACATTTCAAATTGGTAAGACGTATTTTATTGCATTACTTAAGATCACTTAAGTCCTGCACTGAGCCTCTTATTCCAGTGATAACTAGGATAATAAACATCTCTTTAGAGTCAGTGTGATGGGACAGATTTTAGAGGTGTAGGATGCCACCAAGAACTTCGGTTCCACTGGTTTATTAACTGAGCAACGTAGCGAGATTACAACGTCACAAGCGAATGAAGAGTGAAGAGGGTCTTTCTTCTTCTCTCTTAGTCTCTTAGGCGTTTCCTAGGTCTTCGTAGGTGTTTCTTAGTTCTTCTTAAGTGAGTTTGTGAGTTACAAGGCAGCTCTATTTATGCCAGAGGATTAAGTTAATTGTTTTTCGCAAGTTTACATGCCTATTGATATGCGAAAAATAGGTGTTTCCAGATGTTCCGAGGTCAAAACATAAAAGAATGCGAAATGAAGTAAGGTTTGTTTGATCGTGCAAAAATTTGCAAAAAGGAAATTATCTCAAGGTTTAGATTCCAACACAGGAAAAACGGTTCGCTTAGTCAAAAGCTGATAACGTAACCTAAGTTTCTATCGAAAAGGATTCTAGTTTACGGTTGAAGAAATATATGAAGTTCAACGAAAACTAGTTCGACTGAGAACAAAGGAACTCTAAGGTGTCAACTTGAACTACTAAATCTACTAATCATTATGCCAGCTCGTGCCGCAAAAGTGCGAACGATTCCGCGACTTAAGGACGTTCGCGCGAAATTTTCTAGTCGATAGATTTTTCTAAAATTTTTACTGAGGACGGATAATGAGTTACTTGTGTCAGAAATACAAAAAAAGTGGGGGTCACCGACTTCGTTTCAGAGATAAAGTCTGTAGAAAACTACCCTGATTTTGAAAAATTGCCGCACGTAATTTCGCACGGCTTTCAAGGTTTGTAGTTTAAATTATCGATGATGAGAAAACAGAGGCAAACGATCTTGGTCATATTTTGAAGAAGTGCGTCTGTTGCGTAAATAATTTTAAGTGTTGCCATCTTTTATGCAAAACTTAGCCCTGGAAGAGGCATTTGAACCCGTCGTACGACAAAACGAAAAGATCAAAAAGCGGAATTCGAACGTGCGTGGGGCAAAAAAATCAACCTTTTAATCGATAGATTTTTTTCATTTTCTCACAAAACGTAGATAATCGTTAACAAAAGTGATCTGTTAAGAAAAAAGTAGGGGTCACCGACCATTTAAGCTAGCAAACTGCAAGCGAAGTTATCGCAACGGCTACTCACCCTATATGTGGTTGGAAAGTTTCCTCAGCGCGCGCGCTCGATGCATGACGTGGCGTAGCGTTGCGACAGGAATTACGTGCGCAGTGAGGATGCGCATAAACAATTAGCGCGAACGTCCTTAATCAAATAGTACGTTCAGGTGAAGTTTGCTTATTTCCGATCTTATAGCTGAGAACATCTTTCAAAGAAAGCCATTGTAGTTTTTAAATAACCAGTAGGTTTATGATTTACATTACTTTTCTTAATTTATAGTTAGATTCATTCTAGAACATTCGATTTAAAAATTCCCAGCCAAAATCATCCAATATCATTTTTAAAAAGTTGATGATGAAATAGATAGATAAATATTCCTTAAATAATCCCAAAGTTTGCTTCTACATCAGGATTTTTTCTTGAAAAATGGAATGAGGCTCTGGTCATAAAGTTTTTGTAGAAATTGGGCTTGGATCTAATGTTTAAGAACTTCCGCCCCGTGAGCAATTTAGCCTACATTTCTACTTGTAGGATGTTCTCAGTTTATCGATATTTATGGACTAGAATGTGTGCCTGAACTGCTACCCTTTCGCTATTCAATAGAAGCTGCCCGTCATAGCCTAGGCCGCGACAATCTTCGAGCGCCCATGCAGCGCCAGTGCTTTGTGCAAAGCCCGTGGTACGCTCTAAATTCCTGAATTGAATTGTTTCTATGTACAAGCATCTACGAAACAGATGACGACATTTGAAACATTAAAAATTTGTTTATCATCACCATTGACCACCTAAAATGAAAGCTTAAGGTCGCGCAGGACCCTTGCTCTCATTGTGTATGTATTTATTTAAAGGGTATGCACGAACTGCAACGACTGAGGACGACAACAAACGAAGTATTCAGGAAGCATACATATTTTATCTTAGTTAATGAATTAATAAGTAAATAAATTTAAGTAGCTTTTGCAGTACCACTAATCCTATGTAGTCATGCAAATATAGCTTGTTGTTGTAAAGTTCTTCGTATTAGTAATTACACGTTATTCTTTTCAGCTTTGAATCCCTTACACTGGAACATAGAGAATAATGCGAATTATCATAATCAGATTCACGACTTTGACCAGCTTACATTCATGATTGTAAATAGCGACTCGGAAGGTCATCAGTAGCCTTAAAACCTGCAATTTTGTGTCCAAGTTTTCTCCGCCGATATCGAATTTTAGGACTTGATTCGCGAGGAACATAAACTTGGTGTACTCTATTGTGTTCTGGCAAAAGCGAATTTTAAAACTTGCTTTTCAAAAAGAAGATAGCACGTTTCAAAGTTTAGATTTCACATTTTTACTCTCTTAGAAGTCAATAACTTCTAGCAAGCAATTTGTGAATTCGAGAATTTCATTCTTGCCAGAACACAAAAGATTAATTAATGATTTATCACTGCGTTGTATATAGTCATTTACTTCGGTGCGCTATTCTAGCTGAAAACTTGGACATAAAATTGTATTATCTGCAGTTTAACTTTAAAGAGCTTGTTACATCACACTTAACGGTGATCTGCCAGTAAAAAGACAATCATCATGCAATTCCATCATTACCTAAAATCTTTGATAAATCTTTGGGGAATCGATGTTCAAAATTCAGAGAATTACAGCTTTACGAGATAACACCCCTTCAAGAAATTTTGCTAATGAATTTATTAATGAGCAAGGGTCCTGCGCGACCTTAATATCGACAGTTTAAATTTTCAATACCCCATTCACTACTCCACTATTGACCTCCCGAAGGGGGTTCGTTCGAACTTCGAACCAGGTTGAGCCCGCGGTTTTCGGCAGGGAGATTACTAAGTACCACGTGATAACATTAGAAGCACGATTACCGTAATGATTCGATTTAGCGCCCGGGGCGCTTATTTACTTTTGGCACCTCAAAGGAGGGCGCTTATTCGAGACAGGGCGCTTATTCGGGACAGGGCGCTTATTTAATTTTTTGAGAAACAACCAAATGTTCAAAACAAAATTTTAATAAATATTAAAATAACTAACAGTAACAGAAACTGTAGCAGTAACAAATTGTTGAAAGTTCATTTACTTTTAAAAGAATTGTTCATTTTAGCAGTAAATATATGCATGTATGGTACGGTGAATGTTCATGAGTTTATCTATTCAACTTCGATGACTTCAGTGTCATAGGGGCGCTTATAAGAATGGGGGCGTTTATTAGAATGAGGGCGCAATAGGGGCGCTTATTGACAAAAACACATTCGAAGGGGGACGCTTATTTGGAAGGGGGCGCTTATTGGAAGGAGGGCGCTAAATCGAATCATAACGGTATGTTATTGTAAATACAGGGGAATAGCTAGGGGGAGTCCTGGGGTACCTGTGAGTGCCCCCCCCCCCCCCCCACCCTTAGTGAGATTTTTTTTTTAGATAAACAACATACAAAACTTATAATTCAGGTGGCGAAAAAACGCGAATCCGAAGAATCAACATGCCATAAATCTTCTCTAGTGCTAGATAGTTACGCATCGAACCGACAATCTGCAGTGGACCATGCCATGTAAGTACCTTAGGTGTAACATAGTGTCCCACATTTGATAATTTTTTTTTTATTCAGCAGAGATAAACTACTGTGCATTTAACGTTAAACGTAGCATTTTTAATTAGCGATAATTTGCTGTCGTACGTGAAATTGACGGAAACATAGGTAAACAAACCTTTTGAAGAATTTCTTATGCCGGAAAAATAAGTAATTTGGGCACCGTCGCTCACTACTTTACCTTAAACAATCAAAATCTAGTCCGTCGAATTTCATTCCTTAATTTAAGATTTGTCAAAAAACGTTTATATTTATGTCTCTCAACTATATATAACTATTAAGGATCGAAGAATCAAATATGCAAGCATTGTCCTTTGACGTGACAAAATCATTTAAAAGCGGCAGTCAGTTAGCATGCATAATTTTGAGCGAAATTCTCCAAGACATCCTTGTTAACGTCACGTTTCTTCGGCCAAAGTTTAACAAACGAGTTCTGGTCCAGCTGATATCGGCCTGTCTTATCCTGACCCATGATCAAGTAGTCTTTGCCTTCCTTCAGGTCAGGACTCTGGCACGCTCCACTTTTCATGAATTCGATGCGCTGTTTAACCTCCAAGTTCTTGTTGCCTTGCTGAATTATTTGTATAACTTCGACCACATACGAGAGCATAGCATTGTCTTCATCTATCAGCAAGACTTTACCTTTTATAACTGTGGGTAAAGAGAGATATACACTTGTATAAGCATTGAGAAATTTTACAGGCATGATTTCCTTGCTCTTCTTTACAATGTACTGTGGAGGTATAGTTAACTATCGTCACTTTGCTTATCGCAAGTGGGTTTTGATATTCAGGCAGCACTGCTATTGCCTAGGGTGTGGTTTCGAGCAAATTGGCCCATGGCCATGTTTGATAACAGCAACACGCGACAGTCTGCTCGTAAATTCGAAAAGCCCCTAAAATCTGTGGTTAATTTGACTTGTGACTGGCTATCAGCCAAGTTCCTAAGCGTTATCTCTTTTCCCGTTGCCCACGCGAAGTCTGGGAGTTAAATCACAGCTGACAGTAGGGTCCAGGTTTAACCGAGGGACTAGGCTGGCGGGCTATGACTGGTTCATTGAGTTAGTTAAGTGAGTTGCGATTGGCAATCGATATGTCGCTAGTAAAATTAGAAAACAAAAATGGTCAGGAGATCCGATAGCCCTACGAATACCAATAATGCAAATTTAAGAAATGCATATGCATCTCACCGTATTCGTATTTATCACAAGCTAAATTGATCAGCTTGTCCACGTTACCAATAGGAGGATCTTGTTGAGCACACTGATCTGAAACAAGATAAGAAAAATACATTTACTCTTAGTTATGAAAAAATTGGATTGGCTTGATGTTAATGTTCATAAAATCCGTTCGCTATTTGTAGGTGGAGGTAGAGTGGAGTCAGGGGCGTTGCCCTGGCCAGTGGGCCGTAAAGATCGCTTCTAAGGGCGTTTCGGGAGCATGCTGCCAATACAGTGGAACTTCGATTTAACGAAGTGCCAAGGGATTGGGGAAATTAGTTCGTTATTTCGAGGGTTCGTTATATTGAAAACCTCGGTTTAACGAATTTTCGGGAAAACAACCAAAATATTCGTTATATCGAGGTATAATCAATTATTAATTTTCAACGGTGTTACGGTGCATTCAGCCTCGTTATTCGTTATATCGAGGTATATTTTACGTTCGAGCTTCTGGATTGTGTTCGTTATAACGAGGATTTCGTTATATCGAGGTTCTGTTCCATACATCGTTCGTTCGTTATACCGAGGACTTCGTTATAAAGAGGGTCGTTAAATGGAGGTTCCACTGTATAGACTTCAAAAGTGCATTTTGACAGCAGCTAAATCTTGAAATTTCACAACAGAGAATGGGCCAATTTTTATCACTTATTGCTAAATTTATAAACCCACTTGTCTTTTGGCTACTCTAGAAGTCTCCCGCAAGATGGGACTTGGTCTAATCGCGAAAGGGGAGTTGCGATATTTATATTCCACGCATATTGCGCTCTATGTTATCTTAATAGTGCGTCAACCTGAGTTGCTCTCTATTGCACATTTTAAACGTACGATTGGGCTAAAAAATTTGTAGGCCCGGGCCTACAGATTGAATAGCATGTGATACTTTAACCAGAAAACATCATTCCAATAACAAGTTAAAAAAATAATTATCCAAAGCTGATTAAATTTTACCTTGACTGCATTGGCACGATTTGAAACCAACATCGCAAACACCAAGTTTCAATGGACTGTGCTTGTGAGGTCCATAAAATACGCTACAGGACTGATCTGAGTTACAAATAGAAAAGCAAATAGACTGCTTAACGTTTCCGGTTCGTGTAATATACTGCAGGAATGACGTTGATCTTATTATTTTACCGTGCCATTACAATACACATAAAAACAAGACTGATAAATTTATATAATTTGAAAACAGAGTATAGCAATTTATACTCCTTTTCCTTTTGCAATTAGTTCAAGTTCATTTTAAAGTATGCAATTTATCATTTATCTTTTTTAACACCAATGCTAACCTGGTTCGTAGTAGTCGTACACATTCACCGGCACTGCCTGCACAACACCAACGTAATACTCACGGTCAAACTGAACATCTACACAGAGATCACGGTCACTAGGAATCTGTGCGAAGTAAGTCAAAGGAATGGTTCGTTACAAGACTGCAAAGTAACAGGGGACTAACAGCAAACAAGATCGGATACGTTATGCTCAGGAGATACCAGTGACCTTTTCGCGAATTTGCATGTGCTGTTCAATTTTATTATTTGCAATCTTCATTCTCCTCCCATAACGTTGACGTTTGTTACTCCTATAGTACTTCTTCCCCTGGAAATAAACCACCCCCTCCGACACCCCCTCAAAACAAAAACAATTCAAACGCAAAAGCCGCCACGGCTTATATTTTGTGAAAATTCTTGAAGGCCCCTATTACAGAACGTCTTTTACGTTGTTATATGCTTTGAGTATACTCATTGACCTGTAATCGTAGGAGTTGTATGGAGTTTCATATCGTTAGGTTTAGAGAGTTTTTTGTATGCACCAAAACATTTCCAGACATTGTTCTGCTCATCAAGAAACCCAAAGATTTTTGAAACACACATTTCTATCCGAAACAAAGCCCTCGTTATAATTATATGAGCCCTCCCCGAAAGTAAGTCTACTTGAAGGGGTCGACGTTGAGCAACTATGAATATTCACAGACAAGAATGTAGCAATTTAAGAAGATTCGAAAATCTTACCAAACTAAGATACACAACCAGTGATCTGTCTGACACTTCAAGTTTATCCAATTCAGGTAAAGTTTCTTCTAACTTTCAAAAAGCAACAACAAGTGTTAAATCCTTCCACCAACAAAGGAAACACAGCAAGCAACACACAAACAACGCGACATCGTAGCAACAACAACAACAACAACAACATCGACATCAACATTAAAGAAAACAAACCAAAATAATGTAAGTACAGCAAGACAATATTCACCTTTTGCAATGACTGCTTATCTGGTACAAACCCACTTAAAATTCCAATATCTATAATTGACATTCCTGTGCTTCCTTGTTCCCTATACCTATGAATGTAATAAAGAAAAATTCCACAGCTTTAATATAATAAATGACAACAACAACAATAAAATACACATGCTACATGTATAAATAACAAGAGGGTTCTTGCTGTACGTCTCAGCGCTTCTGGTAGTTAAAGAACCGAAAATTAAAGGTGTTCGCCATCTTAAACCAGTCCAGTGATTTACGATGGAGCACCAATCATTCTAGCCGGAAGTCGTTTAATGCTTGGATTTCAGTCATTCAGTCGGTGGAGGCGCGGTGGCCTAAAGGTTAGTGAGCTGGACTGCGGATCGGGCGGTCCGGGTTCGAGACCCTGCCGGAGTCACTGCGTTGTGTTCTTGGGCAAAACACTTTGCCTCTTTCCACACAGTGCTTCTCTCCACCCAGGTGTATAATTTACTGCTCGGGGTCTCCCTGCTATGGACTAGCATCCCATCCTAGTCGCTTCATGCTGATGAAACCGGGCTAAGCTCAGTCCGGCTTGATGGCCCACTAGGCTGGAACGCAGACATTACCCTGCCTACCTCATTCAGTTAGCCTGCGTATACCGGCGGTTTAGTATCACCCAACTAGTGGACTAATGCAAATCCTGCATTTTGATTGGCTACGCTATTAGAGGACTATTGGTAATAGTCATCGAGTAGCGAAATTCGTGACCCTTTCTTTCGTTTTATTCCCAAATAAATCTTTCTTCAACTTGCATTTGCTAACTTTATTATTGCTTTTTCTGTCCGACTAGTTGGGTGATACTAAAACAATTAGACCCTTCGCCCTCAAGGGCCACGGGTCAATAGCCCATTCGGCTTCGCCTCATGGGCTATTGACCCGTAGCCCTTGCGGGCGAAGGGTCTAATTGTTAATTAGACTGTCTGCGACGCAGGCTACATTCAGTCGAACATTGCAATTAACTCTCGATTTTTCTAACAAATATTTCGTTTCACTTGGTCTGTCTTGGAGTTTTGAGAAAGTCGGATTCCACTGCAGATCTAATTAAAATTCATTTATCTAGTGACTTTTTCGAAAAATCGATGAAAAATCCTAATTGTCTTACTTTACTACAAACTGTGACCAACTCGAAGTATTTTCAACTTTGGTTCTTCGTGCCTATATTGTAACTTAGGTTTTTAAGTTATACAACTGTACGCAACTGCAGTTTTAGAGGAAGAAAAATTAGAGAGATGAGCAAACGTAATGGGATCCCTGTGACGTTTCTTACCTGGTGCAGACTTCCAAGTGAATGCTCTTGACAGGTTGGTGCTTCGGTGGTGGCTTTTTGTCTTTATCTTGTCCCTTCTTTCTACATCGCCTTCTCTCTTCCTTGGTTTTCAGTTTTTTGCATCCTTTTCCTTTCTTACCGCCTTTTTTCTTGTCATTACCTTGACCTTCATTCTCGTCACCTTCGTCTTGCACAGGACCAAACAGATTCCCTGCGTTGTCTTCTTTTACTTCCTTGACCGTCGTCTTGACGTCGAACTTGCAGATTTCATCGCGCGACGAAGGAAGATTGTAGCGAACTTCCACCTTGAAATAAAGGGCGAATTAATCACGACTGTCATCTAATGAAGTACTGTTGCAATAAACCAAATTAATCGATATGAACAATCATTTTCACGGCTAAATCCAAGCTTCTCCAAGAGATGGACTAGCGCCCCATTCAGGGGGGAGTAGAAATGCTCCTAGTCGCTTCATGCTATGGAAACCGGGTAAGCTCCGGCGGTATGGGCCACTAGGCCCGACGCAGACTTTACCTTTTTTACCTGACTGAACAATAGTAAACCTTTCCAACTAAACAGAGTTGTAGACCTGGGCAACAGGCTCGCTTCTCAGGGTGGTGGGGATGCCGCCTGCTAGGTGAGACTTGATCTCATCACAAAAAGATGCGTTAAAAATTGCTAGCCCGGTATAAAGGCTAGTTACGCCGCTATGACCAGCCGATACTCGCATGAATTTTAATTACCGCAAACATGGTGGTGCTCATGGCTTTAAGTGAAAATGAGCATTTTGCATACAAGAATAGAGTGTCAATGGTTTTATTTACGCTGCCTTTTGATCATAACTTTTCAGAACTTGTTCTTCAGTAATTTTTTGTACGGTCGCGAAATTCAAATCATTCAAATCAATATCAGATATCACTTGAATAACGGTCTGTGTTGGATTTAGTCTGAATACCGAAAAAGAAGGGAATAACAGTGAAACGTTTAGGAAATTCGATCATTTTTCTCGAAAATAAACGCGAATAACATCAGTAAAAAATTCTTGCAAGCAGACCATATGCTGTATCACTCCGCGCGTGTACCGGACCTTTTCAGGCAGTGGGGGTTTCGTCCGAACCCACCGAACCACCCACGCCTATGGGCCTGCTTTCTGTTTCAAGCTCGATATTGCGGCCAATTCTACTTATTCAGTAATTACTCTGCATGACGTGAAATTTTGAAGCAGATTAGGGAAAATTCACTAGTTGATCGTTTCGTTAATCTATACACTTATTTTGACAATGTGACGATGCTGTTTGGAGAATTTCCTTGTTGGTCGCTTAATTAAATGGTAAAATAGTTAAACTTACCTCCAGCAGTCCTACCCCGGTTCCACGGCTTTCGACAAACAGGTTCCCGCCAAGGAAATTCTTAACCTGTCAAAAACACATGAAAAAATGTTAGAGCCGAGGTTGTGGTAAGAGATCAAAATGTGATGATACATTAGATACCTTCATGTGCAGGCCTTCTATGCTCAGAATCTGTTTTAACGCCCAGTAACACTGGTGATTTTTGGTGTAGTTTTTTTTTACAATTTCCATTGCCTCGCTGGGGTTGCAACTTCAAATCATGCGTGTGAACCAACTGAGATTTCAGTGAGATTCCGTCATGATTTCATCGTGATACCGTAGTAGGTTTCGAACTGACGACGAAAACAAACCCATCCTTGTGCATAAGATGTGTGTGCATGCAAAACCTTTGTTCATTTTATTACAGTGATATTGCGCTCATGTCGCGCTGAAATTGCAGCGTTGCACCAAAGCTCGCCTGTGGTTTTTAGCATAGCCAAACCTTTTTTAACGGGACGCACAAACTCATTTAAAGTCATTTCAAAAACTCATTAATAATTCATAAAGAAAATACATAATAAATTTATGTTTCATGAGTATTTTTAGGGACTTTAAGATACACCACGGCGAGGCGCTACTACGGCTACAGGAAGTAAAATTTCACACAAGATAAGACACTGCGCATGTCAGTCGGTCGAGTCCTGCCGTAGCGTGAAATCTGACTACCTGAGCTAGGAGGTTTTACCGTAGTGGCTAGTACGTGGGTTTAATTCGCTGCTCTGTCCTTTTTCTACGAATTTCTCAGCAGTTTCAGAGTTCCAACGCAAAATGTATCCTTTGAAGTCAACTTCAGTCGAATATTTGTTGAGTTTGTCGCTCATACGCTTGTAAATTTTCAATTGAATTCGTTTGATGAAAGTGTCGGCATGGCGAAGATGAACATTCTTCTTCAGCGCGAGTTGTTTAAAGTTAAAAGCTTGCTTTGAGAGTTCAGGAAAGATGCACTTTATCTGGATAAGTATCCGATAACATTTTGCTTCTGTGAGTGCTGGTATCTTTCAGCTTTTAACTAGATATTCTTTGAGACATTCGTCTCTTCATTAATCAAATTCTGAAATTTTTATCGTTTTAGAAAGTGTATAGCATAAGCTTTCGTTCAGAACTAATCTGTTGGACCTACCAAAGCAAACAAAAACAATCTCTCTTTAAGCGAAGCCATTCGGCTGTAAGAAACTAAATAAAAGTGACCTTCTATTCCTTAGACTGTGCTTCTTTGTAGTTTGTTTTGCTTCTTACACTAAACTTGGCAGACTGCCGAGACGTACTCTCCCCCAGACCTTTCCGGTCATGGTAGCCGTAGTAGCGCCTCGCCGTGGTGTATCTTAAAGTCCCTTTTATATCGGATAAAGACACGGCTAAACTTTACGTCCAATTTTCTAGGCCAAAATAACCCCAATCTATTAGTGTTAGAATGAGTTGATCTACATCAGAAGATTTTGAAGCCGTTCAATAAATTTGCAGTTCGTGTTTAAACACTAGCTAACACTGCTGCTCATTTATTAAACATTACGTAACCATTTTAAGTGTCCCTTTGATCAAAACTTTGATTTTAATTTTCTTACATTGTCGTCTACTATTAAGGTTTCTTTCTCATCTTGCAAAATCTCAATCCATTACGAACATCAGAAGTCATTTTATTTTAACATTTATTTCCGAGAATTTACGCACGCCATTAATCAACCTTGTTCCAAGGCTTGGTTGCGAATGGGGGAAAGTGACGTCAAAGGCTAAAAAATACTTCACGGGTTGAAATTATAATAACAATAAGTATTAAAATCACGCGAAAAGCAACAAAACATTTGGACTTGTTCTTCGTGTAATTTTGTATGCTGATTGTTATTATAATTTCAACCCGTGAGGTATGTTTGAGCCTTTGACGTCACTTTCTCCAATTCGCAACCAAGCCTTGGAACAAGGTTGATTAATGGCAGCACTAAATTCTCGGAACTAAATGTTAAATAAAATGCGTTCTGATGTTTGCAATGTATTTAAATTTGGCAGGAGGAGTAAGAAAGTATAATCGTGCACGAAAATGTCGAAAAGTGAAAATCAAAATTTGAACTCAGAGGCACTCCACGAAAAGGCGTTACGAGCGGAGTATCTCAAAAAGGTTTTCAGGTTTGTGGTTCGTATTCCGTCTTGTTCTTACTCAGTCGCAACCACTTTTTTATTACCGTTTAAAGTTACTTCGTTGGTGCTTTTCTACTTTAGAACACTATAATGTTTATGTTTCCTTTAACTTGAGAGCAAGTTTGTGTATCAAAAAATGGCCTAAATGTCGTAACATTAGCTTCTTATAATACTTACATTGATCTCTCTCCGTAACAGCGCGTTTTCTGGCGTGAAGTGGATCTCTGGTGGCTTCCAGTCAACCTCCACTTCGGACGTCAGTTTGACTCTCAGGTCCAATGCGTTCCCTGCAGTTTGTTCGCTGTAAAAGGCGAGAGCTTGTAGAGCCACGACTGTATCCTGCAAAAAGAAAGGCTTGAATAGATTCTCGATTCAAGAGCCCCCAATTTCTTGCTGAGCAAGACCGAGTGAAAGATCATACTTACTGACCGCTCGGACAAGACATACAACAGTATAATAGAGATCTCTCCTATTTTTTTACAAATACTGACTTCCGTGTATTCATTTTATTTCCTTTTGGTCTCTTTCGCTCTTTTTCAGAATAGCACCACTAAGCTAAGGGGGGCTAAAGCAAGTGAGGCGTCCAGGACGAACCCTATAATCCGTCCAGTAGGATTGTAGAGTTGCCTTTCGCGTCATATTGGAATGAGGTGTAAAACAAAATTCTCGTTAACAAGTTTCTCGAGTTTATAATCTCCTTGTAACGTATTTGAAACTACTGATAATGACACACGTCATTTGATCAAATTATCAGGTCAATCTCAAATTGTTTTGGGATACTGGTTACACACCTGAGTGGAAACAAATCCAACACCACCCTGTCTCTGATTAGTTAGATATGTCACAATAGGACCGGAATAACCTGTTCGCCCAAGGATCATTTGAGTCAGCAGTGCGTAGCCAGCGGTTTCTACATTAAGCGCATTTCCTCCAGCGTTCCAGTGGCGTGACTTTTTAGCTGAAATGATAAAAGCAAAATAATGCTCAATTGTGGTGGAAGTTGTAAACTCATCAAAAAATGATTTGAAAGTTGTTTTGACTTCACACACGGTCAGTATTGCTTGTTGAACGCATTTTTGAAATGATCTTAGCAGTAAACAAGCAATTTAAGCAATTGTTGCTGCCTCAAAAAACTTTCAAGGCTACAACGCGAGTGTTGTGGACAATCTGTGTGGACAATTTTGTGGCAATCTGTGCCATTTAAACTACAAAACTGTGATGGTTTTAAGAACTACGATGTAGAAATATACGTTCGTAAGGATCACTAAAATTGTACCTTCGGTCTATTTTTGGAATTTGCTGTAAAATTCCATGAATAAACCCTAGGTTTATATTTCTTCAGAAGGCTTTTTTCTGGTGGACCTACCATACGAAGGAATATAAGTCTTATATTCCTGAAGTATTATTGTTGGAAAGATTTTTACGACTGAGATCTGGAGAGAGGTCTAATCTTCGGGAGAGGGAATAGCTCTTAGTGATTATTTTGAACTAACCATTGTCGTATATAGCACGTTGCACAAGTCGGTCGTTTGCATTGAATTTTTCTTTGCTATCTACCAGGGCTAGAGCATACGCCGTAAGCGCCATACTGTAAGGTTTGTTCAGAGTTTTGTACTGCTTCTCCAAGTAGTCTTTAGCACGAAGAACGGATGCCTGTGAATTCTAGGAGCAGATAAAGAAACATATTCAACAAAGTCGAACACTCTCTTTGAAGGCACTTATTCAGTACCTGTAACAACGCGTGAGGCAGTGTGGCCGTGTGGTCTTAGGACGCTGCTGAAGGTCCTTATGCCCGGTTGTTGTGAGGATGGATAACGCTATTTATTCACGTCCGATAAATCACTATCCAGATGTTGACAAAACAAACAACGTTGTCCACTCAATGATGGCGATTTATCCGGTGGTTAGTGTTATCCATATGGCTTTGTCACTTTCGGTAACTGGTTAGCCTCCTTTCAGTTGGGACTTTTAGTAAATTTCTGTTCCATTTTTACCTTGAAGTACAATTGATAGTGTTCCATTCGTAAGTATCAGGTGTCTTTTCTTTGATGTAATATACAGTGAATCTTCAACTTTTTTGTTTGTTCGTTTGTAATCAACCGTCGACGAGTAGAGTCTCCATGACTCGTCCACCGTCGTCTCTGAGAGGGAAGCGCGAGCGCGATGGGGTTATGGGGACTGAGGAAGAGAGAAGGGAGCCTACTCTTTTCCTCTTCCTCTCCATCATTCACCTGGATGCCAATTTTCGTCCCCATAGCCCTTTTCGCTTCTCTTAGCCGGCAGGGCCTTGACACGAGAATCGAAGGGTTCTGGGGACATGGGATTTTTGAATTAATTCCATTTTTTTATTGGCCGTTTGTTGAAACAAAGAAATCTTGAGCGGAAGTGAAAGACGCCATGAGTCTCCCATACAGTATATAGAACATCACGACTGCATACATGAAGACCGGAAGTCCTAGAAGCTAGGACTGTAAAATTCTTTGTCTCTAAAACCCTTTCGTTTCTCGTGCGAAGGCCCTGCCGGCTAAGAGAAACGATAAGGGCTATGGAAACGAGAATGGCCCTTTGTGGGACAAAAGAGGTCACTGGGGACGATTCAGGACATAGTAGTTATCAGTGGTCAATAAACAGTCTCAGAGCTTATTTTAACAGATTCTGTTTAAAAGAAAATGTTGCAGTCCATTTTGTACTTTAATCACACAGGTAAAACACCTACAGCTTGTGCCACATCCCAAATTGTGTTCAGATCAAACGGCGTTAAAATAATTGTCGTCTAATGGCATAACGATCTTGATTCCGTAAAAAAATTGTTCATACAGCATTATAAACTTCCCATTGCTATTATAAGCGATACCATAAAATTAAGCGTTATTTTTTTTTTAAATTGTTTTCAATGACATACCACTCCTTTACACTTGCATTCCGCCAGGGCAGATAAAACAAACGCTGTCATGGCAACATCTCCTTCAGTATACGCACCTCCCTAAAATAAGACAAACAGTTGTTTTAAAAGTGTGTTCCCATTTGCGAAAATCTCACGGAAAATTTTGACTGTCTTCTGGTAAAAGCAAAAGCATTGGGAGCTAAAACAGAACGTAGAAGAAAGGTCGCCATAATGGTAACATAATTGTTTCTCTACTCAAAAATTAGGCTCGATTACCAGCCGCTGTTCGGGGAATGAGCCTGCGCTCCTCCCCGAAACAGGGAGGAAAGACCGAACACGAGAGGACGGCGGAAATCGAGCCTACTCAAAAATCAACTTACAGATTTCTGCTTAGCGGCCCTCCCCCTCCCCGCAACGATTACTTATGTTTTTGACTTCCCGCTTTTTACTAGAATAGTGTGGGGAAGCTTTCAGTGACGACTCAACTAACAGCTTCGAATGCATGAGACTAGCTCCTTTCCGGGCTATCTTCTTCTCTCATAGCTTATTCTTGCTTAGAGAAGCGAAGTCATCCAGTGGAAATAGGAAATACTGACTACTCGCAGCGTTTTCTGGTTGTCACGCGCAGAAAAAGCGTTGACTGATGATTGGTGTTATGTAGAGGCAGCGACGTGCTTTGCATTTCTTACCACCATCTCTCTGTGAGCGACCGCGTAGACCTCGGGCAATGCGCCATCTGCGCGTTGGGTTTGCATTAACCAGTTTACGGACTCACACACCAGATTCTCGTCAATATTAACCCCAGCAAATTGCTGAGCCTTGCAGAATACCCTCATTACAAAAGCTGTCAACCTAAACGTAAAAAGAAGAGAGCGACATTAAAACTTAACATGAACCCGGTGTAGGATATGTTCCGTACAAGCTTACAAATTTCATGAAATAAAACCGATTTATAGAAACATGATACCAGAAGTCTATATATTGCACGAAACAGATTTGCCTGCAATGGCGTGCCTAACCTAACACTTATCATCATGTACTAGGATGGAGCTATTTTTGGTATTTAGCGTGACTGGCGTACGTCTGAAGAGTGACCGCTTTTTCTTTAGTTCCGCAAACTGTAAGTCAGCATTGTGCTGTAAGGTCCAGCAACAACCTTACAAATACCGAGGGCTCAATCATTTCTGGAAACATGTTTCCAAACAAAAGTGTTTTTTATTACTAGCTAAACGCATCGATTTACAAACCATGTACTTCCCGGTCGGCTATTTCCCCATGCACTGAACGATTTGTCAGTGCGACGATAATTCAATTCTCTTTGGTAACCTGAAAAAAAAAGCACCGCTGTATCAAAGCTAGAATCACGCACGAAATAAAACCTTCGTCGATTATATTGTCTCCTCTTCCCTTTTCCTCCGTCAATTTAGAGTTAAATAATTGAAGTTTTGTTTCGAACAGTTTCAAGAAAGAAATTATTCGTGGTAGTGCCATGCTTGTTTGAGAACAAAAGATTGAAAGATTGAATAAATCCTTGATGTGCTTTAAATTTTGGCATTCCTGTAGGTGTTTAAGGATTGCGTTATCTTTGTCACGGTCTCCATGTTCAGCTGAACTTTATTAGTACTATTCAAATAATGTTACACCTATTTCGCTCTGTTATTTTAAGATTTTTCACTGTATTATACGCCTGACGATGGTTCTGCAATACACCGAAATATAGCATCTCTTCCATACGTCTGCTTTTCATTTTCTGAATATCAGTTAGCCTTTATTTTATTTAATCTGAAACTATTAGCCCGCGATAGATTTTGGTCTAAGACCCAGCTTGAGAGAAAAAGAGAAAAACTCAAAACTAACGTTTTAATAGCGGATCCTAATTTTATTGTCGCACAAAAAACCAAAAGTGCAACACTGCCAAACGCATTACCCACAGCTCAGAACTTGTTCCCAATGTTATTTTTTTATGCATATCAAACTTTGCCCATTGTTAGGGTTTAAACTTTCTAATACAATGAAGCTATTGTTGTCCATCCTTAGGGATTTTCCCGTTCGGTGTCGCCAAATTGCACTCGGGTTTAAACGGATCCAGTCGGCACATTGCTGATGATGACATTTTTATTCCAAACGGGGGCCTTCTTGGGAAAACACAGATACCGTAGACTAACTAACAAGTTTGAATAAGAAGCTAAGCGAGGCTTTATGTTCAAAGCGCGTCGATTCGAATGTTCACAAGTTTGAATAAAAAGCCTCAGCGAGGTTTTATGTCTAATTAAAAGCGCGTCGGTTCGAATGTTTACAAGTTTGAATAAAACGTTAGTGAGTTTCAATGTTTTAAGCGTCGGTTCGAATGTTCACTGACACAAGTTTGAACAAAACTTAAGCGAGGCTTTACGTTCAAAGCGCGTCGGTTCGAATGTTCACAAGTTTGAATAAAAAGTTAAGCGAGGTTATATGTTAAAAGCGCGTCGGTTTGAATTTTCACAAGTTTGATTAAAAGTTAAGCGAGGCTTTATGTTCAAAGCGCGTCGGTTCGGATCATGCAGTTCGATTATGCAATTCACAAGTTTGAATAAAAAGTTAAGCGAAGCTTTATGTTCAAAGCGCCTCCGTTCGAATGTTCACAAGTTTGAATAAAAAGTTCAGCAAGGTTTTATGTTTAACGCGCGTCGGTTTGAATGTTCACAAGTTTGATTTAAAGTTAAGCGAGGCTTTATGTTCAAAGCGCGTCGGTTCGGATCACGCAGTTCCATCATGCAGTTCATAAGTTTGAATAAAAAGTTAAGCGAGGCTTCATGTTCAAAGCGCCTCGGTTCGAATGTTCACAAGTTTGAATAAAAAGTTCAGCGAGGTTTTATGTTTAACGCGCGTTGGTTTGAATGTTCACAAGTTTGATTTAAAGTTAAGCGAGGCTTTATGTTCAAAGCGCGTCGGTTCGAACGTTCACAAGTTTGAATAAAAAGTTAAGCGAGGTTTTATGTTAAAAGCGCGTCGGTTTGAATGTTCACAAGTTTGATTAAAAGTTAAGCGAGTGCTTTTTTGATCGACAAAACGAACGAAACAGGCTCTCCAAAGGCATATTACAGCGTTAATACTGATCGTTTTAATATTAAGGCTATATATCTACAGGACTAACCTGATTGAATGAAGCGATAAGCATTTTCTTCATTGGCTCCGCTGAGCTGCTTGGTGTTCATTAGATAATCTAAAACGTAAACATTTGGAGCCATGTAAATCATCGTCTGCTCCCCACACCCTGTAGGCTGGCGGAAAAACTTCTCCAGGCCACCCTCGATGGTAGTGTTCACAACTGGACCAAGAAGATTTCCTAAAACAAAAAAAAACAAAAAAAAAAAAAAAGGATTGTTGGATAAGTCCAGAAACCACTGGCGTAAAACCGCGATTATTACTGATTTTTTAAAACTCAACATTATGATTTAATACAACCAAAGAGGATGAAGTAGCGCGATTAACCACACAGAAATGAAGAACGTACTAGGCTAGGGATATGAGAAACTAAGTATGTGCCAATGATAACTTGTTGGTCGTTGAGAACATTAGAGAAACACGTATTGTTCACAAAATGTACAACTTGCACGAAACTAACGTAACAAACAAAGATGAAAGCAAATCTAAAAAGTAGTGCGGAGTGTACAAATTTTCAAGTTAATTACGGTTTCAAGTTCTTTATTTAATTTTTGAATTGGCTTTTTCAAAATCTTTTCAGATCATTGATTTGCTGTATGATGACATGAATAGTCTTAGTAACAGAAAACTGTATTGTCTACAACTTGGCTATTGTGGTAAAGTTTATAATAACAATAATGAGAATGAGAATGAGAATAATAGCTAATGACAATGATAATAATAATAATATTTATTATTAAATTCTCAACCTCGGATAATGCAATTCTAGCTTTCTGATTGGTTCACTACATCTCGGTTATCAGCCATTATACCTGCGTTTGACCTTATATGGGAAACGAGTGCGGCAAGTGCCGCTCAGTTTAAAAATTTTCCTGCGGGAAGCGAAAGTTCCATCAGAAAAATCAGTGGCAAATGTGGCGAGGTTTATAAGCTTATACAAGAAATAATCGACAGTGCCTTCCCTAAAACCACACAAATACCACAAAATGCCATAGTTGACTCAGCTACGTAAAACTGATGCGAAATGTTTAATTAAAAATACTTGTAAATGTACAACAAGAGTGACTGAGCGAAGAAGAAAAGCAGAAAATAATTTACGGGAAGACCAGAAAACTGACACAATTTCATTCAGTGTTAGACGTAAATGTGGCTCAGCACTTCTGTTAACTTTGTTACCTTTCAATCTTGATCTTGTCCTTTTATACTTCAATAAACTTCATCGAATCTGAGTGCAATTTCGTTTCAGCATAATGTAGTAGTCTTGATGACAGCCGTGGAGCCGTAAACAAGTACAATATGCATGTAAACACTTGCTTCGTTCGTCTTGCACAAGGCGTATAATTTCCAGAAAAGCTATTGCTTCGGATCTTCCCGTAAACCTTAATTGTTGTCACAATTTTCCAGGATGAAAAGACGATTTACGAGGAGATTTTCCGAGGAAAATCTTCAGAGGAAAACTCTCTCGCTCGCTTTCCTCGCGTGTTTCATTCAAGTCAAAAAGTGAACACCGCGCCACAAATTTTCCCGCCTCCTCATACTATCACTTCGTTTACATCAAAATGAAATGTCCAGTTGATTTATACCAAAGAAGAATTTAATAAAACAATTATTCCATTCGCCCTTGTTGGATACGAGTGGATATAGCCAACTTGGCGCTTCGCGCCTTGTTGGCTATTTACCACCTCGTATCCAACGCGGGCTCATGGAATAATTAACAATTATTCTTTGAAATCGAGGTGAATAGTGGCAGAATATTTACCGAGCCGCGTAGCGGCGAGGTAAATATTCTGCCGCTATTCACCGAGATTGAAAAGAATAATTGTTTTAGTATATACACACGAAGTGATCTCAAAACAGACAATCTAGACATTTTCAAAAGGAAACCTATGAAAGGCAATTTTATTGACGTCTAATTTGACGTCTCAATTCATGCGTGAAACAAGTACAAAACTATTTACAGATTCTTTTAACATGGCAAATAAGCTCAAATACACAATCTTCGATAACATCCTCGTCAAAATGGTCCTTTTACACAGTTCAAATCGGCAACTTTAATCGAAAGTCTGCTTGGAAATCGATAACTGATCAAACAAAGTTTTCGAAGTTATCGAGAAAGGCTTGTTGTTTGGCTCGTTGCAAAGGTGCCTGTCAATGGCGGCTCGAATTGAGGTGAGTGTTGCCTTGTTGTAATATGACCTGTCTTGTTTTGTCGCGGAGATATAAAACTTCAATTCTTCTTTTTCTATTTCCTCGATTTCGGTGAGAAATTCGTTCTGTCAGGCAAACCAGTCTACAAAAATACTCGTAATGAGACAAATTGTAGTCGTGAAGATTAATTGCTGCCTATTTAGCGATAGGTCGAATTGATCACAGTAATTATCTCGATAAACAAACTGAAAAACACTTGTTTGCAAAACATGACTTCTTCACTTATCTTTAAACACTTTTAGGCCAGAGTTCGTTGCCTTCTTGGTGTTTTCTGGCTCGCTGTCGTCTTTTATTTTCACTATTTTTGATTCTGAAACGCTAGGCTAGCGAAACGCGAGTTTACGCCGGCCATTTTGTTTTACGTTTTATGGGATATGCATTATCCACTCCGTAGCGAGTGAATAATGCGGCATTAGCCCGAGATAGCGAACCAATCAGATTGCTGGAATAGCCAAGATCACTGAGTGTGTATATACTAATTGTTAATTATTATATCTCTAAGACAGTACGCGCGCTGTGATTGGTCAATTTTACGGGCCGTATTCTACAGTACGGCCCGCGAAATTTGAGAGTTCTCCTGATGCGATAAGTTTTGTTTATCAAAATCTCTTACAACGAAAATTTGGAAAGCTACTTTGAAAACATCTGCATTCGGACAAAACATTTTGAGAAACAAAAGCGAAAAGAACAGGGTCTTACAAAATTCAAACTAGATTTTCAGATCTTCTAGAAACTGAAAGCGTCCCCGACCCCGAGCATCACACAAGTCAGAAACTTGACAATTTTCTCTCTGCCGAAAGGTAGAGAAGTCGAATTCTGAATGAAAAAGATTTAAAGAGTTTTGTCGAGAGTTTGTCGAATACAGCCGCCTCTCAACGCTCTCGGAATGAGAGGCGGCTGTATTCGCAGGCTAGTCGAGAGTAAACGAACAAAACATTCAAAACAACGTACCTGCTGCTGTTGTTGACGATCTCTTTGGCAAATTTTTAACGACGTCCGCTTATTATTTTGAAAACGGCCGGATAGTTCGAGTTCACACCAGACAAAAGTTCGATAGTGTACTCATTTTCCAACAAGAATTCTGCACCAAACACCTCTCAGGACGACATAACAAAGCGCTTTATAGTAGACGGAGGTCTCTGAGGTTTTTACCGGTTGTTTATGCAGGTTTATGTTTTCGACGAAATCATTGTTTGTTGCTTGCGGTCACCGCTTTCTTCTCAGTAGAGTTGTTCTTCTCTGTTTATCGAACTTCACATCACTTCAGGAGTTATTTCAAAGTAATCTTGAACTGTATCCAGTTTTCCACTGAAAGGAGCTGTACGGATTAATTGTAAAATTATAACGTTTGAAGTTTGGATTCACGTCTGCGAGCCAACTGCAAACTGTTTTCGTAAGCCAATAAATTTCGCTTTCTTCTTGCATTTGACGCGCGCGTCATTCAAATGTAGCCGCGATTGACTTGAAATGGTTTCTTTTCTCCAGAATGAGAGATATAATAAATATCTTATTAACCTCGTTTTCTCGGTCCGTAATGTAAAATACGGATCCTCGTTTTTTCCCATCGATTTATGGCCCGCGCGCTTCGCGCTTGGGCCATAAATCGACGGGAAAAAACTCGGTCCGTATTTTACAGTACGGACCTCAAACTCGATTAATAAGAGGTATTTATATCACTAGCTCCGTGAGCGGTCAACATAAAGCGAATCTCGTACTCTGATTGGCTACCCGAGCGGTCAAGATGGAGCCATCTTCACCGCTCGGGATCGCCCGCTGCGTTCCTGCAAGCTAAAAAACTTTTACCGACGCTACTTTAAAAAGCTTTTCGTCTTAAATTTTCGCTATGAAACTATTTTCCGAAATAACACAAAGATTTCCTGTCTATTTCTAGCAAAAGGAAGTCCGACAACAAAGAAAAAGGGGTCTTGAAGCGAATGAGAGCAAACAAATTAAACTACAAATTTTAATTAACGAGTTTCGTGAATTTTATTTGCCGCAAAAACCGTCTGCTACAAAAATTAAAACGCAAAGCGACTTGAAGACATGATATCAGCTTTGTTTGGCGGAAAAGGGAGAGACTGAAGTCAGTGACATACCTGAAGAATAAATTGCTCTGCAAACTTGTTGTTTGTGTAGCATCTTCAAAAATGGAAGAAAGCGGACGGCACGGCGAACCTAACATCTTTTCACCGAAGCCTCTAACGCTCACGTCGAGTAAGGGTGAGTCGAGCATTTAAATTAATGATGTAGAAAAGTTCAAGCTTTTCCTGTGAAGTGGTATTAAAATCCCAAACGCTTTCAACAATCACAATTTCAATATTCAGCTCGTGTATGTCACCGCAGGTTTGCCCCAATAATCAAAAGCTGGCGGCCAGATGGAATGGACATTCTTCTTTTAAGGCTTCAAACTCAACGTTGTTTCGCAAATTTAAGCCATTTCAATATCCTTTTGAGGGTTAAAATGAGGTGAATTTCGCTGTTGTCGCATCGTTTTACTTCGTCTCGATTCATTCAAGAATTTGACAGTCACTCATTAAACTTTTAAACCAATGAAATGATCTAGCGTGCGCCTGTCGATTGTGCATGCAACTGGCTTTCTTTTCAGTGCTCGAAAAAAGTCATATAATAAATCCTTTATTGACCAAGCTTGTTCGGTCAAGATGGCAGGATATTGGCCTCGTTCTTTTCTTGCGTGTTTATGGACCTCGACTTCGTCTCGCTCCATAAACACGCAAAAAAAGAACTCGGCCAATATCCCGCCATCTTGACCTCACGCTTGGTCAATAATCCATATTTATCGCGCTTTTTCTATAAGAATAATCAAATGCACTTTACAGTTAATAATAAAGTCTTACAAAATTACAGATTGAGAATAAAACTACCGACTAGTCTTTTAGAATTAAAAATTGTACTTTAAAAATCTGAATAAAAAACCTTCGAAAACAAATTAGTCTTGCCTGAACGCTTAGAAGTGTCAATGTTCCTAAGCTTGCCTTACTGACAAAGGAAGACTGTTCAAGACTGAGGCTGCTACCATAAACAAGCGATCACCTATAGTCCATAGCGACTCCCCCATAGCGATCCTCCATAGCAACTCCCCCATAGCGACCCCCCATAGCGATCCCCCATAGCAATTTCCCCATAGATAGATAGATAGATAGATAGATAGATAGATAGATAGATAGATAGATAGATAGATAGATAGATAGATACATAGATAGATAGATACATAGATAGATAGCAACTTTATTTAAACACGGTAAATTCATCAGAAATACAATTATAAACTACTAATGATAATAAATGCAATACTAAAAACTAAAACAATACTAATTTATACTAACATTACTCTGCTTTACATGAATGCCGTGCACTATAAAAGGTAAAAGGCTATTTTGTAACTAAGAAAAATGATGTCGGCAACCAATTCGAAAACCATTGAGAGTTTGTGCTTGCCGCAAATCAGGTGGTAAGCTGTTCCAAAGCACCGCACCTTGGTAACTAAAACTGTTTTTTAGATAGTTTGTGCGGGGCAAAGGAACAGCGAGTTTGCCCACGGTGTCTCTCAGTTCGTATTGAGTTATATTACTCCTATCAGTAAAGATAGATTGCAAATAGGTAGGTACAAGACCGTTAAGAGATTTGTACACCATTATTGCTTCTTGTATTTGCCTTTGAGATTCCAATCTCTTCCATCCGAGCCGTTCAAAAAGAAGTCCGATTAATGAGGTCTTAAATCGCGACCTAGCTAAATCTCTTGGTGTGCACCCATAGCGATCCCCCATACCGATCCCCCATAGCGATCCCCAAAAGTTGTAGTGGGTACCCGGAAAGAACACGTTCCAGAAGATAAGGGCCTTTCTCCAAGTGTTCAGAAAGAATTTTTTGGTAAGGAACGACCAAAACATTATTGATTTCAAGTGAAAATGATATATTAATTATTTACAAATGAAATGATTACTCCGACACTCAGGCACTCACTCACCTGTTAAATATATGACGGCTCCGACAGAACCAGGAATGGCTTTTTTAGGAAGTGTCAACTTAATAATGTCCAGCTGTCCATTGCCATCCAATTGTGCTGAAATAATATTTAAAATACGTGCATCAGTTAAATTCACATATTAAAAGGGAGAACTTGATCGCGCTTTTTTTGGTGATTCGATGTTTCTTTTTTTCTCCAATGGGACTTTTGCACCATCTTGTCCACGTCGTACAGAATCCCCGTTCTTACTGGTAAGCTTACACATTGTGACGCCGAAAAAAAAGACTTGTTGGTCACTTTGATTTGGAGGCGATTGTATTTCTTTTCTCACTGGCATGGCGGAATTTGTACTATGTTAGCGATCAGCTTTGACCATCCGTAAGGCTCTCCAGTGTTTTTAGTGTATTTTTCTGCCCTTTCAAATTAGTACTTTGAGTTTTGAATTAGTATAATCACAGGCAGCCCAAGCTAACGAGGAGCTCGCAAACCAAGAAAAGAACACAACATAGCAACAGTATAAGTCAATTTTACTCATAAAGCATTCAATTTTTACTACCTCCTAAAGCGAACTTGTTTCGCTCCGATACAAACCTTATCACGCGAGTCTTCCTAGAGTATTGTAGTTCGTATCGTTAGCTTGGGCTGCCTGCACTCACACACAATTGAAAGTCTGTTCATGTGAATCCTTACTTTGTTCAATAATTCTGTGGCTACAGCAGCATTTTGCTGATGAATTTTTTTTTAAGTATTACTTAAAACACTTTGTTCCACTGGGAGTTGAACGGGGGAATTTTTTTTTTTCATCAGTCATCTTCAAGCCATCACGGTAAACTCTGACGCGTTAAAGTTTCACGTTGGTTAGACGAATTTCTCCATGCAGTCCTGTGTATTTCTATCTCACCCAACGTGAAAACTGAAAGCTCAGAACTTAAACTGACTCATATAAGACTCTACTATTGTCTTTCACATCATTATTTCTCTCACAATACCTCTATACCTACTTTGACTTTCAAAAGGTGCTGCTGTTGGTTTATCAGCCCTGACTTCCCCATCCTTGGGTCCATCATTAAGATTACCTAAGTCAGTAAAATGTTGCACAAATAAGGTCATGTTACACGAAACAATTTTTCTGGGAACTTGCGACGCAACAATGGCGACCAAAAACATTGCAAGTCCCAGAGGGCGTATCATACGTTCGCAATTTTTTCGCCACTTTGCAACGCGCCCGCTGGAAATTATCATTTTGAAATCTCCCGCGAGCAAAGGACGCGCTCTGATTGGTTCATTTTAACAAGCTGCAATTGATATGTTGCAAGCAACGTTGCAATGCAACAGTTGCACTGCAAGCTGCATAAGATGAATGTTTCACGTGAAATTTTTGCCATATACATCACATTCCATAATACTTCGTCTGACTTTTAATACACGACAAATGTGCTTGGAAATTAAGAAATCGTTTACCTTTCGTTTCATTCCTGCATTCAGACAAAGAAAAACGAACACTTACCGTTTGGATCCAATATGAAAGATTGCGACTTTCGGTGCTCCACTCCTTCTGGCTAAAATAAGATAAACGACGTAAAATTTTGTAAGAAAAATTGCTAACAAAACAAAGTACCGATAAATAGAACCTTCCTCTTATCACTCAGCCCATCCTAACAAAGTCAAAAGTAGTGTTTAAGTAGACTTTACATTGGGAACACAGTGACAATTAAAAGGCCTTTGACACACTTTTGTGCCGGTGCGGCAATTTGATTTCTTATCCAACGAAACACTTTTCAAAGTTGATTTCTGTGAGGAAAATCCTTTTCCATCGACCTTGCTTGTAAGCCTGGTAAAATTTATAATAATGGTACTGACGAACTATCTTTTTTGCATATTTTGTGTTTTTATGTTAACATTGTCGTGAAATTCTATTCGATGCCCTCGAGAGGTTGGTACATGAAGCGGCTCGGGACGAAAGCGGCTTTCGCCTGGTTGCCGCCTTGTTTCTAAAGAAAGGAGGAAAACGCGGAGAAAAGATGGACGGACGAACATTGGAAACTTTATATAGCTGCAGATGTTTTTTCTGTGTATTACGATTTCTATTGGTCAAAAAACTGTCAGTCTCAATCAAAACCGCATAAAAATTATGTATGTTATCGTGATCCCTTTAAGATTGGCAAAAGAAAGGATGAGGCAGGCGAAATTTTAGTTAAGTCGTGAAGGCGGGCTTAATAGAGCTTGCACGGTAATTAAATGAACATTTCACTGTGGTAATGTTTTATGTTTGAAGGCTATGCAGCGTATGCTGAACATTAACGAACTCTACTCTACACTAAAAGCAGATTCTAGTTCTAGACCCCTCAGAATCAGTTACGAAGTTGCGTAAGTAAAACAGCATTCTTTATTACACCTACCACAACTAGAAGTTTTCTTTTGACAGCATCTGCAGCAGAATTCATGTAGGCGCCATCAATTTTTACTTTTAGTATGACCAGTACTTCGATTTGTATTTCTCCGATTCTCTTGGGAACAATCGGCACCGCCACAGACAACGCCTTACTTCCCACTTTTTTGAATTCAGCCCGTCCTATTAGAGCCCGCTTGCCATTGGTGGCAATAGAACAGAAGTCTTTATCTCCCCTGAGGTATAGTTCTGCCTGTTAAAGAGATAACTAAAGTATAATTTGCCATCATTAAAGCGCGTACAAACCTAGACGAAAATAAAAGGAAAGGAGGTTATAAAAATACTTTTATTTAAGTATTTAATAGATATACTTTCAAACAGTCCCAAAAACAGCGAAGTAACAAGTTTTAGAAAGGGAACAACAGTTTTAACTTTACAAACATGTTTCGACAACCCTATGTCATCTTCATTCCTTTTGCTGGCCGTTTTTTTCTAAAAGCAAAACTGATCTGACTGTTTGTTTTTTCCCTATTTAAGGTTAGAAACATGTTTAAAGTGAAAGGTTCCTTGCCGCAATCCCTGTTTACGTGTAATAAATTTACATGAGCTTCAGTTTTTATTTCTTTCTACATTGGTGAGATCACTCGCCACATTTTTGCACGTGTCCGTGAGCATCTTGTGTCAGACAAGGCTTTGCATGTTTACAGGCACTAGCAGTCATGCAGGACCTAGTTTTACAGAATCTTTCACGATTTTAGATTCTACCGCTTCTAGTTTACAAATTAAGATTTAGGAGGTATATAGTGTATAAAGTGGGGTATTCCATCACTTAACCAATAGCAAAAACAGTTCGATTTTCCTTTATTTTTTCATTCCTTCGGTGCTTGTAAATTCAAAATGTACAAGGAACATTTCAAACTAAACATAAAATAGGGTGATCGAAACATGCTTTGTAAAGCCAGTTGATAAACCTAAAAAGGTTTTTTTACTGTTCGTGTTCTAAGCAATGCATCCTTCAGGTATTTTGGTAAATGGTCTTTTAATTAGTATAAGCTAATCATAAGCTGCCACTTGAATTTTGTGATTCCTCTTTCACAAAATAACAATTAATGAAGTTACAATATTTCACTATCCTCCAGATACTAAATCTACCTAAATTGCTTTCACATGAGAATAAAAAAAAAATATTGAGACAATTAAAACCAATTAAAAAATGCGTGAGTCACATCGAAACATGTCCCCAGTTTAAATCAACAAGAAGTGACGTCCAGTTGACACTTACGCTTTATAGGTATTGCAATTATTTGAGCCTTTTTTTTATTAATACTCTATTTATTTTCCAACTCACCTTCATTTCAAATGCGTCGTCAAGATAGTTGAAGACTGTCGCCAGTAGGGAGACCTGTTCTCCCCTTTTGACCGAATATGGCATTTTCAGTTGAACAAAGTAGTCCTTCTTTGACAAGATCCTAAGCGGCGTAGCTAGGCCCAGTCCTGTTTTGTTGTTGATGGCCACGGCCTGCATGATCCATGTGGTTATGGTGTCAGGTATCGTGACGTCCATCTGGACAAGACCACCCGGACTGGAAAAAAATTGTACAAAAAATGCGTAACAATTCGGCCCATGCAGTAAAATTTTGTCTTTATTTACCCTCGTTTTTTATTAACAAGAGTATTATTGCTTCAATTTAACGAGAATGACGTCTCAAGCGGCGCCTCAAGCTCCGGGTTTTTCAACATCTCCAGCTGAACACTTATTAATGCGAGTTTTGGAGTTCCAAAAAATAAGAAAATTGTTCATTTTACTGAGCCACACTGGTATGAGGGAGGGGTTGATTCTTACACTTAGGACGGATTGTAGTTAACCATAAATCAACAACTTCGTAAAGGAGAATAGAAACTTCAATTCTATTTTCATGTTAAATAGTAATCCGGGCGCAAATAATAAAACCACATTCCGGGTTTCTGGTTTAATTAGTTTCTCTGACATTTTTTACCCACTCGAGACATGCTGTTTGTCGACCTTATATTGGGAGAAATGTTTTCAGTTGCTTATCACTCATCTTACCCCACAACCTTTTCGTCGTAAATCCAGGTTTCCGGGAAGAATGATCTGACTTGTGTCTGATCGAGAATTTCTTCATCGCTTGGACCAAAATCTCCGAAATTTGCGTTTCTCCCCAGAACGGCGGAGTCTAAAATTTAAATTTATTAAAAAATGAAATCATTAAATGTTCTTTAACTCCGACACCAGTCGGAATTTAAGCAGTGAAAAAGGCTTGCTCGGATGCGATGGTCTTCATACAATAGCAAAGTATCGTCAAGGAAACAAGAGTTAAGTTAATGGAATTGACAGTCTGTCAAATTATTTACCTCTACTGCCATACTTTTTACTGCAACATTTCAAGAAGGTCTCTTTGCACTTTTTCGGCAATTCACTGCCCCAGAGACGCGCGTGGCAGGTCAAAGCTTCGTTCCTTTCACCCATTTCACAGCATGTCTTATTGGATATACCTGCTGGATTAATAGCATCGACTTAATATAGAATGAATCTTCGCAACTACACAGCAACACCTGTGGTTGCAAGGAAACTAATACATGTATAGATTTAGCCAAGGCTAGAAGGAGAAGCTCCAAGTAAATAAATAAATAAATAAATAAATAAATAAATAAATAAGAAAAAATAAATAATAATAATAATAATAATAATAATAATAATTTTTTTTTAAATCTTTATTAACATATTCCAGACAAGTTGCCATTTACAAGGTTAAAATTCCAATATTAAAATATCCAAGGCACAAAAAGTTATTATTATCATCATCGTCATATCATATATGTCATGATATCATGGTTACTACAACTAGTACTAATACTACTATCATCATCATAACATTAATTAACATATTCCATACAAATTGGTATATACAAGGTAAAAGAAAGTAAAAGAAATAAATTATTAAAACCTATTTCAACAGTGTTTACATAATGGCTCCCTCCTGGGTTTCAACGTCAATAACGGTATATACAAGGTAAAAGTAAATAATAATAATAATAATAATAATAATAATAATAATAATAATAATAATAATAATAATAATAATAATAATAATAATAAATGGAAATGATCGAATCCCATTCATCCTTAGGGCTAGTTACTAGTTTGAATAACGTGTTTTTTTGTACCCGAATCATCCTCTGCACTTCTCCTCTTTCGAGCGTTATCTCCGTTACAGCCATAATCTAAGAGAGAGTAAGAGTAACAGTAATGTCAGAAATTTTATTTTTTAGCTCATGCCTGCAAATAGTTTCAGTACCTTGCCAAACCACGTGAGGAAAATAGCTTCCAGTGGCTCTTTTATCAAGGCAGTTAAACAAACATTTTTCAAAGTAAATCTCGCCTGGGCTAATTTTATAATTTATCAGAAAGTTCAAGGTTGGTACAAGCGCGCGAGAGATTGAAAAAAAAAAATGATGACAGTATTTCTACCACAAGGATGATTTCTTGTTTCCATTTATATTAAGGACAACTATCTTCAACATTTACTGTTCCCTAAAACTTTCAAGGTTCACTCTTTTAGAGCACGGATTTAACAGAAAAAAAAACAAAAAAGAAAAAGAAAAACAATTAATCCGTTTTCTTTTGCATGAAACTACTTGGAATTTTGCTTCTCCCGTTGTATGGAAGGTATTACAGGGAATAACACAATCGTATACGTCAGATCTCAAGTGCGATGTGTCACACGACGGCGTTTCATGAGGCACAAGTAAACAGTTTTATCACCATGTTTGGAGTCAACTCACCTTCTCTTCCATCACTCTTAAAGTTTTCAGTAATCAGTACAACACCAGCATTCTTTGAAAAATAAAATATGTAAAAGACGTCATTGTTATAGCTTTTTGAGTCCCTGAGTCCCAATTACTCTTTTTAGATAAAAGAACCGACTGTTTTGCAAAAGATAACATTTTAACTAACATCGGCACTTGAGTCCTAACTTCAGATACTTAACTCACAAAAAATGTGCGAATGGGCGTTCTTCGTCCCCGAGACCCACCTTTCGCCTAACGAGTACGTGCTAATTATGCATAGAGCGGAGCCGATAAGAGTTTTAAATTGAATTTGCATGCACTGAATTTGAATCTGCAAAACTTGAGACTTCTTGAGAGTTAAGATGCTCTGACCTCGCCCAACTCTTGACCGCGCGAAGAAAACTTTAGTTTATCTCTCATTGGCATCTGTTCTGGCTTTTTGAAACATTAACCTTTGAGAAAGTGACTACGCAATGCTAATACCAACCTTGAAGATGTCTTTGATGTCCTTCCCTCCGCCTACACCACAGCCGAGATCAAGTTCTTCAGCACTTTTAAAAATCTGAAGGAAAATGTGACGGTGACAAATCAGTGAACCGGACGTACGCCAGTACCCTGGATACCAGAGAATTTTTCTCGCTTCGGCGGCGACCAAAACTGGAAACAGCGCATTAAAAGTCTCAGGTACCCAGGGCACCGTACGTCCACAGAGAAATAAAAACAGCCACTGATTTCTAAGATGGATGGAAATAAGCCTCCTTTAAAGAACTGGACGCTGATGGTTATAATACAGCAATACTCACCCTTTCTTTCGTGAGCCTGTTCTCGTTTCTCAACAGGTAAACACTTTTGTCCACACTCAGTAATCCCAGACGTGTGCCTTGAGGGGCCTTAATCTTAAAAGTATAATGTTGTCCGGGGATTTTTTTCACTTCGTTGAGCTGAATTAATGATCCATCCGATTGAGCAGTGATTGCATCGGGGAACTCAACCTATTGAAAAGAAATGAAGAAAAAGGTGAAATTGTTTTTCTGTTTGCTTGTCTGTTTCAGCTCTCTGACATGACCTTCAGGCGCGTGTTTTCAGCTTACCTTGGTTGGAAGTTTGTCTTCAATTTTGAGTAAAATACTGTCGGCCACAACTCGTTCATTGCTGTCAATGTAGTAGCCGATCAATCGCGCCGATGGAGACATTTCTGAAGATACACGGAATGACCAGCTTTTGAACATCCCATCAAAAGATTCAGTGGTGTTGTGGGAGAGAATCCGACCACGAGAAACGACCTTAAAAAGGAAAGACACGAGATTGTGATAGGATATTCGCCTATCCGTTGGGGACACCTAATCTACGTCAAACTAATCTAAAACTGTACTCAATGAATGTAATAAAAGTGAATATAAAAGTGAATTAATTTATAAAGGTCATTACGACGATTTGTAGATATGCATGCAAGTATGCAAAATTAATAAGTTAAAAAGTTTACAGCAGCTACATAACTGTTGTTGTCTATGTGAAATTAAGAGATTTAGTTCGACTGTCTGTATGTCGAATTTTGAGTCTTAAGATTGTAATGCAGTGGGAGAAGATTGAACACTCGTTATCTACGCGGTACATTTCTATACTGCTGGTGAGCTACACTAAAATATTTGACAAGAACGCCCTTCTTACCGCAAATGAAAGTTTGGTGGCACCATCATTGCGGCTTCGATAACTTTCACACTGTATTTTTCTACCAACCTATGAAAAATGATTTTAAACAAACTTACATTAGGTGCATCATAATAATGATTATGATTTAAGATGACTGTGCTATTAGGCCACCCACTTGGGTAGAGAAAGGTATTGCTAGATAATATAAGACATATTTGATGATCGGTTAGAAAAATTTGTATCTTAACGTGGGGAAATAACTCTTCCTCGTATAGGCTAGGAGTGCGTAACATTCAACGCCAAAACAATTATATCAAACATAAAATATCGAGAAACAAATGAACCATCTGAAATTCCTATTCCAAGTTTTTATTTGAAAGGTCATGCACTAGGGCTTCATCCACAGACTCTAAAGTTACATCTTGTGCAGCACAATAATCGGCACGACATGAAAGCACTGCTCGATAGCCTTCATTCGAATGGTCACATACTAGTATTTTATCCACAAACTCTAACGTTGCAGCGTGTAAAGCACAATAAACAGTACCACATAAAAGCACTGCTCAATTTCTTTGATTTGAATGGTCACACACTTGGTGTTCATCAACAGAATCGAATGATGCCCACTTTTTTATTGACGTTGGGCACTAGAAGTGAATGAGTGAAAGCTTATATAAAAAAAAGCTATTAACATGCCGTTAAACATTTAAATTCACCTTTCCAGGCGTAAGTTGACGGATCATAATCAACGGTCCATTTCCCGCTGTGAATTTTTCCACTATATAATCGGCGACTGCATTCTGTGAATCTTCCAATTTTTTATTGTCGGTTCTTACCTGCAATCAAATGAAAAGCAATGAGGAACCGGAATTCCTCCATATTTTTCTCCAAAACACGAGAAGAGGGGACTATAGCCTGAGGGCCACTTCGCAACATGGGGTGGCCGCTCCAATGTAAGACCGTTTCGACGCCCTTTCTCGTCCCCCATAGCCCTTTCGCTTCTCTTAGCCGCGGGGCCTTGGTACGAGAAACGAAGGGCGCTGGGGACATATTAATTTAAAATCTATTCGATTTTTTTGATTGGCTGTTTGAAAACAAAGAAATCTTGAACGGAAGTTAAAAACGCCATGACTCTCCCACATCACGACGGCATACATGAGGACCGGAAATCCCAGGATTCAGGAGTGGAAATCCTTTTTCATCAGAGCCCTTCTTTTCTCGTGCCAAGGCCCCACCGGTTAAGAGAAGCGAAAAGGGCTATGGGACGAGAATGTTCGTCACCCTGACAAGGGGTTTGGCCCCATTGCGCTATCCAACATTGCATGGGAAGATCGGGGTTGGTACGCCAGCGACTTTTGTTAGCGATTGTATATTATTTTTACCGTAATGGTGATGAGTTTGCAGTTTGAACAAGCATCTACAACAAACTCGGCCTCTCCGTGTTCATCAGTCATGTCCACCACATTAGGATCTCGATCCTCTCTCCTCAAGGCTATCTCCTTACCATCTTGTTCCCCCTGTGCTGAAATCAGCATGGGAATATTCCGGGCACGCTGTTTGTTCGGGAGGGTTACCACAACCTGGAAGGCAATTAGAAAAAATGTAAAATACTTAGATTATGTGTACGTTAGGAAACAATATTCGAGAATACAATGCGCGAAAGTCCTTTTTTAATTCCCCAATCCCACTAGTGCGTTTAAGGAGACCTTCACTGCCCCCGTCCGGCGGTTTGGTCGCTCACTTTCGATTGGTTTATTGTACCGCTTTGCTCCCAGTGATCGACGCTTATGGAAAAATAACTTGTTGTCAGTCTATACTGTAGCTGAGGTAAATACCAATGTCAAATAGATTGCAAAAGAAGGATTTTAAGGTTCTTTTGGCTGAATAAAAGTAAGGCCGATATACCCATTCTTACCTTCACTACAAAACGCAGGCCTGGTTTAAAATACTTCGGCGTGTTTTTGAACTGAATGAGGTAAGGACTTGATGTAAATTGGCATGATTTATCCTCAACAACCTCCTTGTGGCCCGTCGCCCCTTCTATTACATCAGCTTGTACCAAAAGTCTGCCCTTCTCTGGAAACCAGATATTTATGTTATCTTTCTTTAAATCTTTGATGATCTGAATTCGTTCTGGTATGGTGGTGACACCCTTTTCACCGAGCTAAGTAGAAAAAACAACGATAAACTGTGTAGCAGCGACATTTCAGGGACTCGAACATGGAAAGATTAAGCAATGACGGCACAGACGCCGGGAACATCGCCTAGTGTATAAAAATTAAAAATATTTTTTACCTAGGATTCTCGCAATTATCTGGGTCTATTCAGTATAACTATTGGTTTAAAATCTTCTAGTTCAATTGTAATGTATAGAAAGAACGTTCAGTTCTAAATAGATATACGTTAAATTAGCGGTCGTTGTTAACCTTTTCCAAACAAACGCAGAATCAGTTGGTTATTCACGTTGTTGCAACAGCAACAGCAACAACAACAACAACTTGTGATTTATCTAGTGAGTCGCATAAGACACAATTTGTGTCTTAGCAAAAACTGTTACCTGTACGACATGTCTGGCGAATGGAATAATCTGGCCATCAAATCCCGCAATGCTCAAATAAACAACAGCGTTACCACCAACAGGCTCCCCATAGGTATACCTTGAAAGACATTGGACAACAAAATCATCATTATCATCATCAATCTTCATTTAAACACGATATCCTAATCAAAACAATGGCCTTCCTAAGAGTCGTGCCAAATTACTTTACAATACATTGACTACAGAGCAATTACATTCATTACCTTAGCTACCAAACTGCTGTCTACGTGTCACATGAAGATGTGGTTATGTTGCAAATATTTGCTTTTCTGACGTCGCCTTACAACCATATTCAAGTCACTTAATCTGGTCTATATTGTCTGTATACATTTCTTTTTCAAGTACGTCAAACTACTTAGAAATTATGCCTTACCTAGTCGTTATGTTAATCTGGATTTTGTTGTCTGTTTTCAGTATATAAGGTGGCACTGTGAGCTTAACCGAGAACTTGGGAAGAACTGAAAGATCGTAAAAAATATAGATTAGAATTAACTTATATAAAACATGCACAAAAAAAACAAATGATAACATACTTACCGTATTCTTTAACCTCGAACTGCACAGACGTATTGTGGATATTCTTAAAATTGAACATAGAAAAATGAAACTGTTAGGAATCACGATTACTCAGAATGAACAAGTTTATAATAAAAAAACATACTGTTTCTAAATTCCTAATATCCTCCAATTCCAAATTTTCATTCTTGAGAACTTATTTTCTTTGTTGGAGTTTCGGTTTGCCATCGGCAGGAGGTAAAAACGTTTTTATCTACTTTGGAAACTAAGCAACTAAACGACAAATTTGGAACTGTTTAACAGTAATTTTAACCATATGACAGATTAAGTATAAAGACGGTTCATATTAAGTTCATAAATAGCGGTACATTCACAGGAAGCCCAAGCTACCGACAAGAGCGACAGTATCCTTACAAGGCTCAAATTATTAGGATTTGTATAGGAACGGAACAGGGAGAGTAGGTCAATTGTCGCCTCGAGTACTGATGCTTTTTGCTGATTTGGCACTTCCGGAATGCTTACGTAATTGCCATGTTAAAAATGATGAATATAGCACGGAACTAAATACCTGGTGACCGTAAGCAGCCGTTATAGTCCAGTTGCCATGGAGAATATAATTGCCCAAGTCAAGTCTCTTGGATATGATACCTTGGCAAACAAAGAACAGTAAAATAATTCTTAAAACTATTTGACAATACTCACGCAGCTTACCGAAGGTTTTTCCATAACGTATTAAGTCTAGGTCACTATTTAATTGTACCAGTAACATTCTCGTCCCCAGAGGCCGCGATCCTTCTGGTCTGCGCCAGGAATCGAGACCTCTGGCCGCTCCCAATTTCTGAGCATGCGCAGAGTACTTGTTCTGTGTTTTTCAGCCAATCAGATTTGTCATTTTTGACAAAGAGTCCGTGAATCGCGGACTTCCAGTTTTGGAGGCGGCCAGAGGTCTCGATTCCTGGCGCAGACCAGAAGGATCGCGGCCTCTGGGGACGAGAATGTACCAGTAAGCGAATTATAATTAACGGCGGCCATTTGTCCCCAATCTACAATGACCACACTGAGGTGATGGCTTCCTAGATTCCAATATTGTAATCATAAATAGAAATAATTTTTTAAACGATTCAATGCTACAGCTTTTTAAATAGTAGGAATATGTCGGCCAAAGAATTAATGCTAAGCCAGTTCAAACCTGTGCTAGTGTCCAGGTCCTTCCACTGTTGTACTCGGATACCCTGTGGGTTCTAGAAAAAAACCAAACAAAACTGAATTACAAACTTATCAATTACTGTAATACTGTCACTCGAACCAATCCATTTGCTACTCATGCCACTACATAGAAGTTTAAGCTACACATTTTGCATTGTAAAGAAAGTTATGGATAGTTAATTACCGTGGTATCACTTATCTACAAGTCTAGAGGCAAAAATCTAGAAGCGGTCAATGTCCATTTTATTCAATCAAATTCTCAAATTCGATAGTTTTCAGACCTTGATGTGAGACATTTTATATAAAAAATGATTATTGATGAGAAACAGGCATTTAGGATGCTTCTTAACATGGGAAAGCGTGGTAAATCTACAGTGGCCAAGTAGTTACATATAATTACCTGTGTGTTATGTTATTTCGAGTTCCTTTTTAAACAGATTAATGTATTAATGTATTAATTCATAATTCATCTAGCTCTTCAAAACTTCTTTGTTTGAAAATCTAAGGTGCATAGCTTGGACGTTATTTTTTTAAGGTTAAGTATTAACAAAACAGACAAACACACTTACCATGACTATCACAGTAATCTATAGCAAGAAACAAAAGGGAAAATAAAGTTGGTTAGAGTTTTGGTGAAATGATTTTTTTGGTAATTCCTTATCTCTCTAAACGCAAAATGAAAAGATAGTTACTTAACGGGGGAATCTCTGGGAGGTAATAAATTGCGATCACATGGTATATTATGTGCCATCGTAAACCATCATTTATGCGTGCCGTTAGATTTTGTTTGTAATTGAGAGGCTTAAGATGGGGTGAAAAAGTGCTAGAGAATGAGTTACGACGTTTTTGTGACTTTCTCATGCTAAGTAATGAGAAGTGAAGTAAAACTATGATAAGTAGAAAAAGCGTAGAATTTCAGTTGAAAAGTGGACTTGGACCCCATTTGATCGATACGGACAAAAAAAAAATGCAGAATGAAAAATAATTCTGTGCTCACCCTTCTTCGCGATGGCTTCATGTCAAACTCAACGGGAATCACTCTCAGCTTCACTACAGAGAAAGAAAACGTCATCCCCGTAAGTGCGCGCTGTGTTTAAAGTGCCCATAACGTCGAAAATGTGTTTTTTTCTCAGCTGATTCTACATTTCACCCAATGAACTTCCGCGAAAACATTTTTCGGTTTGGATAAAACAAATTTTTTATGAATTTTTAAAAATTTCAAAATTCTATTTTCTTGCGGTCGACCCCTGCCGCTGATGACAAGAATAACGTACTCAAACATGATTAAGACTCTGAAGTAAAATTCCCACTTGTTTACAAGTCTGATAAGTCACGATTCAAATCACATGTTCCTGAATCTACGTCACGACTCGCTTCAAACCGAGGAAGACTGGTGCGAATGGTGTACCAAAATGGCGGCAAATTTGAACGTCTTTAGCAACTTATAAAAGAATCCGTTTTATGCAAATCGGAAACTTTTTTCGGAGAAGTTAATTGGGTGTTATGAAGAACCAGCTGAGAAATCAAAAAATTGACGTTATGGGTACTTTAAGACAGGAAGAAATAATTCAAATTTTATTTTTATTTTTTTTAATAATTTTACAGCCCTTTGCTTGCTTTGCTTTCCTGCTTAGAAAGCTTGAGCATACTTTTAAAGAGTTCCGCTTTATACAAATCATAAAACGAGTTCATTTTGCCACAGGTTTTTTAACAATATTTGGGTGTATATCTTTTCTCCTAGGTATAAAGGAAAAGAAAACTATTACGCGAATTTTTAACTTCTTGGAAGTATTGGCTGACTTACTATAATTTTTATCGTATTTCATTGTAAGTTTTATCGGTTTTTATTGCCAACGAGTCAGGCCTTCTGGAAGACCAGAAGGCCTGACGAGGCGGCAGATTATAGAGCCGTGAGAAGATTTGTATGTGCGGAAAAAATCTCACAAACGCTCCAAAATGTGGAAATGTAAGTAATGTAATGTAATGTAATGTAATGTAATGTAATGTAAGGTAATGTAATGTAAGGTAGATCGTGACGACACAATGTCTGATGTTTTTAGCCAATCTGTTGAGCAGAAACTGTTCAGCACGTGCACAATTTGTCATAGTTGTGGCCAATCAGCGCGCTACTTATTTGTTCAGCACGTGCACGATGCATGATTCATGGCGTCGATACGTGATCCGCAAACTCACATGTGTGAGAAGCTAAACAACGGCCGGTGCGCGATATGCTTTTAGCCATGCATGGCGGGTGCCAAGAATCGCCTGCGTAAGGCCTAGACTGTAACGAGAGGCTCTTCCGAAAAGATTTATTCAAGAAAATCTGCCCAGAATCAATGGAGAAACAAAGAAGATGACCTCGGATACAGGCAAAGTGAAAACTGCCCACGTTTGTTGCAGTATTGGGCTGAGTGACACTGAATCGCTGCAGAATTATTTCCCTTCGCATTGCCAGTAGATTCTTCCAGTACCAAGTAAGCTTTATTGAGATTATTTGAAATTTTTATTTCGATGAAAAGTGCGTTCTTTGCTTCATTTTTCCTCTACTCGCTAGTAATGGCAATCTTTCGGACTGAAAAAAGATCGAACTGAAAGCATTTAGAATCTGTACGTGACCGCTTTATCGAAACAATCTCCGCAGGAATTCCAAACCGCGGTATGGAAATCGCCACGAAATGTTCATTGCTCTAGTTCTACATCTTGTATTTTAAGAGCACTAAGTACTGTATATATATACTCTGTATATGTGCTTCTAAAAGCAAATAAAAAGGAAATTTATTTTATGGAGTTGTTTCAAATGACGACCAATGACGCGTATGGCGACAGGAGCTTGTAATTGTAATTGTAGCTTGCGCCCCCACGACGCGAGGTCATAATTTCAAAATAAAGTATTTCTTAGCTGGATGACCTCGAAAGTAAACACTTAATACCTGTTTCTACCGGTATATTTTATTTTAGGCCGCGAATGCCCTAAATCTTTTTGATTTTCGAACGATTTTCTTCAGCGCCAGAATCAAAACAATAACAAACACTCGCAGTCGACAGAGAGTCTTTAATATTAAATTTAGTAATCAATTAGTCTTGTGAAGCGGGTAGGGGGTTGGGTAAAATGCAGCCTTTTTTGGTGTTACTATATATGAAGTAAACAAAGGCTATATATTTTCCGAGTTTCAGTGGCTCACAGCCACTCTGATTTAAGGTCTATTGGACTTAAAAAACAGCTGACACCTTTCCAAAATAGCGGCATAGAACTGCAATGGCTTGCAACCCTCAAATTACATGGATTTCACAAGGTTTCTCACTACTTTAGTATCATTTTAGAACTCCTTCATTAGGCCTTCACCAAATCGCATCAGTTTATTCCACAAACATTCCGCAACGAATACATGCAATGTACATTGATCACACCCACATCATAAAGTGTACTTTTAGTCAAACATTTACAATAAATTTATTATCCTCACAACCCTTCTCTCTTGTTGTACTCGTTGGCACTTCTACCGATAGGTACCACTAGTAGTAATTTATATAGTGATCATTTTGTATTTCCTATCTTATCTTAAAGTAATTTGTTTCAAAACTTTTAGGCCATTAACACCGAAAAGTCCCTCTGGTGAGTGCTAATAAAATTTGTATTGTATTGTATTGTATTGTGGAAATAAAACACAAAGATCATTGCGATCAGGTGCTAACTCCTTACCACTTTGTCTAGGAGTGTAGATTGGTTTGTCTGTCTGTATGAACACCATTCCGTCTTTGTAGCTCAGAAGAATCCTCGCTTCTTTGTGGAACTGGAAATGACCATCATCTGACTTGGCCACGAGATATACATACTGCTTATCTACTGAGTTGGTATCTGGAAGGTCTTTTGGCTCAACCTTGAGAAAAAAATAACAAACACATCAGTGTGAATAACTCTTCTAGTCTAACGCCTGAGAGGACCTGAGTCATGTGACATGTTGCGTGACAAATCATTATGTTGTACGTCATTCATTTCCCGTATATAGCTGGCGTCAGCTCCGTGTGCTTTTTCTCTTCTTGAAGAAAGATTGTGTTTTGCTAGACTTCTGTGTTTTCTCTGGCTTTATAGCAGCAAGGCATATTGATACAAATCACGTGAGAGATTGGAACTTCAAGATATATCACTTTATTATGAGTTAATGGGCTTATGAATAGGATTTTTAAAACACATATTGACGTTCTAATAAGAAATAAGATGCCAATGACTTCCGAGAATTTAAGTGTTACATTATAATGCAACACAAAATCTTCATAACACAGAATGTGCCGGCTCAATTAATTGAAGGTCTAGACACGGGTCTAGCTGACACTTAAACGATAAACATTTGCATACGGTTTTCGACTTTTTTCGATAAAACTGAATAGTATTTTATCAATTTATAAATACAGTTGACACTTACCATCAGTGATAGAAAAATATTGCTTCCTAGAAATTGAAAAAATAATAATAAACGGAATTAGTAACTGAGGTTTGCCTTTTCCCGTTCTGGGCCAGTTTCAGTACCAATCTGAACGATCCACCTCCAGAGGTGGATTGTTCGGATTGCAATCT
>OY855904.1:9063495-9110995 GCA_963693305.1 Meandrina meandrites
CTAAGATTGGTTTGTCCATAAATGGAACGAGAAATCTCATTTTCGATCGCAAAATCCGGATTTAGATTGATTAAAAGGAACGCTACCAAAATGTGCCCTGTACCAGGTCTTCATTGGGCTTGTCGACAAGAAGCCCCAAGAAGGCTAACGAGATATAATGTTTGTCCTTAACACTTTGTGTTTTAAGTTTAAGTTCACCTTTTTCCACAACTCCTTGAACATGAGAGAATGTTTTCCGTCTGTGTGGGTAGTCCTGTAGATATAACTTCACTGTCACAGGCTGCCCAGCATCGAACACTGAAACTGAGACTCTTTCTTTGACTCCAATGTGAAAAACATTGGGGGCCATTATGGAATATCTGTGGAAATAGATAAAGAAAATAATAAATAATATAAATAATACATCGTATATAGCGTTTCACCTTAAGATATTTTAAATATGCATAAATTAGAACAATAAATATCCGCATACATTAATTCATAACTTGGCACGCAGGCTGAACTGTTCAGTCACACATATGGAGTTCTTGAAAATCTCAGTCTGAACGTGTTCTAGACCCCATGGGAAAAAAGAGAAATACACCTTGGAAGAATTTCAAACGCGACGAATTTTTAACCCGCCTCCCCTTCTAATTACATCTAAAATGATTTTACCAAGGTTTAGCTGGAGGGCAACAACCCACTCACACTACTGAGGCTCTGGTAGGGGGGTCTTCATGTTCCCTGTCTGAGTTTCAAACCTTTTCACGTCGCAATTTCGGATGGTTCGAATGTCGCTGCCGGAATTTCACAGGAGCATCTCGTCGTTGGCCTTCATTTCAGCTACTTCATGTCGACGTTTCAGAGCCGTGTCGCCTGTCGGAAGTTTCCCAACAGGGCCTCACTACTAAATTTTCGCTTTCAGTTTCACAACAGTCCCCGCCATTACTTAGTTTAGGTTTAAAAATATTTCGAGTATAGAAATTGATAACCAGCTACATCACGTTTATTCCCTGTAAACGATTTTATATTTTGCGTTTCGTTTCGTTCGCGGAAAAGAAACCAACCCGAAATTTTCACTTAAGCACATTAATATTTGCTTCCGGTTTTGGAGCAACTTCAACTTCGGGTACGAAGCTAACCACGAACGAACACATCATTTAAATAATGAGAAATCGCACAGCTTATGTTCTCAAACGAATCTGAAGTGCCTCACCTTTTTGCTGATACACATCCTATTGCAAGTAAGAGCAAGGCTACTCGTAGCACTGTACCAATCAGCTCCGCCATGCTTGCAGCAAAGCTTTGCGATACTGATAACTCTTCTTTCTGAGCTGCACTTAAATGGCGTGATTAGATGTGCTGAAACGTGTCTTCCCAAAACACAAAGTACGGTTGAGGTGACGACAGCTAAATGCCAAATTCCTTTCTCTTATTTCGTTTTCCTTTTAGCATGAAATTTCGAAAATCTGTTCAAGGTCACGACAAAACACTGTATTCCATTTCAGACCAGGATTGGGGGACGGGGGTGTCCGAGAGGGAACTCCCTGTGTTTTCAATGAACGTACTCACAAGCTTTGCAGCAGTTACGTCTACATTACTTCATTCAGGAGACTGTATTAAAAGTGAATAAAACCTGCCAAGATGGTAAATCGAGGACTGAGGGGTGATGGTTTTGGGGAGAGGAATTAGGTGAACGTTTAGAAGGATAACGAAGGGATAACCTGGGAGGGATAACAAGGCTCAAGTTGACAACATTATCCGTCAGTTCTCAAAACGACTCCTCCGTAACGTTTCTTCGTGGGCTTTGTAGATAATAAGCGGGTTAGTATCTAAGACTGATCCCAGAATTGTCCTTACTACACTTACGTACTTTAGTAAGCCGGGGAGCTTTTTCCTTACATATATACCGAAGTAAAACATGCAAACGGTGTAATTGATTTGGATTGGATGAAAATTAAATACAAATAGTTCAAAATAGTTCAATATGAATCATTTCATATACTACACGTCAAATAGTTCAAAACAAGTTGAAAAGTTCAAAACATGACCACCCCACCACCACCCCCTTCCCTGAACCCCCCTCCTTGAAACGTAACTATAGGAAATCCTATTTTTCTCGGAAATCAAATCGTAAATTCACGGATCACGTGAAGATAAATACAAGCTGTATAAACTGTTTTCGCTAAAAGATCAAGATCTGTCTCTTATATCTTTCTGCGATCAGTCCTCCCTTTCTTCTTCCGCTTTATACATGAGCATGTACATGGGGCATTGCACGAACAACCACATAGTCTCGAGCTTAAGTTCTGAGGGATAACATATTTTATCATTTCGTATTATTTTCGGCCAATTTAAAACTTTTATGAGAGAGATATAAATTAAAACGAACTCAGGCCCTTTGAAGGAAAGAAATGTTTACTCAAAGAAAACCTGCCTGTGCCAGTTTTGTCCCTTGGCGCAGGCTGATTCAGCATGCACTTGACATATCTCCAGACCTATTTAATAGACGCATGCGACTTATCTACTCAATAAACAAGCTAATATTTGTCTAGATTTTCTTTCACCCGTCTGCTTCAGTCGGTTTTCATTATCCCGGTATTATATATCCCGCTATTTTAAGCCAGAAATCTATTGCTTTTAAAATTGTGACGCAACCATTTTGTAGAGATGAAGACAATAAACAACAACAAAGAAAAGAACATCTGTAAACAAGTTCCGAAGAATTTTCGTCCTCAAGTGTATAAAAAACATTTCAAGACGGGAAACAAAGATATGGAGTTCCTTCCGGTTCCCGTGTTGCTAATCTTTAACAAAGGGCGTGACAAATTAGGTGTAACGTCATTCCAGTTCAAAGACATTTTTCGTTCTCGTCAGGGTCGTGTGCTTGCAGTGGGGTGGGGTGGGGGAAGCTACAATCTTGGACAGAATAAAAAGAGAAATCGGTCTCCCCTCCCCCCGAATCAATGCTGAATCTCCGCAAAAAACCAAAACTCGCCCATTTTCCCATCATTGAAATGGGGTGGGGGGGGGGGGGGGGGGGGAGCGGTGGTCTTAATTTTTGTAGTCCTAGGTGTAGTCTTGCTGCGAGTCTAAATAAACGTCAAAACTCCCTAATCGTACTGCATAAATGACATTGCCCCTATGTATGCACAAGGAGCAGTTCAGTTCGAGCTAATGCATAAAATACGTCTTACCTCTTTGAAACCAGCAGATACATATCTTCTTTTCAAAATTGGTAAGATTTTAAATATTTTGCGAAAAGCGAATCTGATCGAAAATTTTACTGAAATTATATTCACAGGCTTATGGCGAATTATCAAAGAGATGAGAAACCTCTCATTACAATGAAAAGAAATACTCGAACAATAAAGTCAGCTGTCCGGAGAAAGAGTCTAAGAATTGGGCATGATTTTGAAGGAAGTTTTCCCTGATGTACTGTAGAGCGAGTTCAAAGGTGAGCCAAACATGGCACGCTAAGCTGAAACATTACACACTTGTCTTTACTGAAGCAAACAAATAAAATTATCATATATTCTTTTTATTATTGAGAATGAATTTTGTCGAGTTTGATTCGATGTAGCCTGCGAACGCAGACGTATTTTCGGCTGTCGCTTTTCTCCGCCGAAGACAAGCGACAGCTGGAATTTATCGTAATTATCGTATCCCGCGGCGCTTGTACGGGCGTCCTGTTTCTGATTATATGACGGCGCGGAACAATAGAATTTTGACAGATGTAACGCAAACTAACAACCTCAGTACGTTGACGACTTCCTGTCCTAGCTCTGGGAACGAGATTGATTCACAGGCATTCTCAATCTCGTTCCCAGAGCCCGCGTTTCCCGACCGCTGGTCTAGTGGGACGCGGGTTCTGGGAACGAGATTGAGGCATTCTCGACTCCAGAGATCTTCGGTCAAGCCGGGCTGAAAAAACCGAAGGTCTGGGGTCGAGAATGGATTCACAAGCACAACCTCGTTCCCAGGGTCTCTCTCTCCCCGCCCCCAAGAGCGAGAGAAGAGAGACCCTGGTTGCGGCTGGTCACGTGATCTGGGTGACAAACCAAAACCGCAGGGAGGGTTGTTCCTCAACAAAATTTTGTCCACCGTTTCTGTTATTGGAAGATTGATAAATTTTTTTCGGCGTTTGAACTGTATTGCACTGCGACATGACCTTAATGCAACATACCGGAGCCACGTGAAAAAAGTTTTTATTTTGGTGGCACCACTTTACGCTCTCCTGTAGGCTTAGTATTGACAAAAGCAGTCTAAGCCGCCCTCCCTTCAACGAATTTTTTGTCACCACCCAAATTCTGGGTGGCACGTGACCAGCCGCAACCAGGGTCTCTCTCTTCTCAGAGAGAGACCCTGGGAACGAGGTTGTCACAGGCAGATCTCTGGAGAGATACGTCATTTCCGTCACTAGCTGTTGCGGGGCCCATCACACGAAAGCAATGCGTTGATAGCTCACATTTCCTTTGAAAAAATGTTTCTTTTACCTTGCCTTCGTAATAAATGCAATGATATATCGTTAGAATGCAAAAACTACCTGAAATTAATAAAATGAGGATTTTTAATGCATGTTTAACCGAGTTACAGGTTCGCGAAAAAAAAATACTAGAAATCAGTTTCTGAACGATTGCATAGGTTTTGGTTGTTTTGAAGCATCGGACGGCTGCAAATGAGTGCGTTTTGGTTCACAGATGAGGTGCTAAATGGGAAGATATATGCAAGAGTGCATTTCAAATTGGTAAGACGTATTTTATCAGTTTCATTGATTAGGGACTGTGTAATTATGTAGGTACACGGATTTGTGTGGTACGAACGACATGAAAGCGCATGTACGAGATAAATAACCGATATGGGAAAGAATAGAGGAGGCTATCAGTGTGGGAGCCGTCTGCTCCGTTCCTTAAGGTGACTGGGGAACGGGGATAGCGCAGTGTTGAAAGCGCTCGCCTTCCACCAATGTGGCAATGTGGCAAATTTCCCTTGGCATCCTGAAACATTAGCCTTCGAAAAGTTGCGGTTGTAGCGTGTGGCGTGTGGCGTATATTTAACAACAGTGTGTTAACTCTCAGTTCTAAGTGGTAAAGAATCGATTTAGGAAAGCTAAACTAAAGTTTTAGTTTTTGTGTTGTTTCTTTATTCAATTCATTCCCTTCTAATTCCGGTTTTGCCCCTTTCCAATTCGTGGTGTTTTGGTTATGAATTGTATTTTTAAAAATGTGAGATCTTATTCAAATGAACTTGTTTACTCCGGCAAAATAAAATGAAAACAAACAGAAGAAGTGAATTGAGCAAGGGTCCTGCGCGACCTTACCATCGACAGTTTGAATTTTCAATACCCCATTCACTACTCCACTATTGACTTCCCGAAGAGGGCTCGTTCGGTTTGGAACCATGTTGAGCCCGCGGTTTTCGGCAGGGAGGTTACTAATTACCACGTGATAACATTAGAAGCACGATTCTCTTATTGTAAATACAGGGGCGTAGCTAGGGGCAGTCCTGTGGTACCCGTGACCCCCCCACCCTTAGTGAGATTTTTTTTTTAAAGTAAACAACATAAAAACTTTATAATTCAGGTGACGAAAAAGCGCGAATCCGAAGAATCAACATACCATAAATATTTTCTGGTGCTAGATAGTTACACATCGAACCGGCCATCTGCAGTGGACCATACCATATAAGTATCCTTGGTGTGACATAGTGTCCCTCTCACCCCCCCCCCCCCCCCCCCCCCCCCGCCCCCCGCCTCACCCTTTGGAAAATCTTGGCTACCGGCCTGAAATATATTGCCATCGCAAAAATTAAAATGTGCCGGACAATTGAACCTGGTAAAAGAGTTCACTAAAAAGAAAAAAAAACTGGTTAACATTTGATGTGTTTTTTTATTCAGCAGAGAAAAACTACTGTGCATTTAACATTAAACGTAGCATTTTTAATTAGCGATAATTTGCTGTCGTACGTGAAATTGATAGACACATAGGTAAACAAACCTTTTGAAGGATTTCTTATGCCGGAAAAATAAGTAATTTGAGCACCGTCGCTCACTACTTTACTTTAAACAATCAAAATCTAGTCTGTCGAATTTCATTCCTTAATTTAAAATCTGTCACAAAACGTTTATATTTATGTCTCTCAACTATATATTTTAAGTATCAAGGATCGAGGAATCAAATATATAAGCATTGTCCTTTCACGTGATAAAATCCTTTAAAAGAGGCAGTCAGTTAGCATGCATAATTTTGAGCGAAATTCTCCAAGACATCCTTGTTAACGTCACGTTTCTTCGGCCACAGTTTAACAAACGAGTTCTGGTCCAGCTGATATCGGCCTGTCTTATCGTGACCCATGATCAAGTAGTCTTTGCCTTCCTTCAGGTCAGGACTCTGGCACGCTCCACTCTTCATGAAATTGATTTGGTGTTTAACCTCCAAGTTCTTGTTGCCTTGCTGAATTATTTGCAGAACTTCGACCACATACGAGAGCATAGCATTTTCTTCATCGATCAGCAAGACTTTACCTTTTATAACTGTGGGTAAGAACAAAAGTGCGCTTGTATAAACATTGAGAAATTTTCCAGGCATAATTTTCTTGCTCTTCTTTTACAATGTAATTGAAGCCTCGTACGGTAGTTTCCACCTTCCTATATATTTCTCCATTCTCATGTGTGGAGATTTATTAATAATATTATCAATAGGGGGAAATAATTAAAAGGTAACAATAGACACTAACGACAATTAACAATTCTGTAATATCTAATGAATCTTAACTGCTAATTAATACTATCGTCACTTTGTTTAAAGGAGCTACGTCACGGGGATTTTGCAGATTTCTGGTCTAAACTGTTCTGAAATTTGTGTTAGGCAACTCAACCCACGAAACACATTATCTTTGAACATTTAAAGGTAGACATGACCTTAATTTGCGGATAGAAATCAAACTAAAGCTATAAATACAAGCCCGTAGCGAGGATTTTGCATGGGGGGTGCGCATGAGCGTCTCCGGCACTTAATCCCGAGCGCCGCAGGCGTCAGAACGTAGGGGGGGGGGGGGGGGGGTGAAAAAAAAATAGGTAATTTTAGACAGCATTTCGTTCGTTTTGAAGACAGTTTGTTATGAAACAAGGCAGGCAAAAGTGAAGGACATTAGGTAGAATGTATCATTGAAATTAACCTAGAATCACACAATTTGGTCCAAAATATACCACAAGAATCTACAAATAAATGGTAGAAATAGTCAAAGCACAGAAATACCATTTTTTCACAGTTAGATGTACGGGCCTGAAATACTGATTCTTTTTACGACGCTTGGAAACGACGTGAAAAGTTTAGCCTTAATTTTTCAAGTTGTAATCCATTTCCATCCAAGCCATCCCCAGCCACAGATACTTGTTAACATTTTCAATGCTCTAATACAGCAATTGTTAATAAAAATGGCTCATTATTTTTAGGTTTCCTACACCAGAAATATAAACTTCGACCGTTCTAAAATCTGTTAAAATCCGTGACAAAGCCCGTTTAACGCAAGTTGGTTTTGATATTCATGCAGCACCGCTATTGTCTAGGGTGTGGGTTCGAGCAAATTGGCTCAAGGCCATGTTTGATAAGAGGAAAACGCGGCAGAGTACTCGTAAATTCACTGAGATCAGGCAAACCGCAATTACCCACTGAAATCTGCGGCTTGTGACTGGCTATCAGCCTAGTTCCTATATGCGTTCTCTCTTTCCCCGTTGTCCGCGCAAAGTCTGGGGGTTACATCACGGCTCACAGTCGCACCCAGTTTTAACCGAGGTACTAGGCTGACTGGCTATGATTGGTCCACCGCGTTAGTTAAGTGGGTTGTGATCGGCCATCGATATGCCGCTAGTAAAATTAGAAACAAAAATGGTCAGGTAAGCCGATAGCCCTTCTTAAACCAATTATCAAAATTTAAGAAGTGCATCTCACCGTATTCATATTTGTCACAAGCTAAATTGATCAGCTTGTTCACGTTACCAATAGGAGGATCTTGTTGAGCACACTGATCTGAAGCAAGATAAAAATAATACATTTACTCTTAGTAATGAAACAATTTGATTGGCTTGGTGTTAATGTTCATAAAATCCGTTCACTATTTGGAGGTGGAAGTAGAGTGGAGTCAGTGGCGTTACCCTAGCCAGCCGGGACGTAAAGATCGCTTTTAGGGGGTTTCGGGAGCATGATGCTCCCAATATAGTCTTTTAAAAATGCATTTTGACAGCACCTAAATCTTGAAAATTCACAACAGAGAATGGGCTAAATTTTTCACTTATTGATCAATGTATAAATGGACTTGTCTTTATCGACATATACTTATCACTTGGCTACTCTAGAAGTCTCTCGCAAGATCGGACTTGATCTAATCGCGAATGGGTAGTTGCGATTTTTATATTCCATGCATATTTCGCACTAATTCATGTTGCAAGTGCGTCAACCTGAAGTGGTCTCTATTGCACAGTACATTTTAAACGTACAAGTGGGCTAAACGATTGTAGGCTCGCAGCCTCGTCCCAAGGCGTCGCTCCTCGGTCGAGCGCGGTTGCTCCCTAACCATCAATCCCCGTGCTCCCCTTTTCCCCGCCTTACCGTTTTTGTCGATCGGCGGATCAGCGCCTGGAGACGAAGCATGCAGGCCCGGGCCTACGGACCTTTAGGGGAGTTACACCCCTGGATATTCTCGTCCCCATAGCCGTTATCGCTTCTCTTAGCCGGCAGGGCCTTTGTACGAGAAACGAAGGGCTCTGGAGACATGGAATTTTTAAGTTAAATCGATTTTTTTGGATTGGCCGTTTGAAACAAAGAAATCTTGAGTGGAAGTAAAAGACGCCAAGACTCTCCCATACACATACAGTTAAAAAAAAGACATCACGACTGCACACATGAAGACCGGAAGTCCTGGGATCTAGGACTGGAAATGCTTTGTCTCCAGAGCCCTTCGTTTCTCTTGCTAAGGCCCTGCCGGCTAAGAGAAGCGAAAGAGGCGAAAAGGGCTATGGGGACGATAATGGCCCCTGGACTGAAGAGTGACATCCCCAGCCTTCTATGTAACACACCGTCCGGCAATTTATTTTGCTTTACATACCACGCTAACAAACCGTCTCATTTATGGAACGTACCAGGTTTGAATAGCATGTGATGATTTAGCCAGAAAACGTCTTCAGTCCAATAACAAGTTAAAAATAGAATTATCCCTTAGCTGTATTACAGTGCGACTACTCGAACCGGGGCACCCTGAACAAAATTAACCAATCATAGTGTTAATTGAAAACAAAGGATAGGGACATTTTTTTAGCAACGGACCAATAACGTTCTAGAACGTAAACAAAAGATTAGTAACAAAATTTGAACTGTCAACAACGTTATGAACAGATGCGGACCTCTCAGGAAACTTGCCTTCTATTTGATTGGTTCATTTCGATCCTAAATTTTGAAGTTCATCAAAAAGCTCTGTTCATGTTTTCCATGTAAAGTTTCCAAAATGGCGTTTTATCAAAACGTTCAAGTTCGATTGAATCGTGACGGGGGATATATGATAATGGTCGCCGACATTCCCAGTTGTTACGAGAGTGTGTTTTGGACTTACATCACACTGGAATGAACCAACAGATAATCGCAGGCAAAGTCAAAAGTAGTCGGCACTTTGTGCAAAACGTTTTGCGTGACTATTATTTAAACAATTCATCGATGCATGTACGGAGAGCAGCTGCGCCACGATCAAAAATGGTGGAAGATGTCGTTGAATTTTAGAAAACGAAAAACTGTGCAAGCCTAGCATTTATAGTAGCACAGAACTGCAGCAAAGGCTACTGCTCAACGGCATCGTTCATCATGTTGACCTACCGTGTTTCGGTTACATGTAAACAACAAACGTTCATTCCATGCATTGCGTTTTATTTTATAGCATAAAACAGTTCTTGTGAGAGCTAGAGATTGCCTGTAAATGCAAAGTCAATAAAGGTTTGTTCAATTCCAATTGTATACTAACGTTTCCTTTACACTGATTCTGATCGTGGCGGCGAATAAATATTTATTATTCCATCGAATTTGAAAAGCAAGACTGATTTTGCTTGTTATTAAAAATTTAGGATCGAAAGTAACCAATCAAATAGAAGGCAAGTTTCCTGAGAGGTCCGCATCTGTTCGTAACGTTGTTGACAGTTCAAATTTTGTTACTAATCTTTTGTTTGCGTCCGAGAACGTCATTGGTCCGTTGCTAAAAAATGTCCCTATCCTTTGTTTTCAATTAACACTGTGATTGGTTAATTTTGTTCAGGGTGCCCCGGTTCGAGTAGTCGCACTGTAAATTTTACCTTGACTACATCGGCACGATTTGGAACCAACATCGCAAACACCAAGTTTCAATGGACTGTGCTTGTCAGGTCCATAAAATACGCTGCAGGACTGATCTGAGTTACAAATAGAAAAGCAAATAGCATTAAGAACGAGCTTTTCAAGAAATCCAGGATGTAACCGATATCGAGCTAATATATATCGAGAAATCCAGGAGTTCAATACGTCTTCCAGAATTATAAGCGAAAACAGTTATTTTATGACATTATAGGACGAAAACAAGCTAAGCACCAAAACGAGGCTACGCCTCGCGGAGTCTAAGAATGCCTCCCACATGGGAGGAAAAGAGTTGAACAACTCTTACATAAAGCTATTCGCTTAATGAGCGTGTCGGAGCTCTCTCGCTCTGGTGGACCGGTGAGGGTGGGACTCTGCCGAGACTCTGCTCCCAGTAACTCTAACACATGAGCGGAGCATAGCAATTTATGCTCCTTTTTTTCTACACTTGCTAGGTTTTGAAATTAGTTCAATCTCATTTTAAAGTATGCAATTTATCATTTATCTTTTTCAACACCAATGCTAACCTGGTTCGTAGTAGTCGTACACATTTACCGGCACCGCCTGCACAACACCAACGTAATACTCTCGGTCAAACTGAACATCTACACAGAGATCACGGTCACTAGGAATCTACAAGAAATAATTCAAAGGAATGGTTCGTTACAAGACTGCAAAGTAACAGGGGACTAACAGCGAACAGGATCGGATACGTTATGCGCACGAGACCATTTATGCCCACGAGATACCAGTGACTTTTTGGCGAATTTGCATGTGCTGTTCAATTTTATTATTTGCAATCCTTATTCGCCTTCCATAACGTTGAAGTGTTTTACTCCTACAATGCTTTCTCCCCAGGAAATAAGCCACCTCCCTCCAACACCCCCCCTAAAAAATCTCAAACGTGGACTTATATTTAGTGATAATTTTTGAAGGCCCCTATTTCAGAACGTGTTTTACGTCGTTATATGCTTTGATAATGCTCAAAGACCTGTTATTGTAGGACTTGTATCGAGTTTCATATCGTTATGTTTAGAGAGTTTACCATGTGATATTTGCCCATCAAGGAACTCAAAGATTATTGAAACGCACATTTCTATCCGAAACAAAGCCTCTCTCTATATGAGCCCTCCCCGAAAGTAAGTTTTCCTGACGGGGACGTTGAGCAAATATAAATTTTCACCGACAACAATTTAGCAGTTTAAGAAGATTCGAAAATCTTACCCAACTGAGATACACAACCAGTGATCTGTCCGAGACTTCGAGATTATCCACTTCGGGTACTGTTTCTTCCAACTATCAAAAAGTGAAAACACACGACAACAACAACCGCATTGGCATCAGCATTAAAGAAAACAACAACAAAAACAATGTAATTACGACACAAACAGCTGCAACAACTTTTTAAGTGCCGAGTAGAGCCACTCTGGTTATTTAAACAAATTGATAGGGAAGATTGAAGTTAATAAGAACGTTTTATTTTTTACAGCTCTGTAAGTACAGAAAGACAATATTCACCTTTTGCAATGACTGCTTATCTGGTACAAACCCACTTAAAATTCCAATATCAATAATGGACATTCCTGTGCTTCCTTGTTCCCTATACCTATGAATGCAATAAAAAAAAATTCCACAGGTTTAAGAAATAACAACACCAACAACAACAAAATAAGCAAAATGCACATGCTTCAAGTATAAAAAACAAGAGCGCTTTTGCTGGACAGTGCACAAAAGAGATAATTCTTCGCTTCGCGTTGCTTCAACAAGAACACAGCGCTTCTCGTAGTTAAAGAATCGAAAATTAGAGCTGACGAAAACTAAAAGGTGTTCGCCATCTTAAGACAGTTCAGTGATTTACAATGGAGCACCGATTATTCTAACCGGAAGGCGTTTAATATTTGGATTTCAGTCTTTCAGTCGGTGGAGGTGCGGTGGCCAACAACAACAACAACAAGGTCTATTTGAACTGCAAAATTTCTAATAATATTTAAACAATAAATAAATTTAAAATACAAACAGTTGCTGGTCACCCAAAATAACTAAAAAGCTAAACTAGTTGGGTGACCACTAGCCTGCGAATACAGCCGCCTCTCACTCGCTCCCGCTTCTACGTCAAACCGGCCGGGAGCGACGAGAGGCGGCTGTATTCGCAGGCTAGGTGACCACATTTATTAATTTAAAGTAAATATAAGGTCAGACAAGAGGCATTTTACATTTTACATTTTACACACTTAATTAAGGAAGTAGATTACAGAGCAAATAATTCTTAAGCATTTAACTACAATAAAACGCTAATAGTAGAAAAAAAAAGAAAAATACCAGAAATACCAGAATATAGCAATTAGTAGAAAAACTTAATAGAAATTAATGAAATGCAAGGATAATTCTCTTTTAAATGAGTAAGGAGTTGGAATCTTAAATCTCTCATCAGTCTCATTCCATAGAATAGGTCTATTGTATCGAATATTGAATTTGGTTAGTGTTATGAACTCCGGATCGAGGGGTCCGAGGTCGAGCCCTTGGGCAAAACACTTTGCCTCTCTCCACACTGCTGGGGGTAACCCTGCTATGGACTAGCATCCCATCCAAGGGAGTAGAAACACTCTTAGTCGCATCAGGCTGATGAAACTGGGATAAGCAAAGTCTGGCTCGAACGCAGACATTACCCTGCCTGTCGAACATTACAATTTACCCTCGATTTCTCTAAAAAATATTTCGTTTTACTTGGAGTTTTGAGAAACTGAGATTCCACTGCAGATCTAATTAAAATTTATTTATCTAGCGACTGTTTCGAAAAATCGATGAAAAATCCTAATTGTCGTACTTTAATACAAGCTGTGACAAATTCAAAATATGTTCAACTTTGGTCTTTCGTGCTTTTTTGTAAGTTAGGTTCCGTACTATTAAGTTATGATATTGAATGCAACTGCAGTTTAAGAGGAAGAGAAATTAGAGAGATGAGCAAACCTAATGGGATCCCTGTGACTCTTTCTTACCTGGTGCAGACTTTCAAGTGAATGCTCTTGACAGGTTGGTGTTTCGGTGGTGGCTTCTTGTCTTTACCTTTACCTTTACCTTGTCCCTTCTTCCTACATCGCCTTCTCTCTTCCTTGGTTTTCAGTTTTTTGCATCTTTTCCCTTTCTTACCGCCTTTTTTCTCGTCTTTATCTTGACCTTCATTCTCGTCACCTTCGTCTTGCACAGGACCAAACAGATTCCCTGCGTTGTCTTCTTTCACTTCCTTGACCTTCGTCTTGACGTCGAACTTGCAGATTTCATCGCGCGACGAAGGAAGATTGTAGCGAACTTCCACCTTGAAACAAAGGACGAATTAATCACGACTGTCATGGAATGAAGTACTTTGCAATAAACCAAATTAATCGATATGAATAATCACTTTCACGGCTAAATCCAAGCTTCTCTAAAAGGGTGCACGTGGTACAATATAGAGGCTTTGTCACGATTATCCAATTTCAGATAAGAATCGGTGCATTGTACCTTCGAGCCATTCACTCGGTAGTTTGACATTATCTAGCAAAGCATTTGCTGATAGAGTTACTGATTAGAGGCTGTAGATGTGTGGGTAGAGTGCAGTCATTTTTAACTTTTAACATAATTTTTTTATGTAAAACATTTCAAAGGCTGCCAATACAGTTAAGTTAAAAGTCTATTGTGGAAAAATTTCTTCGAGTCTGTTTATAAAAGAATTGAAAAAAAGATTTTGTATCCTAATGATATGGGAAAATCTCATTCGCATTTACTTTCAGCACACTTAATTTCAGATAGAAATCGGTACATTTTACCTTCGAGCCATTCACTCGGTAGTTTGACATTATCTAGCAAAGCATTTGCTGATAGAGTTACTGATTAGAGGCTGTAGTCGCGTACTCGCGTATGTAAATTAAGTGTGTTGAAAGTAAATGCAAATCAGATTTTCTCATATCATTATGATGTTCAGTAATACTTTCTTGGCTTCGGCGAACAGAATTTCACAAAGGATTTTGTATCCATTCCTTGTAAATCTTGTAGAGAATTGCTGTGAAACACTGCTGTGGAAACGCTTGTTCGTGTTTTCGCAGTATATGTTGTTGTTAGTTAATACAGAAATTAAGAGAGTTTAGGAATTATAGTTGAACTGACTGAACAAATTGCGTCAGCTGTGGGAGGCGCGGTGGCCTAATGGTTAGTGCGCTGGACTCCGGATCGAGCGGTCTGGGTTCAAATCCTGGCTGGGGTCACTGCGTTCTGTTCTTGGGCAAAACACTTTATTCTCACAGTGCCTCTCTCCACCCAGGTGTATAAATAGGTCCCGGCGAAATAATGGTGGGGGTAACCCTGCGATGGACTAGCATCCCATCCAATGGGGAGTAGAAACACTCCTAGTCGCTTAATGCTACGGAAAACGGGATACATGAGCTCGACGCAGACTTTGCCTTTTTTTACCTGACTGAACAATAGTAAATCTTTCCAGGCCCGTAGTCTCTAAAAATGAACTAAACAGAGTTGTAGACCTGGGCAACAGGCTCGCTTCTCAGGGTGGTGAGGATGCCACCTGCTTGATGAGACTTGATCTCATCGCAAAAAGAAACGTTAAAAATTGCTAGCCCGGCCTAAAAGCTAGCTACGCCGCTATGACCAATCGATGCTCGCATGAAGTTCAGTTACCGCAAACGTGGTGGTGCTGATGGCTTTGAAAATGAGTATTTTGCATACAAGACTTGAATGTCAATGGTTTCCTTTACGCTGCCCCTCGATCACAACTTTTCAGAACTTGTCCTTCAGTAAATTTGCTGTACGGTCGCGAAATTCAAATCGCTAAAATCAATATCAGATATCACTTGAGTTACGGTCTGACTTTGGTTTTAGTCTGAACACCGAAAAAGAAGCCAATACAAGTGAAACGTTAAGAAAATTCGATCATTTTTGTTGAAAATAAACGCGAATAACATCAGTAAAATTTTTTTCTTGCAAGCAGACCATTTGCTGTATCACTTCGCGCGTTGATCGGACCTTTTCAGGCAGTGGGGGTTTCGTCCGAACTCACCGAACCACCCACGCCTACGGGCCTGCTTTCTGCTTTAAGCTCGATATTACGGCCAATTCTACTTACTCAGTAACTACTCTGCATGATGAGAAATTTAGAAGCAGATTAGGGAAAATTTACTAGTTGATCATTTTGTGACTCTCCTCACCTATTTTGACAATGTGTCGTCGATACTGTTTGGAGAATTTACTTGTTGGTCACTTACGGGAATTAAATGATAAAATAGTTAAACTTACCTCAAGCAGTCCTACGCCGGTTCCTCGGCTTTCGACAAACAGGTTCCCACCAAGGAAATTCTTAATCTGTCGAAAACACATGAAAAAAATATTGGAGACGAGGTTGTGCTAAGAGATAAAAAAACATGCAATGATACATTTGGTATCTTCATCTGCAGCGCTTCTACACTCAGGATCTGTTTTAACGCCCGGTTACACTGGCGATTTTGGGGATCTTTTTTTTTTGCAATTTTCACTGCGATTTTTGCCGCGCTGGTGCTTAATGTGCAACTTCAAATCGCGCATGTGAACCAGCTGAGATTTCATTGTGATTCTATCGTGATTTCAGCGTGATACCGTAGTAGGTTCCGAACTTACGACGAAAAAAACCCATTCTTCTGCATAAGATGTGTGTACATACAAAACCTTTGTTCATTTTATTACGTTTTATAGAAATTAGGTAATATTGCATTTATATCGCGTTGAAATTGCAGCGCGAGCAGGGCCAAAATCCCAGTGGAAAACGCAATAACGTTGCACCAAAGCTCGCGTGTGGTTTTTAACAAACCTTTCTTAACGGGACGCACAAACTCAACTAAAGTCATGTCGTAACCATTTAAAGTGTCTCCATGATCAAAATTTTGATTTTCTTGCATTGTCGTCTACTATTAAGGTTTTTTTTCTCATTTTTCAAAATTTCCATCCGTTACGAACATCAGAAGTCATTTTATGTTAACATTTATTTCCAGCCGCCATCAATCAACCTTGTTCCAAAGCTTGGTTGGAAATGGGAGAAAGTAATGTCAAAGGCTCAAACATACCTCACGGGATGAAATTATAATAACAATCAGCATACAAAATTGCACAAACGACAAGTCCAAAGTTTTTGTTGCTTTTCTCGAAATATATATAATGTTTCCTTAGCTTTAACTTGAAAGTAAGTTTGTGTATCAACAAAAAAGGCCTAAAAATGTCTCAACATTAGCTTCTTTATACTTACATTGATTTCTCTCCGTAACAGCGCGTTTTCTGGCGTGAAGTGTATCTCTGGCGGCTTCCAGTCAACTTCCACTTCGGACGTCAGTTTGACTCTCAGGTCCAACGCGTTCCCTGCAGTTTGTTCGCTGTAGAAGGCGAGAGCTTGTAGAGCCACGACTGTATCCTGCAAAAAGAAAGGCTTGAATAGAGATTATCGATCCAAGAGCCCTCGATTTGTTACTGAGCAAGACCGAGTGAAAACATGATATTTTACTGACCGCTCGAACAAGACATACAACAGCATAATAGTGATCTAAGATAAGATAAGATAAAATAAGATAAGATAAGATAAGATAAGATAAGATAAGATAAGATAAGATAAGATAAGATAAGATAAGATAAGATAAGATAAGATAAGATAAGATAAGATAAGATAAGATAAGATAGTATAAACTTTTATTGTACACTCCTTAAAAGGTTTTTCAGTGAACAATACAAATTTTTACAAATACCTCCGTGTATTCATTTTATTTCCTTTTGGTCTTTTTCACACTTTTTCGGAATGGGACTCCAAAGCTAAGAGGGGTTGGAGCAGTTGAGGCGTCAAGGACCAACTCTACCATCCGTCCAATAGGATTGAAGAATTGCCTCTCGCGTCATTTTAGAATGAGGTGTAAAGCAAAATTCTCGTTAACAAGTTTCTCGAGTTTTTCAATCTCTCTGTGACGTATTTGAAACTACTGATGATACACATCATGTGATCAAATTATCACGGGTCAATCTCAAACTATTTCAGAGTACTAGTTACAGACCTGAGTGGAAACAAATCCAACACCTCCCTTTCTCTGACTGGTTAGATATGTCACAATAGGACGGGCATAATCTGTACGGCCAAGAATTATTTGAGTCAGCAGTGCATAGCCAGCGGTCTCCACATTAAGCGCATTTCCTCCAGCGTTCCAGTAGCGTGACTTTTTATCTGATACGATAAAAACAAAATAATGCTCAATCATGTATGAAAGTTGTAAATTCATCAAATCAAAGTGGCTATGAGCCACTGAAACTCGGAAAACGTACTTATAAAACCGAAAACTTCGACAAATAAAGATATCAGCCCGTACGTTCAACTCCGTATCCGTCAATTACCTTTGTATGCCATCGGATACTTACAACTTAACCTTCCACTCTTTGGTAACGTTGATAAACGATTATCTGTGTAAGCAACGGAAGAGCTGCAGAGCTTCAAAACGCAATATCAATCGTTAAAGGTCGTGAGTTCGAGTCCTACTACGGGAATTCAATTTCTTTTTCTTTCGTTTTTCGTTCTTTTTCTTTTATATTTTATATTTTTTTCGGAAGTGTTTATAACATTCCGCTAGAAACATGAATTCTTATAAATTACCGTACTATTTGCCGAAATGAAGCGTTAATATTTAATTGTAAAAATGATGACTTCTGTATAGGTTGTATTCATTCGAGAATTCAAATTGTTTATAGACATTGTCTTTCTCTCTCGCGGTCGGGTATTTCGATTTTCGAACTCGAATTGAAACTATTAAAGCTTATATGAAGCAGGCGTATGTAACTGTTTATCGAGAAGGAAATTAATAATGAAACGAAAGATGGCTTTTGCCCTTGATTCTATACAGCTTCTTCGATTACTGATGATAATATTGCGCAAGCGCTATGCAGTAGTCAGCGGATTAACAAAAAGTCTAACATTCTCTATTTTCCAATTGCCCATAACACACTTTGTTTGCCCCCCAAATTCTGCATAAACTATTGTTTTCAAATTCTCTTGGGAAGACTGCATATTCCCAAAACAATAGTTTATGATGAAGGGCCGGATAGAAGGAGTGAATTTTCCCACTGCTGCCGAGAAACAAGGCTCGATTACCACCGAGAAACTCGGAAAATATTTTCCGAGTTTAAAAATCGATTTTCAAATGTAAAGTTGTTTTGACTTCACACACGGTCAGTAATCAATCTGTGCCATTTAAACTAAAAAACTGTGATAGTTTTAAGAACTACGATGTAAAAATAAACTTTTCTAAGGACTACAAAAATTGTAACTTCGGTCTATTTCTGGATATTTGCTGTAAAATTCCATAAATAAACCCAAGGCTTATATTTGATCAGAAGGCTTTTTCTGGTAAGCCTACCATCCGAAGGAATTTTGCGATTAGAAGGGATGCTGTATCGAGAAAACTAATTATTTGCACATAAGAATACAATTCAAGCTTCTCAAAGAGAGCCACGTTATTGCAAGAATCTAAATATAAGTCTTATATTCCTGAGGGATTATTGTTGGAAAGGTTTTTGCGACTGAGATTTGGAGAGAGGTTCAATTTTCGGCAGGGTAGGGGGAGAAAATAGCTCTTAGTGATTAGTTTGAACTAACGGTTGTCGTAGATAGCACGTTGAACAAGTCGGTTGTTTGCATTGGTGTTCTCTTCGCTATCTACCAGGGCCAGAGCATAAGCCGTGAGCGCCATACTGTAAGGTTTGTTCAGAGTTTTGTATTGCTTCTCCAAGTACCCTTTAGCACGAAGAATTGATGCCTGTGAATTCTAGGAACAGATAAAGAAAAAAAAATATTTTACAAAGTTGAACATTTTCTTTGAAGGCCCTTTTTCAGTACCTATAACAACAAGTGAGGCAGTGTGGCGAACTGGTCTTAAGGCGTTGCTGATGGTCCTTGGGCCTGGTTGTTGTAAGGATGGATAACGCGATTTATTCACGTCGGATAAATCACAATCCAAACAACCTTATCCACTCAATGATGGTGATTTATCCGGTGGATAGTGTTATCCATCCTTTGAACAAGCGGGGCCTGGTTTCCTCATCTTGCCGCTGTATGTTTTTGTCATTTCTCGGTAGTTCCGAGTCCAACTTTTCGGCTGCGCTTTGTAAATAGCTAACTGGTTAGCCTCCTTCCAGTTAGGACTTTTAGTAAATTTCTGTTCTATTTTTACCTTGAAGTACAATAAAGTGTTCCATTCGCAACTATCATGTGTCATTTCACCCATCTCCTTTTACGTAATATACAGTAAATCTTCAACCTTTTTTTGTTTGTTTGTAACCAACCGTCCACAGTCGTCTCTGAGAGGGACGCGCGAGCGCGATGCTGTTGTGGAGACTGAGGAGGAGAGAAGGGAGCCTACTCTTTTCCTCTTCCTCTCCATGATTCACCTTCATGTCCTCAAGTTTCACCCAGTCTCTCTTGACTCTCGCCCTTTGAAGGACAAAAGAGTCAAAAGAGGTGACTGGGGACGAGTCAGGGCAGAGTAGTTATCAGTGGTCAACAAACAGTCTCAGATCTTATTTTAACAGCTTCTGTTAAAAAGAAAATTTTGCAATCCATTTTGTACTTTGATCACACCGGCGAAACACCTACAACACGTGCCACATCCTAATTTGCGTTCAAATCAAATGACGTTAAAATAATTGTCGTCTAATGGCATAACGATCTTGATTCCGAAAAAAAAAAGCAAATTAAACTTACCCATACACCATTATATACTTACCATTATAAACGATACCATAAAATTAAGCGTTGTTTCTTTTTTTACATTGTTTTCAACATACCACTCCTTTACACTTGCATTCCGCCAGGGCAGATAAAACAAACGCTGTCATGGCAACAGTTCCTTCACTGTACGCACCTCCCTAAAACAAGACAAATAGTTATTTTAACCCTTAATATACTAAATTTACTCCAAAAAACACGTTTTTTAACCGTTAAATTGATTTTTTTGGCGCTACGGTGCTAAATTTCTCTAAACTTTGCCAGAAATGCATTTTCTTACACTGCAGTAAGATTTTGAGGAAGATTTCATGTAAAAATGAACAATATTTTACTTTGGTGCATGCGCATAAGCCAATTTTTTTTTTTGCCGAACAGTTCCGATTTTTTTCCTCGCTGCGTTGCTTTTCGTTTTTCTCTCTTTTCTTATTCTCTCTAACTTCTACACCGTACATCCTTTACATCGTTTCGATCTTTAGCAATGAAAAGTCGTGGAAAGGAGACCATGATCAAGTACAGGTATATTGGCCCGTTTTACCACCAATTTTGCACCAAAAACTGATCACGTTTTTTCTGATTAGCTCTGTCAGATTGCAGTCGATCGTCAAAATGGACGGTCCTGTGGAAAGATCTATTCAACCGGTATTAGTTGCATATCCCAAGAATCTGCTGACGTGGAAATTCGTGACGTCACAAGTGGTTGAATGGACATTCCTCCAAATCCCGGAATAATCCGGACTTAGCATATTAAGGGTTATAAGTTTGTTCCCACTTGCGAACATCTCACGGAAAACTTTGACTGTCCTCTGGTGAAAGCAAAAACATTGGGAGCTAACACTGAACGTAGAAAAAAAGGTCGCCATAATGTTATCATAATTGTTGCTCTACTAAAAAATCGATTTACAGACATCTGATTAGCGGCCCTCCCCCTCCCCGCAACGATTAGTTACGTTTTTGAGTTCCCGCTTTTTACTAGAATGGTGCGGGGAAGCTTTCGGTGACGACTAAGATAACAGCTTCGAATGCATGAAACTAGCTCCTTTCCAGGCTAGCTTATTTTCCTAGCTTATTCTTGCTTGGAGAAGCGAAGTCATCAGGTGGAAATAGGAAATAATCACTACTCGCGGCGTTTTCTGGTTGTCGCGCGCAGAAAAAGCGTTGACTGACGATTGGAGAGGATGTAGAGGCTGCGATCTGCGTTGCATTTATTACCACCATCTCTCTGTGAAGGACCGACAGGACCTCAGGTAATGCACCATCTGCGCGTTGGTTTTGCAGTAACCAGTTTACGGACTCACACACCAGATTCTCGTCAATATTAACCCCAGCAAATTGCTGAGCCTTGCAGAATACCCTCATTACAAAAGCTGTCAACCTAAACGTGAAAAGAAAAGAGAACCCGATGTGGGATATGTTCCGTTCAAGCTTAAAAATTTCATGAAATGATTTATAGAAACATCGTACCAAAAACATTTTAGAAACAAAATTTTTGTTGATATCCAACCATTCTGCTTTTCTTTAGATTTGATCCAATTTTTTTGAAGTCTTGTATTCGCTTGACAGATGATTTTTCAAGAAACAGATTTGCCTACAATGGCGTGCCTAACCTAACACTTATCATTGTGTACTAGGGTGGAGCTATTTTTGGTATTTAGCGTGACTGGCGTACGTCTGAAGAGTGACCGCTTTTTCTTTAGTTCCGCAAACTGTAAGTCAGCATTGCGCTGTAAGGTTCAGCAACAACCTTGCAAATACCGCGGGCTCAATCACTTCTAGAAACATGTTTCCAAACAAAAATGTTTTTTATTACTAAATGCATCGATTTACAAACCATGTACTTCCCGGTCGGCTATTTCCCCATGCACTGAACGATTTGTCAGTGCGACGATAACTCAATTCTCTTTGATAACCTGAAAAAGAAAAGCGCCGCTGTATCAAAGCTAGAATCACGCACGAAATAAAACTATTCGTTAATAAAATTGTCTCCTCTTCCCTTTTCCTCCGTCAATTTGGAGTTTAATAATAGAAGTTTTGTTTTGAACAGTTTCAAGAATGAAATTATTCGTGGTAGTGCCATGCTTGCTTGAGAACTTCGGGTGAAAAATTGAATAAATCCTAGATGTGCTTTAAATTTTGACATTCCTGTTGGTGTTTAAGGATTGCGTTATCTTTGTCACGGTCTCCATGTTCAGCTGAACTTGGTGCTATTCAAATAATGTTACACCTATTGCGCTCTGTTATTTTAAGATTTTTCACTGTATTATACGTCTGACGATGTTTCTGCAATACACCGAAATATGGCGTCTCTTCCAAACATCTCGTCTGCTTTTCATTTTCTGAATTATGAAAACGCATTTTTTCGGATTAGCCTTTATTTTATTTTATCTGAAACTATTAGCCCGCGATGGATTTTGGTCTAAAACCCAGACCAGAGTCCAGCAAAAAAAATTCCACATCTACACAGCTTGAGAAAAAGAGAAAAATACACAAAATAACATTTTAAAAAATAGCGGATCCTAATTTTATTGTCGAACAAAACACGAAAGGTGCAACGCTGCCAAACGCACTACCCACAGCTCAGAATATGTTCCCAATGCTATTTTCTATGCAGTGCTTGTCTTTATCGACAGAACGAACTAAACAGGCTCTCATCCAAAGGCATATTATAGCGTTAATACTTATCGTTTTAATATTAAGGCTATATATCTACAGGACTAACCAGATTGAATGAAGCGATAAGCATTTTCCTCATTGGCTCCGCTGAGCTGCTTGGTGTTTATAAGGTAATCTAGAACGTAAACATTTGGAGCCATGGAGATCATTGTCTGCTCCCCACACCCTGAAGGCTGGCGCAAAAACTTCTCCAGGCCGCCCTCGATGGTAGTGTTCACAACTGCACCAAGAAGGTTTCCTAAAGCGAAAAAAAAAAGATTGTTGGGTAATTCCAGAAGCCATTCAAAACTTAACATCATGATCACAACCAAGAGAGGATGAAGTAGCGCGATTAACCACACAGAAATGAAGAACGTACTAGGCTAGGGATATGAGAAACTAAGTATGTGCCAATGATAACTTGTTGGTCGTTGAGAACATTAGAGAAACACATATTGTTCATAAAATGTACAACTTGCACGAAACTAACGTAATTAAACAAAGATGAAAGCAAATTTAAAAAGTAGTGCGGAGTGTACAAATTTTCCAAATGATAAGTTGATTAAGGTTTCAAGCTCTTTATTTTATTTTTGAATAAGTTTTTTCAAAATCTTTTCAATTCATTGATTTGCTGTATGATGACATCAATAGTCTTAGTAACAGAAAACTATATTTTCTACAACTTGGCTACTGAGGTAAAGTTAATAATAATAATAATAATAATAATAATAATAATAATAATAATAATAATAATAATAATAATAATAATAATAATAATAATAATAACAATAATAATAATAATGAGAATGACAGCTAATGACAATGATAATAATAATAATATTTATCGCGCTTTTTCTATAAGAATAATCAAAAGCACATTACAGTTAATATTGAAGTCTTACAAATTACAGATTGATAATAAAACTACCGAATTAAAAATTGTACTTTAAAGATCTTAATAAAAAACCTTCGAAAACAAATTAGTCTTTCCTGAACGCTTAGAAGTGTCAATGTTCGTAAGCTTGCCTTACTGACAAAGGAAGACTGTTCAAGACTGAGGCTGCTACCATAAACAAGCGATCCCCTATAGTTCATAGCGAATCCCCCATAGCGATCCCCCATAGCAACTCCCCCATAGCGACCCCCCATAGCGATCCCCCATAGCAACTTCCCCATAGCGATCACCCATAGCGATCCCCCATAGCAACTCCCCCATAGCGACCCCCCATAGCGATCCCCCATAGCAACTCCCCCATAGCGACCCCCCATACCGATCCCCCATAGCAACTCCCCCATAGCGACCCCCCATACCGATCCCCCATAGCAACTTCCCCATAGCGGTCACCCATAGCGATCCCCAAAAGTTGTAGTGGGTATCCGGAAAGAACACGTTCTAGAAGGTAAGGGCCTTTCCCCAAGTATTCAGAAAGAGTGTTTTGCATGGCAAGGAACGACCAAAACAGTACTGATTTCAAGGGGAAACGATATATTAATTATTTACAAATGAAATGATTACTCCGACACTCAGGCACTCACTAACCAGTTAAATATATGACGGCTCCAACAGAACCAGGAATGGCTTTTTTTGGAAATGTCAACTTAATACTGTCCAGCTGTCCATTGGCACCCAATTGTGCTGAAATAATATTTAAAATACGTGCATCAGTTTAATTCACATATTAAAAGGAAGAACTTGATCGCGCTTTTTTTGGCGATTCGATGTTTCTTTTTTTCTCCAATGGGCCTTTTGCACCATCGTGTCCACGTCGTACAGAATCCCCGTTCTTACTGGTAAGCTTACACATTGTGACGCCGAAAACAAATAAAGACTTGTTGGTCACTTTGATTTGGAGGCGATTGCATTTCTTTTTTCACTGGCATGGCGGAATTTGTACTATGTTAGCGATCAGCTTTGACCATCCGAAAGGCTCTCCAGTGTTGTTAGTGTATTTTTCTGCCATTTCAAATTAGTACTTTGAGATCTGAATCAGTATCATCAAGGTAACGAGTAGCTGGCAAACCCAGCAAAGAACACAACATAGCAACAGTATAAGTCAATTTTAGTCATAAAGCATTCGACTTTTTTTTCCTCCTAAAGCAAAGTTGTGCTTGCTGCGATACAAACCCTTATCAATCGAGTCTTCCTAGAGTATTGTGGTTCTTATCGTTAGCTTGGGCTGCCTGCGCTCACACACAATTGAAAGTCTGTTCATGTGAATCCTTACTTTGTTCAATAATTCTGTGGCTACAGCAGCATTTTGCTGACGTGTTTTTTTTAAAGTATTACTTAAAACACTTTGTTCCACTGGAAGTTGAACGGAATCTTTTTTTTTTTCATCAGTCATCTTTCAAGCCACCACGGTAAACTCTGACGCGTTAAAGTTTCACGTTGGTTAGACGAATTTCTCCATGTAATCCTGTGTATTTCTACCTCACCCAACGTGAAAACTGAAAAAACAAGAACTTAAACTGACTAATATAAGACTCTCCTATCGCCCTTCACATCCTTATACCTCTCACACTACCGCTATACTTACTTTGACTTTCAAAAGGTGCTGCTGTTGGTTTATCGGCCCTGACTTCCCCATCCTTGGGTCCATCATTAAGATTACCTAAGTCAGCAAAATGTTGCATAAATAAGGTCATGTTACACGAGACAATTTTTCTGGGAACTTGCGACGCAACAATGGCGACCAAAAGACATTGCAAGTCCCAGAGCGCCCGCTGAAAATCTCCCGCAAGCAAAGGACGAGCTCTGATTGGCTCATTTTAACAAGCTGCAATTGACATGTTACACGCAACATTGCCAAAAGTAGAGGATAGGTCGACTTTCCTCGCATTGCAATGTAACACTTGCACTGCAAGCTGCATAAGACGAATGTTACACGTGAAGTTTCTGCCATATACATCACATTTCATAATTCTTCACCTGACTTTTAACACACAACAAATGCACGACAAAATTAATGTGCTTGGGAATTAAGAAACCGTTTATCTTTTGTTTCCCGCTTCCCTGCATTCAGACAAAGATAAACGAATACTTACCGTTTGGATCCAATATGAAAGATTGCGACTTTCGGTGCTCCACTCCTTCTGGCTAAAATGAGATAAACGACGTAAAATTTTGTGAGAAAAATTGCTAAGAAAACAAGGAAACCGATAACTAGAACATCCTCTTATCACTTAGCCCATCCTAACAAAGTTAAAAGTAGTGGGAACACAGTGACAATTAAAGGGCCTTTGACACACTTTTGTGCAGGTGCGGCAATTTGATTTCTTATCCGACGGAACACTTTTTAAAGTTAATTTCCGTGAGGAAAATCCTTTTCCATCGACCTTGCATGTAAGGCTGATAAAAGCTATAATAATGGTAGTGACGAACAGTCTATTTTGCATATTTTGTGTTTTTATGTGAACATTGTCGTGAAATTCTATTCGATGCCCTCAAGAGGTTGGTACACGAAGCGGCTCGGGACGAAAACGGCTTTCGCCTGGTTGCCGCCTTGTTTTTAAAGAAAGGGAGAAAAGCAGGGGAAAAAAGATGGAGGGACGAACATCGGAAACTTTATATAGCTGCAGATGTTTCTCTCGTCTATTACGATTTCTATTGGTCACAAAACTGTCAGTGTCAATCAAACCGTATATGCGTGTTATCGTAATCCCTTGTTTATTTATTTATTTATTTATTTATTTATTTATTTATTTATTTAAGGATTCGTACAAAGTACAGGTGCTTAACAATAAGACGTAGGTCCCCTACTTGGTTAAAACACCCACACCCAGCCCCCTAAAAATATCCCGAAAAAACCCTTCCCTGACCCGACTAAACTACTAATCAAATAAATCTAAATAACACAAATACAATCTGAAATATACTAATCAACTTAACAAGTACAGACAGAGAAAATATTAACACGGCGACACTTAGGACAAATTAATTTAAAAGAACGAAAATTGTCACCATCAAAAACATTTAAAAGTCTAGTAAAATAAAATGACTTAAGTTTACTTTTAAAAGAGCTAATAGTGTCGGAATCTTTAATATTTTTAGGTAAACTGTTCCATATCAAAGTTATTCTGTTGCGCTCACATGAAATCACCTTATGATTCCAAAGATGATGCCAATTAACACTTTGTATCATGGTTATGATTCCAGACATGATGTTATGTTCTCACATGACATCTCGGTTATGATTCCATTGATGATTCCATGTGGACACATTCCACCATGCTTATGATTGAGAGATGATTTTATGAACCGAAATAACATCGTAATGATGATTTGCTATGATTCAATGCGACTGTTGCATCATCACAAGAATAATCATATATGATTCATTAGCTTGAATTCCTGTGTTGGCAAAAGAAAGGGTGAGGCAGACGAAATTTTGTTTAAGTTGTGAAGGCGGGCTTAATGGAGCTTGTACAGTAATTGAAGGAACATTTCACTGTGGTAATGTTTTATGTTTGAAGACTATGCAGCGTATGCTGAACATTAACGAACTCTACTCTACACTAAAAGCAGATTCTAATTCTAGACCCCTCAGAATCATTTACGAAGTTGCGTAAGTAAAACAGCATTCTTTATTTCACCTACCACAACTAGAAGTTTTCTTTTCACAGCATCTGCGGCAGAATTCATGAAGGCACCCTCAACTTTTACTTTTAGAATGACCAATACTTCAATTTGTATTTCTCCGATCCTCTTGGGAACAATCGGCACCGCCACAGAAAACGTCTTACTTCCCAGTTTTTTGAAATCAGCCCGTCCTATTAGAGCCCGTTTGCCATTGGTGGCAATAGAACAAAAGTCTTTATCTCCCTTGAGGTATAGTTCTGCCTGTAAAAGAGATAACTAAAGTATAATTTGCCATCATTAAAGCGTGTACACACCTAGACGAAAATTAACGGTAATGATGTTATAGAAATGCTTGTTATGTAAGTATTTAATAGCTATACTTTCAAACGGTCGTAAAAACAGTGAAGTAACAAGTTTTAAAAACAAAACATATTTCGACAACCCTGTGTCATCTTCATTCCTTATGCTGGCCGTTTTTTCTAAAATCACCCAGATTGAATTAAGACAACTATTCAAACGTTGCTGATTTCAAATCTGACTGTTTGTTTTTTTCCCTATTTAAGGTTAGAAACATGTTTAAAGTGAAAGGTTCCTTGCCGTAATCCCCGTTTACGTGTAACCAGGAGTGTAACAAATTTACATGTGCTTGTTTTTAATTCTTTCTACATTGTTGAGATCCCTCGCCACATTTTTACACGTGTCCGTGAGCACCTTGTGTCGGACAAGGCTTTGCATGTTTACAGGCACTAGCAGTCATGTAGGGCCTAGTTCTACAGAATTTCACGATTTTAGATTCTACCGCTTCTAGGTTACAAATTAAGATTTAGGAGGTGTGGTATACATGTATAAAGTGGGAGAACCATCACTTAACCAATAGCAAAACACTTCGATTTTCCTTTCTTTTTTTTATCCTTCGGTGGTTATAAAATAGGGTTATCGAAACATGCTTTTTTAAGTTAGTTGATAAACCAATAAATGTTTTTTTTTCACTGTTCAAGTTCTAAGCAATGCATCCTTCAGGTATTTTGGTAAATTATCTTTTAATTAGTATAAGCTAATCACAAGCTGCCACTTTGAATTTTGTGATTCCTCTTTAACTTGTTTTAATATTTTTAATTCTTGATCGTTGTAAAAATTAATTTAATATTTTTAATAGTTTATCTTTTTTATATTTTAATTTATACGATTTTATCTCAGCTACCTCTAAAAAGCTTTAGAATATTTTTATATAATTTTAGCGCGATATAAATTAGATTATTATTATTATTATTATTATTATTATTATTATTATTATTATTAACAAAATAACAATTAATGAAGTTACAATATTTCACCATCTTCCAGATACTAAATCTACTTAAATTGCTTTCACATGAGAATAAAAAAAAATGAGACAATTAAAACCTAAGGTATGAGTCACATCGAAACATGTACCCAGTTTAAATCAACAAGAAGTGACGTTCAGTCAACACTTACGCTTGATAGGTATTGTAATTATTTGAGCCTTCTTCCTTTTTTATTAATACACTATTTATTATCCAACTCACCTTCATTTCAGATGTGTCGTCAAGATAGTTGAAGACTGTCGCCAGTAGAGAGACCTGTTCTCCCCTTTTGACCGAATATGGCATCTTCAGTTGAACAAAGTAGTCTTTCTTTGACAAGATCCTAAGCGGCGTAGCTAGGCCTAGTCCTGTTTTGTTGTTGATGGCCACGGCCTGCATGATCCAAGTGGTTATGGTGTCAGGAATCGTGACGTCCATCTGGACAAGACCACCCGGACTGGAAAAAGATTGTGAAAATTGTACAAAAAATGTGTAACAATTCGAGCCATGCAGTAAAATTTATCTTTATTTACCCTTGTTTTTTTTTTTTTAACAAGAGTATTATTGCTTCAATTTAACGAGAATGACTTTGCGCCTCAAGCTCCGGGTTTTTCAACATCTCCAGCTCCACACTTACTAATGCAAGTTTTTGAGTTCTTAAGATAAAAAAGTTTACCATTTTACTGGGCCACACTGGTATGAGGGAGGGGTTGATTCTTACACTTAGGACGGATTGTAATTTACCTTAAGGTGGCTGGCTACCGTTTCCAACACTTTCCAACACTTTCCAGTACTTAGATTTCGATTGGTCATTATAGGCACTCTTTATTAGTTGATGCTACAATGATGGTGTCAAACAAATGATTAGTGATTGGTGAACACGTTGTTGTCATTTTTATTACACAATATGTTACCATAGCAACACTACAACCTGTTAAAAATACCCTTAATTTTAGCTTTAAGTGCTTATAACTCAAAAACGAGCCCGGTGACCCCCATTTTTTATTATGAAATTTTGATGAGCAAGACAAGATGCAACTTTTGGCAAAGTTTTAAAAAAATCTGCACATGGGGTTCAGAGCCACCTTAAATTTTCGTAAATTTAAGGTGGCTCTGAACGTCATGTGCAGATTTTTTTTAAACTTTGCAGAAAGTTGCATCTAATACTGTTGATTACAATTTGATAATAAAAAATGGGGATCACCGGGCTCGTTTTCAAGTTATAAACACTTAAAGCTAAAATTAAGGGTGTTTTTACCAAGTCATACCGTTGATATGGTAACATGTAATGTCCAAAAATTAACCATAACTTGTTTACCGGTCATTGGGCATCTGTTTGATACCATAATTGTTGGGTCAACTGAAAAAGACTTTTGGTATTGATCCATCAAAATTGAGGTGTTGAAAAATGCAGGAAACTGTTCTGAGCCACCTTAAATCCACAACTTCGTAAAGGAGAATGGAAAATTCAGTTCTATTTTCATGTTAAAAAGTAATCAGAGCGTAAATAATAAAACCACATTCCGGGGTTCTGGTTTAATTAGTTTCTCTGACATTTTTTATCCACTCGAGACATGCTGTTTGTCGACCTAATATTGGGAGAAATATTTTCAGTTGCGTATCACTCATCTTACCCCACAACCTTTTCGTCGTAAATCCAGGTTTCCGGGAAGAATGATCTGACTTGTGTCTGATCGAGAATTTCCTCATCGCTTGGACCAAAATCTCCGAAATTTGCGTTTCTTCCCAGAACGGTGGAGTCTAAAATTAAAATTTAATAAATAAAGAAATTGTTAAATGTTCTTTAACTCCGATACCAGTCGGAATGTAAGCAGTGAAAAAGGCTTGGTCGGATGTGATGGTCTTCATACAATAGCAAGGTATCGTCAAGGTAACAATGGAGTTAACAGTCTGCCAAATTATTTACCTCTACTGCCATACTTTTTACTGCAACATTTCAAGAAGGTCTCTTTGCACTTTTTCGGCAATTCACTGCCCCAGAGGCGCGCGTGGCAGGTCAAAGCCTCGTTCCTTTCACCCATTTCACAGCATGTCTTATTGGATATACCTGCTGGATTAATAGCATCAACTTGATAGAATGAACCTTCGCAACTACACAGCAATACCTGTGGTTGCAAGGAAACTAATAAACATGTATAGATTTAGCCAAGCCTAAAAGCGGAGCTCCACATATACATTTTCTGCGCTGGTTCTTAATAATTTGTGAAAATACTCTCATTGAAATACTGCCATTCAAGTTATAATACTCCTGGCGTACGCAAGAACTCATGAAAAATTCCATAGCCGAAATAGATCGTCAACTCCATTCGCAGAATTTCCGCTGACAAAATCCTGTCATCGCCCAAGACACAAAAAATGGGGCTAATGTGCCTGCGATCCAGTGGAAAACCATTACCTAGTTAGCGGTGAACTTAAAAAAAAAACACGTGACCTTGATGAGCTCTACACCCTCTATCTGAGGGTGAAGTAATAATCGAAATAGAGAGTGTTTTTAAAACAACTTGCCATTTTATAATAGAAATAAATGGAAATGATCGAATCCCATTCATCCTTAGGGCTAGTTACTAGTTTGAATAACGTGTTTTTTTGTACCCGAATCATCCTCTGCACTTCTCCTCTTTCGAGCGTTATCTCCGTTACAGCCATAATCTAAGAAAGAGTAACAGCAACATTAAAAAAAAAAGTTCAGAGAATTACATTGTTTAGCACATGGCAGCAAACAGTTTCAGTACCTTGGAAGGGAAATAGCTTTCAATGGCTCTTTTATCAAGGCAGTTAAACAAACATTTTACAAAGTTAAATCGCGCCTAGGCTTATTTTATTATTTATCATTATGATAAGAAATTTTAAGGTTGGTGCAAGCGCGCGAGGGATTGAAAAAAAAAATCATCACAGTATCTCCACCACAAGGACGATTTGTTGTTTGCATTTATATTAAGGACAACTATCTTCAACTATTTACTGCTCCCTAAAACTTTCAAGGTTCACTCTTTTAGAACACGGATTTAACAGGAAAAAAATAACAAAAAACTAAACAATCACCCACTAAACGACGGCGTTTCATGAGGCACAAGCAAACAGTTTTATCAGCACGTTCGGTGTCAACTCACCTTCTCTTCCATCACTCTTAAAGTTTTCAGTAATCAGTACAACACCAGCATTCTTTGAAAAATAAAATATATAAAATACGTCATTGTTATAGCTTTTTGGGTCCCTTGGTGTTATGAAAAGTCCCAATTACTCTCTTTAGATAAAAGAACCAAAAATACTATAAAAATAAATATAACATTTTAACTCATATCGACAATTGAGTCCTACCTTCAGTTGACCCACAAAAATGTGCGAATGCGCGTTCTTCGTCGCGGAATCCCACCCTTCGCCTGGCGAGTACGTACTAATTAACAATTAGACGCAAATAATGGTTTCTAATTATTTTTCTACGCATTATCGAACTATTAAACGTTTTAACAAAATCGCACGCATTGAATTGTCCTTGGTAAATTTGCAGTTTTTTACGCGCGTGCACCCGTTTTTCAATAATTTCAAGCTTTTAAAGTCAAGAAACCGCCAACGTCCTTCTTTTAGTCTTCTCGGGAATTTTTTTATCCATTTACATCTAAACTTCCTTCTAAAACTTCGGAAAAACGATAAAAACGTCGCATTTTGTGGACGACCTTCGGCAACAGCACACTAATGGCTGATAGCGTTAAATAGCTCAGCCAATCACATTGCAGCATTTGCATTAGTGTACTAGTAGAATTCTACTAATTATGCATAGAGCGGAGCCGATGGACGTTTTCTTGAAAGTTAAGATGATCTGACTGCGCCCAACCCAAATTGACCGCGCGGAAGAAAACTTTGGTTTATCACTCATTGACATTCGTTCTGGCTTTTTGAAGCTTTAACCTTTGGGATAGTGACGACGCAATACTAATACCAACCATGAAGATGTCTTTGATGTCCTTCCCTCCGCCTACACCACAGCCGAGATCAAGTTCTTCAGCACTTTTAAAAATCTGAAGAAAAAGTGTAAAATAGTAAATGGTTTGAACCCAGGAGTATCAGTAGTTCGTATAGTGTGATCGTCCGGGTGAGAGTAGTTCTGAGAAGAACTGTTGCTGGTGACTGACGTTTCGACAACCTGTGCGGAAGTCATCTTCAGAGTCAAGTGAAGAGTTGTTGTCAGTTGGTGATGTTATAAGTCTGGTCTGTTGTAACTGATTGGTCAGTTTAGCCGTGATGTTATTGGCTGTAAGACTCGTGTTAAGTCCGTCAACAGTAATAGGTCAGTTTCGATCCGTCTATTGTTAGTCAAATTAAGTCGTTCTGTTTGTGGTCTGTTCGTCGGTTTTGTTTATGTCGTTAATTAGTCGTTTGTAAGGTGGCGGTAGTTGTTGACATCTGTTGATAGGCGTTTGTTCTAAGTTTGTGTACCAGCTTTCTAGAGTCAGTCGTTGAAAATAGTTCGTACTGTAGGTTAAACATTCAGCAGAGTCCCAGTCAATTTTGGGTGAACTGGACGTACGCCAGTTCCCTGGATACCAGAGAATTTTTCTCGCTTCGGCAGCGACCAAAACCGGATACAGCGCATTAAAAGTCTCAGGCACCCAGGGCACCGTACGCCAAAAGAGAAATAAAAACAGCCACTGTACATGTGATTTCCGGGTAAGATGGATAGCAATAAGCCTCCTTTAGAGAACTGTACGCTGATGGCTATAATACAACAATACTCACCCTTTCTTTAGTGAGCCTGTTCTCGTTTCTCAACAGGTAAACACTTTTGTCCACACTCAGTAGTCCCAGACGTGTGCCTTGAGGGGCCTTAATCTTAAAAGTATAATGTTGTCCGGGAATTTTTTTCACTTCGTTGAGCTGAACTAATGATCCATCCGATTGAGCAGTGATTGCATCGGGGAACTCGACCTATTGAAAAGAATTGAAGAAAAAGGTGAAATTGTTTTTCTGTTTGCTTGTCTGTTTCAGCTCTCTGACGTGACCTTTAGGCGCTGACCTTGGTTGGAAGTTTGTCTTCAATTTTGAGTAAAATACTGTCGGCCACAACTCGTTCATTGTTGTCAATGTAGTAGCCGATCAATCGCGCCGAAGGAGACATTGCTGAAGATACACGGAATGACCAACTTTTGAACATCCCATCAAAAGATTCAGTGGTGTTGTGATAGAGAATCCGACCACGAGAAACGACCTAAAAAAGAAAGACACGAGATTGCGATAGGATATTCGCCTATCCGTTGGGGACACCTAATCTACATCAAACTAATCTAAAACTATACTAAATGAATGTAATAAAAGTGAATATAAAAGTGAATTAATTTATAGAGGTCTTTTCGACGATTTGTAGATATGCAAGTATGCAAAATTCATAAGTTAGCTACTGTTGTTGTCTATGTGAAATAAAAGGGTCTAAATTACGTATTTGTGCCTTGAATGCTTTGAGGCTTGGTGATGTCCTGAGTTTCGACCAAATGAATGGCCCATGGCCCTTGAGTAAAGGGGCTGTCAGTGAAGGGGGCTACTTAGACTGTCTGTATGTCGAGTTTTGAGTCTTAAGATTGTTATACAGTGGGAGAAGATTGAACACTCGTTATCTACGCGGTAGATTTCTAAACTGCTGGTGAGCAACACTAAATTATTTGACAAGAACGCTTTTCTTACCGCAAATGAAAGTTTGGTGGCACCATCATTGCGGCTTCGATAACTTTCACACTGTATTTTTCGACCAACCTATGAAAAAAAAGATATCGAGAAACGAATGAAACATTTGAAAGTCCTATTCAAAGTTTTCATTTGAAAGGTCATAGACAAGGGCTTCATCCAGAGACTCTAAAGTTACATAAAAGCACTGCTCAATAGCCTCCATTTGAATGGTCACACACTAGGGTTTTATCCACAAACTCTAACATTGCAGCGTGAACGGCACAATGAACAGTACCACATAAAAGCACTGCTCAATTTCTTTGATTTGAATGGTCACACACTTGGTATTCATCAACAGAATCAAATGATTCCTGTTGCGACCTTTATGACTTTTGTAACTTTTAATTAATGCACGAGAACTTTAGTAACACTTGGCATTTTTACGCCTTTTCGTGCGAGCGCGGACTTTGTTTTCATTGGTAACATTTTGTTTTCATTGGTAACACTTTGGAGCGCGCGCATTGTATTCAAATTTAAATCTTGTCAGGCGTAAATGTTTGTGGCGCGAGCAATAAAACCGGTATTTTTGGATTTTGTATTGAATCGGTTGTTGGTTTATTTGTGGACCATTTAATCGTTTTATTTCGGGATTTCGGAAAACGGGTCGGACTTTTGTTGTGTGTTCGGAAATCGTTTGAACAGTGCCCACTTTTTTATTGACCTTGGGCACTAGAAGTGAATGGGTGAAAGCTAATATAAAAAAAGCTATTAACAAACCGTTAAACATTTAAATTCACCTTTCCAGGCGTCAGTTGACGGATCATAATCAACGCTCCATCTCCCGCTGTGAATTTTTCCACTATGTAATCGGCGACTGCATTCTGTGAATCTTCCAATTTTTTATTGTCGGTTCTTACCTGCAATCAAATGAAAAGCAATGAGAAACCGCAATTCCTCCATATTTTTCTCCAAAACACGAGAAGAACGGACTATACCCAGGGCCACTTCGCATCATGGGGTGGCCGCTGCAATATAGCCCTTTCGCTTCTCTTAGCCGGCGGGGCCTTGGTACGAGAAACGAAGGGCGCTGGGGACATATTAATTTAAAATTTATTCGAATTTTTGATTGCCTGTTTGAAAACAAAGAAATCTTGAACGGAAGTTAAAAACGCCATGACTCTTCCACACAGTATATAGAAATATCACGACGGCATACATGAGGACCGGAAATCCCAAGATCTAGGAGTGGAAATCCTTTTTCTCCAGAGCCCTACGTTTCTTGTACCAAGGCCCCACCGGTTAAGAGAAGCGAAAAGGGCTGTGGGACGAGAATGTTCATCACCCTGACAAGGAGTTCGGCCGCATTGCGCTATGCGACATTGCATGGGAAGATCGGGGTTGGTGCGCCAGCGACTTTTGTTAGCGATTGTATAATTATTTATACCGTAATGGTGATGAGTTTGCAGTTTGAACAAGCATCTACAACAAACTCGGCCTCTCCGTGTTCATCAGTCAAGTCTATCACATTGGGATCTCGATCCTCTCTCCTCAAGGCTATCTTCTTACCATCTTGTTCCCCCTGTGCTGAAATCAGTATGGGAACATTCTGGGCAGGCTGTTTGTTCGGGAGGGTTACCACAACCTAAAAGGCAATTAGAAAAAAATGTAAAGGAAACAATATTCAAGAATAGAATGAGTGAAAGTCCGTTTTTTTTTTGTAATTCCCCAATCCCACTATTGCGTTTAAGGAGACCTTCACTACATACATACGTACCTTATTCGTCCCAAAAGGGCTTTTCAGAACAAAGAGCTAGTTAAAACTAAGTACAATTAAATTAATTAGCTAATTTAAACGTAAACAGTAACTTATCAAAAATTAATTAATTATAATATGTAATTAAAATTAATAAGATAAAATAAAAAGATAAAAAGAACAAAGGTAAAGCAATTAAGTGTCTAAAACGTTTGAGAGAAGACTCTTCTTCAGGCAACGTTTGAAGTCCTTTAGTGTCGGTTTCAACCTAACAGTAGAGTCCAAAGAGTTCCAGAGTTTAACTGTCCTGAAATAGAGAGTTCTTTGTCCAGTGGCGGTTTTATACAAAGGAATATTTAGCATCTGGGAGTTCTTCGTTGTTCACTTGGTGATGGTTACTCTTTGAGTATGTGTAGAAAATAATGAGTCTGGTGCGCACCCCACCATGCGTTTAAAGGCCATTATTGCATGGCGATAGTGCAACTGCAGTCTTACAGGTAGCCACTTAAGATCTTTAAGGATAGGGGAAATGTGGTCATATTTCCTTGAATTGCTGACGATACGGGCCGCGAAATTTTAAACAGCTTGAATCCTAATCAGGTTATGCCCTTCACTGCCGCCCGTCCCGCGGGTTGGTCGCTCACTTTCGATTGGCTTTGTACCGCTTTGCTCCCAGTGCTCGACGCTCTGAATAATAAACATTCTTACCTTCACTACAAAACGCAGGCCTGGTTTAAAATACTTCGGCGTGTTTTTGAACTGAATGAGGTAAGGACTTGATGTAAACTGGCACGATTTATCCTCAACAACCTCCTTGTGGCCCGTCGCCCCTTCTATAACATCAGCCTGAACCAAAAGTCTGCCCTTCTCTGGAAACCAGATATTTATGTTATCCTTCTTTAACTCTTTGATGATCTGAATTCGTTCTGGTATGGTGGTGACACCACTGTCATCGAGCTAAGTAGAGAAAACAACGATAAACAGTGTAGCGGCGACATTTCAGGGACTCGAACATGGAGATATTAAGCAATGACGGTGCAGACGCCGGGAACAACGCCTAGTGTATAAAAATTAAAAATATTTTTTTACCTAGGATTTTCGCAATTATCTGTGTCTTTTCAGTATAACTATCGCTTTAAAAACTTCTAGTTCAATTGTAATGTATAAAAAGAACGTTCAATTCTAAATAGAAATACGTTAAATTAGCGGTCGTTGTTAACCTTTTCCAAACAAACGCAGAAGCAGTTGGTTATTCACGTTGTTATGTTGCGGTGTTAACAACAACAACAACAACAACAACAAAAACTTGTGATTTATCTAGTGAGTCGCATGAGACACACTTTGTGTCTTAGCAAAAACTGTTACCTGTACGACATGTCTGGCGAATGGAATAATCTGGCCATCAAATCCCGCAATGCTCAAATAAACAACAGCGTTACCACCAACAGGCTCCCCATATGTATACCTTGAAAGAGATTGGAATACAAAATTATCATAATCATCATCCATCTTTATTTAAACACGATATCCTAATCAAAACAATGGCCTTCCTAAGAGTCGTGCCAAATTACTTTACAATACATTGACTACAGAGCAATTGCATTAATAACGTTAGCTACCAAACTGCTGTCTACGTGTCACATGAAGAAGTGGTTATGTTGTAAATATTTGCTTTTCTGACGTCGCCTTACAACGATATTCAAGTCACCTAATCTGGTCTATTTTGTCTGTATACATTTCTTTTTCAAGTACGTCAAACTACTTAGAAAATATGCCTTACCTAGTCGTTATGTTAATCTGGATTTTGTTGTCTGTTTTCAGTATATAAGGCGGCACTGTGAGCTTAACCGAGAACTTGGGAAGAACTGAAAGATCGTAAAAACATATAGATTAGAATTAGCTGATATAAAACATGCACAAAAAAAAAACAAAACAAATGATAACATACTTACCGTATTCTTTAACCTCGAACTGCACAGACGTATTGTGGATATTCTTAAAATTGAACATAGAAAAATGAAACTGTGTTAGGAATCACGATAACTTAGAATGAACAAGTTTAAATGAAAAAAACATACTGTTTCTAAATTCCTAATATCCTCCAGTTCCAAATTTTCATTTTTGAGAACTTATTTTCTTTGTTATAGTTTCGATTTGCCATCGGCAGGAGGTAAAAACGTTTTTATCTACGTTGGAAACTAAGCAACTAAGAAACTAACCATATGACAGATTAAGTATAGAGACGGTTTCTATGATGTTCATAAATAGCGGTACATTCACAGGAAGCCCAAGCTACCGACAAAAGCGACAGTATCCTTACAAGACTCAAATTATTAGGATTTGTATGGGAACGGAACAATATTGTTTGAGAAAATATAAATTCAATGTTTTATAAATAAAATTGAATTACACTGGTATTGTGTTGTGTTCTTTGTTGTTTGCCAAATACCAGTAAAACAGTTGTTTTGTTCCTATACAAACCCTTACAAATTACGTGTACTGTGGCTCTTGTTGTTAGCTTGGGCTGCTTACAGTTGAATACTCAGCTTTTCCCTGTGCCTTTTATAGGGTGGGGAGGGGGGGGGGGGGGGGAGGATGGGAGAATAGGTCAGGGCTGTCGCCTCGAGTACTGATGCTTTTTGCTGATTTTGTCACTTCCGGAATGCTTACGTAATTGACATGTTAAAAATGATGAATAAAGCACAGAACTTAATACCTGGTGACCGTAAGCAGCCGTTATAGTCCAGTTGCCTTGGAGAATATAATTGTCCAAGTCAAGTTTCTTGGATATGATACCTTGGCAAACAAAGAACAGTCAAATAATTCTTAAAACTATTTGACAATACTCACGCAGCTTACCGAAGGTTTTTCCATAACGTATTAAGTCTAGATCACTATTTAATTGTAGCAGTAAGCGAATTATAATTAACAGCGGCCATTTGTTCCCAATCTACAATGACCATACTGAGGTGATGGCTTCCTAGATTCCAATATTGTAATTATAAATAGAAAGAATTTTCTTAAAGGATTCTATGTTACAGCTTTTTCAATAGTAGGAATATGTCGACAAAAGAATTGCTAAGGCAGTTCAAACCTGTGCTAGTGTCCAGGTCCTTCCACTGTTGTACTCGGATACCCTGTGGGTTCTAGAAAAAAAAAAGAAGCAAAAACTGAACTTTTACGAACTTTTCAATTACTGTAATACTGCCACTGGAACCAATCCTTTTGCTGCGCATGCCACTACATAGACGTGTAAGCTACACATTTTGCATTGTAAAGAAAGTTATGGATAGTTAATTACCGTGGTATCACCTATCTACAGGTTTAGATTTGAAAATCTAGACGCGGTCAATGTCGATTTTATTCAATCAAATTCTCAAATTCGGTAGTTCCCAGACCTTGATGTGAGACATTTTATATAAAAAATGATTATTGATCTGAAAGAGGTATTTAGGATGCATCTTAACATGGGAAAGCCTGGTGAATCTACAGTGGTTAAGGAGTTGTATATAATTACCAGTATGTTATTTCGAGTTCCTTTTTAAACAGATTAATGTATTAATGTATTAATGTATTAATTCATAATTTCTCTAGCTCTTCAAAAATTCTGTGTTTGAAAATCTAAGGTGCATGGTTTGGACGTTATATTTTATATAGTTAAGGATTAACAAAAATACATAGAGTAAAAACAAACAGACAAACTCACTTACCATGACTATCACAGTAATCTATATAGAAACAAAAGGGAAAACAAAATAAAGATGGTTAGAGTTTTGGTGAAAGGATTTTATCTTTCTAAACGCAAAAGGAAAAGAAAACGAGAAAATAGTTACTTAACAGGGAAATCTCAGGGACGTATAATAAATTGCGATCACATGGTATTTCATCTGTCATCGTAAACCATCATTTATGCGTGTCTTTAGATTTTGTTTATAACTAAAACGCTTAAGATGGGGTGAAAAGGTGCCAGAGAATGAGTTACGACGCTTTTGTGACTTTCTCATGCTAAGTAATGAGAAGTGAAGTAAAACTATGATAAGTATTGAGTGTGGTAAACAAAGTGTAGAATTTCAGTTGTAAAGTGGACTTGGACCCCATTTGATCGTTACGGACAAAAACAAAATGCAGAATGAAAAATATTTTTGTCCTTACCCTTCTTCGCGAAGGCTTCATGTCAAACTCAACGGGAATCACTCTCACTTTCACTACAGAGAAAGAAAACCTCATCCCCGTAAGTACGCGCTGTGTTTTAAGTGCCCATAACGTCAAAAATGTTTTTATTTCTCAGCAGATTCTACATTTCACCCAATGAACTTCTGGGAAAACATTTTTAGATTTGGATAAACGAAATTTTTTAATGAATTTTAAAAAAATTCAAAATTATATTTTCTAGCGGTCGACTCCTGCCGCTGATGACAAGAATAACGTACTCAAAAATGACGTAGATACTGATTCAGGAATTTGCATGAAGACTGATGTTGTTTTTCTGGATCATTAACGTTGTTACAAAAAGCGGTAACGCAACTTTCCGGCATATTAAACCAAATGTAGACTCTTAAGTAAAATTCCCACTTGTTCACAAGTCTGATGTGTCACGACTGAAATCACGTGCTCCTGAATCTACGTCACGAATCGCTTCAAACCGAGGAAGAACGGTGCGAATGGTCTACCAAAATGGCGGCAAATTTGAACGTCTTTAACAATTTATAAAAAAATTGCGTTTTATGGAAATCGGATAATTTTTTTGCGAAAAATTTAATTGGGTGTTATGAAGAATAAGTTGAAAAAGAAAAAAAAATTGACGTTATGTGCACTTTAAGACAGGAAGAAATAATTCTAATTTTAGTTTTACTGTCTCTTTTATATATATATATATATATATATATATATATATATATATATATTTTTTTTTTTTTTTACAGCCCTTTGCTTGCTTTGCTTTCCTGCTTAGAAAGCTTGAGCATATTTTTAAAGAGTTCCGCTTTATACAAATCATAGAACGAGTTAATTTTCCCACAGATTTTTCAACAATATTTTGGTGTATATCTTTTCTCCTAGGTATAAAGGAAAAGAATCTAGAAGAGCTCAAGTGTTGGTATCTTGATAATAATGGCCGTTAGCCTTAAGCCAGCACACAATTTCGATATAATTGGATCATTTTTTTTTATTGTAATGCACTCAAAGAAAAACAGTACTTACAAAATTACGATTACAAACTGTACACCAATTATACTACTGACTATTACAAACTGTACACTAATTACACTACTTACGATTACAAAATGAACACTAATTACACTACTTATAACGCTAAGGTCTACGTACGCTACATACATGAAATAGATCTGGCTACAATATTAACACTTAAATACGACTAGCAATCCACGTAGAGTTACTAGTAAGGGCAAAGAAAGGAGAAGGAGAAAAATCAATAACACGGCTATATAATTTTTATATTGTTGAAGTAAAATAAGAAACAAAGGCATCTCAAATACTCTAGATGAATTTAGATATGGTCCTGTCAGGAGATGAGGACCTGATTAAAAGGGGACAAATAAAGCTGGAGAAAAGATATTTAATCAAACATTTATATATCCTGCAAGAGGTTTCCATTTCCTTGTGTCTCCCTTTTTTGTTTCTATTTAATAATTATTGTGATTTTAATAGACATACGAAATGTATAAGGTTAGGTTAATTTTCTTTCGATTTAGCGAGCCATATGTGATATCGTGCTAACAGGAAGCAGTAATTGATTAGAAATGCAAATTGAGAAACATCTGGCCTCAGACCCAAAGCAGTAACATTTGTCAAAGTATATTCTTTAGGTAGTAAATTTAAGTTTTGTAGCCATCCAATGACTTCATTCCAAAAATATGATGTCTTATCGCATGACCAAAAAGATGAATTAATGACTCTGTGGAGGTATGACAGAAGCTGCAGTTTTCATTAGCCTGTAGACCTATTCTAAATAAAAAAAATTATACTGAAATTCGATCAGCTTTGTGCTCTTGGTGCACTTTTTCGCCAAAACGTAGGCGGCGGTCCAATTTATATTATCGTTAGTCGGTAGGAAACAGTTCTCTTACCATTTCTTTTGATTTGATTCTGGGTTTAAACTCTTGCTATTGATCAGTTTTTGGTATATTAATGTAGTTGCTTTTTGAACCTGAAAAATTTTTGTTGAAAGCGGCTCATGTTCATAATTGGTGTTCTGGACATCTTGAAAGTTTGACTTGGTCCAAAGAGACTTTACAGCTGATATTAATCCATAGAAGCTGAGAGGGGGAGGGTCAAACCCATACTTCGAGCGAAAATCCTTTAACGAGAGAAAGGTGTTATTGTCCGGTCCTAAAAGATGTTTTACCATAATTATTCCTTTCGTGCTCCAGTCTTTGAAAAATAATGCCTTGTTTGCTATTTTTTGCCAAAGAGGTTGATCCAAGAAATGATCTTTAGATGTTATTTTGGAGTCGGAGTTAACCTCTGCCCAAATTTCTAATATTTCTTTTAAAAAGGCATCCTAGGTTGTTATTGTTGCTAAGGTGTCTCTGATGTTAAGGTTACAAGAAAAAAGGTTTTGGCAGCCAAACTTTTTGAGGGCCATATCAAAGAAAATTTTCCATTTCCCGCTGTTACTGTTATCTAAATATTTTTTAATCCATGTGGTCTTAAGAGATTTATTGAAGGAGATAAGGTCAATCATTTTTAGGCCGCCCTCGCGGAAATCATTTATCATAGCTTTGCGCTTTATCTTGTCGCCTTTACCGTTCCAGTGAAAGTTGTAAAGTAAATTTTTTATTTCATTTAAGACATTGTAGTTTGAACAAAGGGGTCAGAGTAAATAAATCATTTGCCTTTACATCGGTGGACAAACTTATTTTTAAAGAAAATTAAGAAATAAAACTATTACACAAATTTTTAACTTCTTAGTCGTATATGCTGACTTACTATAATTTTTATCGTGTTTCATTGTACGTTTTATCACTTTTTATAGTAATTTGTATAGTATTGCATTGCATTTGTATTGCATTGTATTGTATTGTATTTTAATATACAATCTTCGTTCACTGTCCAAAATCCACGCGCGCAATTGGTTAAAACCGAACACGTGATTTGACTTTACCTGACGTCAGCAAACTCCGACCGTGCGTTATTGACAATAACGCATAAAAATCGTGCATTATTGACAATGGCTTCAGCTGACAGATTTGCAGAAATAGTGGAAGAACAAATCCCTCAAATTATCAACGAAGCGATACCCATAAATACCAAAAGGCAAACTGTAAGTTCCCCTAAATTTGTTGACTTTGGAAATGCAAGATTTGAAAATTGCAATTTTGCGTTCACTTATATCGTGTCAAAGAAAAGCGATTGACTTGCTTTAAACATGCTTCTCGCAATCTCGCTGACTTTTTTATGAACGTTTTCAGGTTATGAACGATTTTGTGAATGATTTTAAGCCTCATTTATATTTAATTATATTCAATTAACTCGAAATTTTCAATACTGCACTCGGCTACGCCTCGTGCAGTATTGAAAATTTCTCGTTCATTGTGCGGCCAGCGCGTGCGTGTATTTGTAAACAAAACACTCACAACAGTCTCTAACCCATAAGTATTGCATTGCATTGTATTGTATTATATTGTATTGCATTGCATTGCATTGTATTGTATTGCATTGTATTGAATTGCATTGCATTGCATTGCATTGTATTGCATTGTATTGTATTGCATTGTATTGCATTGCATTGCATTGCATTGTATTGCATTGCATTGTATTGCATTGCATTTGTATTGCATTATATTGTATTGTATTGTATTGCATTGTATTGTATTGTATTGCATTGCATTGCATTGCATTGTATTGTATTGCATTGTATTGTATTGTATTGTATTGCATTGCATTGTATTGTATTGTATTGTATTGCATTGCATTGCATTGTATTGCATTGCATTGCATTGCATTGCATTGCATTGTATTGTATTGTATTGTATTGTATTGTATTGTATTGTATTGTATTGTATTGTATTGTATTGTATTGTATTGTATTGTATTGTATTGTATTGTATTGTATTGTATTGTATTGTATTGTATTGTAAACGAGCCTATTTTAATAGGCATCTCCTTGGCAGTATGTTGAGCTAGCCCAACAATTTATCAGAACCCAATTATACACCTGGCAGTGTATCAAGGGAGGTACTTTGAATGTAAAATATCTTGCATGGAAATATAACACAAAGATCATTGTGATCAGGTGCTAACTCCTTACCACTTTGTCTAGGAGTGTAGATTGGTTTGTCTGTCTGTATGAACACCATTCCATCTTTGTAGCTCAGAAGAATCCTCGCTTCTTGGTGGAACTGGAAATGACCATCATCTGACTTGGCCACAAGACAAACATACTGCTTTATCACAGAGTAGGTATCAAGAAGGTCTTTTGGCTCAACCTTACGAAAAAAATAACAAACACATCGGTGTGAATAACTCTTCTAATCTAACGCCTGAGAGGACCTGAGTCATACACACATCATTATGTTCGGGTTTTTCGATAAAACTGAATAGTATTTTATCAATTTATAAATACAGTTGACACTTACCATCACTGATAGAAAAATGTTGCTTCCTAGAAATAAAAAAAAATAATAATAATAAACGGAATTAGTAACTGAGGTTTGCCTTTTCCAGTTCTGGCCCTGTTTCTGTCACGCAACGCTACGGAAGCCCCATCTCTTGTAGCATTGCGTGACAGAGAGAGCGCCAGAACTGGAGTTAGGGAATTTGCCTAATTTGAAATTCATATTCTTTTTTTCTAATAACGTTATGCTGTTTCTGTCACGCAACGGTACGGAGCCCCATCTCCTGTAGCATTGCGTGACAGAGAGAGCGCTAGAACTAGAGTTAGGGAATTTGCCTAATTTGAAATTCATATTCTTTTTTTCTAATAACGTTATGCTGTTTCTGTCACGCAACGGTACGGAGCCCCATCTCCTGTAGCATTGCGTGACAGAGAGAGCGCTAGAACTGGAGTTAGGGAATTTGCCTAATTTGAAATTTATATTCTTTTTTCTAATAACGTTATGCTATACATACGAAGCATTTTCTTTAACTGATCTGTAACGACGATATTTACATCTCATATGTAGCAGCCGAGAGTTTTTTTTCTGTTCAACCGAAAAAAAAAACAGCTACTATTATGCTAGTGAATTGGGTGCTGCAGTGACCCCATTACAGCGCCGTGTAAGAGGACATTTTTACAAAATGTGCCCTGTACCAGGTCTTCATTGGGCTTGTCGACAAGAAGACCAAAGACGGCTAACCAGATATAATTTTGTCCTTAACATTTTTTGTTTTCAGTTTAAATTCACCTTTTTCCACAACTCCTTGAACTTGAGAGAATGTTCTCCGTCTGTGTGGGTATTCCTGTAGATATAACTTCACTGTCACAGGCTGTCCAGCATCGAACACTGTAACTGAGACTCTTTCTTTGACTCCAATGTGAAAAACATTGGGGGCCATTATGGAATATCTGTAGAAATAAATAAAGAAAATAATAAATAATACATCGCATATAGCGTTTTACCCTAAGACATTTTGAATATGCATAAATTACAACAATAACATCCACATACATTAATTCATAACTTGCCACGCAACAACTACGGAATGTGTATTTGTTGGCGGAAGTTTAATTAAAGGCTGAACTGTTCTGTCACACATACTGGGAGTCCTTGAAAATCTCAGTCTGAACGCGTTCTAGATCCCATGGGAAAAAAAGAGAAATACACCTTGGAAGAATTTCAAACACGAGGAATTTTTAACCCGCCTCCTCTTCTAATTACATCTGAATTGATTTGCCAAGGTTTAGCTGGAGGGCAACAACCCACTCACACTACTGAGGCTATGTTGGGAGGGGGGGGGGGGGTGGGGGGGTTTCTTATGTTCCCCGTCTGAGTTTCAAACCTTTTCACGTCGCAATAATAGGATGGTTCTTGACCGATTTTTGTTTCAAAACAAAGCAAACATATCGCTAACATTGGTTGTTGAATATTTTGGAATTGCATGTAATGTTGGTAGAAGGTTGATGAGAAGGACGACTGTACTTCCACGTTTTCTCTTCGGCTGGTTATCTTCGGCTGGTTTAATTACCTCAACAGTTAACATGTGAAATGAATCAGTCTAAGATATAGAGATGGCAGTTTCTCTTCATACAGTTCACTGAGCTGTCACATTAGCCTCAGAGTGTTTTGATTTCGTATACCTATATGATTAATATGTGACGACATAGCAAACAGAAACTCATATATGTTAAGTTATGCTCAGCTACGTTATTGCTTTAAGGGGCAGTTTCACCAAGATTTAATGCTACTTGAAAATCCAATGAAGGTGTTGGTATTATTGGAAATCCACTAATAGTTACCCGGCCTTGCTAAAACACACTGTACTGGTCATAAAAGTTATTTAAAACTGGTGTGGCTAAGGACGGGTATGAAAAAAGTGGTTTAAAATTTGAAAACGTCGGGCTCACGTTTTAAAATTTGACAGTGTTATTGGAGGAAAATCACTAAAAAAATTGATTATGGTTTGTTCAGTCACATCTGAGAGAGTGAATTTGTGCCAATTTTGTTGTTCAAAGGTTATTTTGGTTATCAGTGAGTACAACTTTATAATTCTATCACAGTTTACAAAAACCTCTCGTGATACTGCCCCTTTAAAAGAATATGATGCATCAACAAGTGTTTCTTGACACACAACATTTTGGATTTTGCTGTTACTTTTAAACGTCAACCTGAAATAATGAGAAATCTCACAGCTTATGTTCTCAAACGAATCCGAAGTGTCTCACCTTTTTGCTGATACACATCCTATTGCAAGTAAGATCAAGGCTACTCGTAGCACTGTACCAATCAGCTCCGCCATGCTTGCAGCAAAGCTTTGGGATACTGATAACTCTTCCTTCGATGCTGTAGTTAAAGGGCGTGATTAGATGTGCTGAAACATGTCTCCCAAAAACACCAAGTCGAGGTAATGACTGTGAGCTAAGTGCCAAATTCCTTTCTCTTATTTCATTTTACTTTTAGCATGAAATTTCGAAAATGTGTTCAAGGTCACGACAAAGCACTGTATTCCATTTCAGACCAGGAAGAAGAAGGATGACGAAGGGATAACCTGAGAGGGATAACAAGGCTCAAGTTGACAATATTATCCATAAGTTCTCAAAACGAATCCTCGGTAACGTTTCTTCGCGGGCTTTGTAGATAATAAGTGGGCTGGTATCTAAGACTTATCTCAGAATTGCCCGTACTATACTTACAAACTACAACTAATTAGCCTGGCCTCTTTTACCTTAAGACTTGCAAACGGTGCAATTGATTTGGAGTGGATAAAATTTAAATACAAATAGTTCAA
>OY855904.1:9113495-9143495 GCA_963693305.1 Meandrina meandrites
TTTGCATAACACAGGCCCTTGTAGTCCTCCCGCTAGTCTAAATAAACGTCCAAACTCCCTGATCGTACTGTATAAATGACATTGCTCCGATGTAGGGGAAATAATCTCCGTGTCAGGGTAAAAGCCGCCGGCTCATGTAATCATGACGTTATACTTAATATCACGCCATGAACATCGATAAAAATACTTTGAAGAAACCTTACAGGGGTCAAAATCCTTATCTAATCAGATACAGCGGCTTCAACGAAAACAAATCCTCTAGCACCCAGCTTGGTAGATGTGGCAAGAAAAGGTCAACAACGTGGGAAGGAACTTCATACCTGTGTTTCCTTTTCATGATTGAAAATCGTGCCTAGTATTGGATATTTCCTACGAGGAAAAACCTTTGGACTCGCTGCATGCGAAAAGGAACACATCTGTGTATTTCATCTACGGTTCTGTAGGCAACGGGGATTATGCCAGAATTACATGTGTTATTTAAAGAAAAACAATTGGAAAACCAAGCACAATCTTTCAAGATCATAAAGAGGGGAGCTGACAAAAAATCTAAAGAAATTCCCTTATTGAGGTCCTTACTAAGCACAGATCAGAAACACAATACTCTCAATTGATCCGTGGCCAACAAAAGTAAGGAGTTACGTTTGAAAGTGAGCTTAGCAAAAGTGAAATTCAAAAATGAAAATCAAAAGTCGTCTAGCAAATTGTAAACTCGAAAGTTCGTTAATAAAAAATGCTTGGTTCTGTTTTTAAATTGATATACTTTAATTTCCTAATGCACGCTTTGAAACTACCAATACCCACTTCGTTCTTTTTTACTTTGATCGCCCCCTCCTCAATCCCCCCTCTCCTATAATTTTTTCCACGACTTGTCACATGCTCAGTAAACTTATTAAATTTTGGCTGCTCAAGAGAGGCCACTAACTCAAATCATTTCAGCATTTGGAGATTTAAGACTTTTACTTTTACTCAGCTGACTTTCAAAATTAACTTCTTATTTTTGACGGCCACTGCATGTCGGCCACCGAAGTGTTAATTACCTATTATTTGTTGGCTAAATTCCGAGACAAATAAATATTTTCTTTATGAATCAGGGCAAAGGTGGGAAAAACACCCATTGTGATTATGATATATATATAGTTGCACAAAGATACCACTTTAAAAGTCAGACAATTTAAAATGTTGTATCCTGGGTCACGTATTCTGATCTATTTCATTTCTCGTGAGCATTCCTCAAAATACTAATTGGTCAGAAGTGGGGAGAGGGGGAGGGGAGTAGGGGAATTAGAAAAAAAGAGGAAGAGGTCTCGAGGTGGCAATACTTCGTTCGCTTGATTGGGTGTTTGGTTCAATAATCTATTTTACAGTCTTGAAAAGAGACTGCAATTTTAAGACACATCGACTTGGCAAGCGCTATATCTATCTTCACGGATATCGAGTTCAATTTATCTGGACCATGATCCAGTAGAAGAGAGAACTACAATCAGGGACAAAACTACTTGAGACACAAGCTAAAGTACTTATTTTGAAATAAAATGAAAACGAACTGAAATGAATAACTTTATTTTTATACATAGTAGTTTACACACTCAAAATAAATTGAAATTCATAACTCCTACTCCTCCCCCCAAAATAGAAAATGTCAATAGTTAAATTTGCATTTGAAACTTGGGGTCCTATTAAAAACCTGCCTCGCCATCTTTATTGCTAAGGTACATAAAATTCCCGGTAGTCAGTTAGTCATACAAGGTTGGTAAATATGAACGTGATTAAGCCTTGTTAAGACGTTTATAATTATCAGGAATATCGCTTCTCCCAAAGCTAAGGTTGCTGTGCCGTGACACGTGTCATAAACATATGGCCAGTGTCTATCAGCGCCTCAGTTTGGTGTTCTAGGAGTCACGTTTCAGACGCTTTCTTTGATCCCTTTAGCACTGAAGGAAGCAGTCTACCCAAGCTTTTCTCCAAGGATGGCGGAGCTACTTGGTACATTGTTACGAGTTTTCTTAGTCCTCCTTGCAATAGAATGTGTATCAGCCAAAAGGTGAGATCATTTACTAATGTTCCAAGGAAGGCAAATTGCGTTATTTCATATTTTGATTGCATATTACAACGAAAAGAACTTGTAGTATTTTCATGAACTTTTGCCAAAATTAATCAAGCGGGCGCCAGCAGACACGGGGTATCTACCTAACTTCGGTTAATGGGGGTGGGTGGGTGAGAGGTATTAATCAACATCCTTTTAACCCGTTTCAATTTCCGTTCTACCATCGACATATCACGAAATTCACTGTTTTCAATACCTGGGTCAGTTCAACGAAGCTTTTAACAAACTTCCGGAAAGTAGCAAAATATCAATAAAAAACTCCCTCCTTTAGTTTGAAACAACTGCAACCGGCCACATCACTTGAATCTACCCTTCGCTTCATTTATTTTTTAATTTTGATAATAAAGATTTCTAGCCAGCGTATTCGTGCGAAACATCCATCAGGGACGATCATTTATAGTTATCAGCGATCAGCAAAATCGAACAATCACCGATTGATATCAGAAATCGACAACAATCAAACTTACAGGATTGCCAAGAATCAGTAACCAACAGTAAGGACTGAAGATGCATTACAAATGTTTTTTTTACGGGACACAGGAATTATTTATCGGGTTCAGGCAGAGCGTTCATCACATTCCTCGTGGTTTACTCAAACATCGTTTTAAGATTTAATTATTGTCTAAATGTTTCCAAATATTAACCGCTCGGTAAGCAAATGCTCGTTGACCAGGACCGGAGCAGATTTACATAGTGGTGTTTGGTATTTGTAGAGTGTCCCATTTGCGAGTAGAAAGGCTATGGATAGTGGATCGTTTGCGAAGTTTTCGAGATCGCTGCCATTTTTAAGCGATGACGTCATATTATGACGATGCTGTAAAGCGGAAAAGCGATGGAATTTATGGAATTTTTCGTGTGATGTCCGATTACTCCATGAATTGAACCAAAGAGCACTGGGAACTAGGTGCATGGTTTGTGTTCTTTTTAACCGATGGCATCCTGTCATCGGTAGTCGTGCGAGTGGACGGGATCTGTTGTCTGTTGTGATCGACCGCTCTGTAGAACCGAACATAGAAATCACCTCATATAACTCAAAGCAAAATACTCCTGGGCAGTCGGAAAGGACCCATTCTAAGTATAAACGAAAGAGACAAATTATATTTGATGTGTTTTATTAGATTTAGTAAACAGAAATCTTTAATACATTTTTTAAAAGAAAAGGGCTAAACATTTTCAAGACATCGTTTGACCTTGTATCGTATGTCGTCAGTATCGGATGTCGCGCTACAAGACAACGCAACTTTTGTCGAACAATCATTCAACACAGAAGTTGTTCAGGAATAAACGTCAGTAGAAAAAGAAATCAAGTTTAACTCAACAAGAAAACGCCGCGTAGAACTCAAAGCAATATACTCCCGGGCAGTTACAAGGACTAATTCTAAGTATAAACGAAAGAGACAAATTGTATTTGATGTGTTTTATTAGATTTAGTAAACAGAAATCTTTAATTTTTTTTTAAAACAAAAGGGTTTGACCTTGTATCGTATGTCGTCAGTATCGGTTGTCTCCCTGCAAGATAACGCAACTTTTGTCGAACAATCATTCAACACAAAAGTTGTCAGCTACTTTTATTTATTTATTCATTTTTTTTTTAATTTTCTGTCAAATTTGCTGATAATTCTTAAAGACCCCTTGTGAAACGTCATCGCTTCTGCATGCATTGCGTGCCGTTTATTTGTCCAAAGGTGACGTACTTTACTCACTTTATTCCCTCATTAATTCCCTTGTATTTTGTTGATGCTTGTAAAATTCTTGAAGACTGAATGACTCAATGAGTCCCCACAAACAAATTTAAGGCAAATTTCGTGGATGATTTTATCAGTGTAATCGCTAAAAAACGCAAACATCATTTCTGATAACAATCAATTGCAATCACAACTTTTTTCCCTTTACTTTTTTTATGGATTGCTATCGGCAATCGAAATCAATCAAAGACTTATATCGATTGTTCTTGGTTTATCGATAGACTATGCCTGGCTGTTCGTAATTAATTGATCTTGTGCTATTTCAGACGGAGTCCCTGAAACGAATGGAGCACATTTCACTTGTCTGCCTGACGCCCCCCAAGTCGGGCCTACACTCCACTTCGTGAGCCTGTTGTACTCGTAAAACTTGACGCTCTTCGCGTTTCACCTCCTGACCATCAAGTCCCGCGCTCCCTTTTTCTCGCCTTTAACAACGGCAACGGTATAAGAAGAAAAGTGGTCGTCAAATATGCTTGTTATTTCTTATTCGGTTTTGTTTTTGTTATTGAAGATTTTCCATAATGGCCCCCAATGTTTTTCACATGGGAGTCGAAGAAAAAGTCTCAGTAACAGTGTTCGATGCTGGGCAGCCTGTGACAGTGAAGTTATATCTACAGGACTATCCGCACAGACAGAAGACATTCTCCAATGTTCAAGCTGTACTTCAAGCACAAAAAGGTGAGACAAAGTGTCAATAAAGAAAAAGAACCAATGCCCCCGCCCAGGTCACGTGATTTGTAAGTCGAAGGGTATTTGCATCAGTGATGCGCAGTTTCGTGTTCTTAGAATTACTATTTATCATTTTTTGCAACAGTGTTCGCCATTTCACCCGGTACATAGAACTCGCTGTTATAAATCAAATCCGAGGTAAAAGGGGCCAACTGTTTTGAACAGAATGCGTCTTACCTTCTCTCATTTGTTTTCTCAATTCTCTACAGTAATCTACTGAAAATGGTTCGAATTATCATGATCTAAAATATAAGAAAGTGATGCTGCGTTTATTCAAAGGAAATTGCCATTATGTTGATATATAGTTAATTTTCTTTGATTGTCTTTGGCTATTTCACTGAGGAAGTTAATATTGTCGTTGCTGTTGTTTTTTTTATAGTCTCTTCTAAATGTCTGTTCTCGGAAAACCGCTCATTCGTAAAAATACTTATATATTCTGGGCGATAAAGGGTAATTTAGATAGATTATTACTGGTGTTTTAGTAAAGTAGATTTCAGATTTCAATAGCGATATTATGCCAACGTATGTCTCATCTCTAATGTCCTCGTCCTTTGTCACTTTGCAGGAAGCAATTCTTTCCTTAGAGTGAAGGTACGTTATATTTGAAACTTAAGCGTCGGGTTAATAATGTATCTAGAAGACACAGATTTTTCTATTGGAGATCTGCGAATCTGACTGGTTCTCTCATTGCTGTTTTTTTGTTGATAGAACAAGACCTCATGAGCGTTCCCTTGAGGGGAACATTCCTGATTTTTGGCTAATTGGGTTTGGACACTACGCTTCTTTAGAGCCTAAAACAATAAGACTACTCTCCATAGCTATAGTTTTCTTCCACTTTAATGCACAGCCTTTTACAGAAACCTGAAAAAAAATATGGAAATTTTTACCGAGGCAAGTTCCTCTGTTCGCCCGTTACTCGCTAGCTACGGGATATCAAACAGAAGCGATGCCTTGTTCGGATCAAAATGGCATTTTCTGTTTTTCAATATTTAGAATAAAAATAACAAGGTGTTATAAAAGTGCATAATAAACGCGATGCTCGATCTCGTGCAACTAATTGCCTTCCAAAATGTCTTGACGTTCAGTGAATTTGGCTAACAGAGTAAATCTATTTTTGCACTGTATTGGTTGAAACATTGTTTATCAATTAAACAGACACCTACGTTTGCCTTATTATCTCAAGGTGGAACCTAAGGACCTTCCAGATACTAGCCCTGTGGATAAGCAGTATGTTTATCTCGTGGCGAAGTCAGATGATGCTCATTTCCAGTTCCACAAAGAAGCGATGATTCTATTGAGCTACAGAGATGGAATGGTGTTCATACAGACAGACAAACCAATCTACACTCCTAGACAGAGAGGTATAGGAATCTCGTTCTACTCTTGATGGAAGATGTGATCAAATTACCTCCCCTAATCTTAGTGGACATTCATGGAGCGGTGGTTTGTTGCAAAAGGGTTATTTGTTTATTCTTCCGTCGTTGAAGTTTCAACCGACCGCGTGCAAGCGTTGCCTTTGTAAATGACAAACATTTTTATCTTTTGCTTGAAGGAACGTAAACTTGTAGGTTTTATTTATTATACTTAATTACTATCCATTTAGGCTTATCCACCTTCTGCCCCTCGATGCCACATCGGTTTGTAAAAAAATCATCGGGCATGTCGTCTAATTATTGCTAATTATTGTTGAGATGATCTGAACTGAGCTTGCTTTCAGTTTAGATAAGCTCTCTTGAGCTGCTAGAATGCCGGATATTAAACTGAGTTAGACAAACAATTTATTAGATGACGTACAATTGACTAGTTTACTATAGCTTATAAACGAAGCGAAACATTCAGCTGGGCACGTGTAATTCCTCATAGGCGTCTTTCCTCCTGTTTGCTTTTGAAATGAGCCCACGCATTTGAGCCGATATTACAAGCAGAATGCAAAATTGAATCTAGTTCTGTACGTTTAATGACGATAGAACGGAAAAAATGCAAAAATACTTCCATAAAAAGTTAAGGTGTTTAAGACATTTTAAAGCTGAAAATCAATCAATCAATCAATCAATCAATCAATCAATCAATCAATCGATCGATCGATCGATCGATCAATCAATCAATCATCTACCCACGTATCGTCTAGTGAGCTATAATTAACAGTACTCTGTTTCTCTATACAGTCAAAATCCGAGTGATCCCCCTTGATCTTGACATGAAGCCATCAAAAGGAAAGGTGAGGTAAACAACTGGTTTCAAAGAGAAAAAAAAAATAAGTTGTAGCCTTTCCATACTACGATTATCAGTTGAGTAAGGCATTAAGGAACTTTGGGGACAAAGTTTTAACGTTAAAACTACATTGTTACAATGGGCAGCTGGCTCGGTTTCCAATAGCAACTTGTCGAACTTAGCCGTTCCATGATTTGGCGGGCATTTTTTGGCATGTGACGCATATGTTACCAATGGATACTAAGCCGGTTACTTGTGGCAACATCGTAGTTTTAACGTCAAAACCTTGTCACAAAACTTTCCACGTTCCTTACTTAACTGAAAATCGTAGTAGGTTTCGGCAAGTCAGAACATGTAGGAACAACATTAGTGTCCGCTAAACAGACAATTGAAAGCCTTCAAAGGTGGCGCCAACAGAATAATCAAAACTTACATTAGAGTACAAAAGACTTGACAAAGACTGTCAACCGAAAAAGAACGACTCTTGCAACCAAGGCGGCTTTGATTCGACGTCTAAATTTCGTTGAAATTTCGAAAATCATATCAAAAGGAAAGTTCAACATACGCTTATATTTGCTACTATTTGTTATCTGTTAAAAACGAAATTTCAAAGTAGCGAAAAATTGAGAAGGCCAAATTTTGCTGCATTTCGTACTATCATGCAAAATTTCAAATAGTTGAATATTTGAACCAGTGAAAACCAGTGAAAAGTGGCAATTAAGACACATTTCTATAAGCACTTTAGTTTGAACAAGCCGTCAACCGACGAAAAGATAGTCATAATGAGGACTCTTTAATTTAGTGTTTCCAGTAAGCTGACAACAACCAATTTCTTCTGATATGTTAGTTTGTCTATTTTATAGCTTGCACAAATTCTAACTTTTGCTATCCATTGTGTTTTTTCTTTTCAACTAGATAACTGTGGCAGTCACGGTAAGTCAGTACTTTACACATTCGGAGACTTTAACATAGCTTCATACCATTATTTAAAATTAAAGTTCAAATCTTTTTCCCGTCCGTTTTGTTAAAAGAAGAAGAAAAACCAAAAAAGGAGAGGGGGGGGGGGGGGGGGGGTGCGCGGTGTTAGTGTAGCTAGCCGCAAATGCGTTAATATTAAAAACTTAACCCACGTAGACCTGTAGGAAGCGCGCCGTAAAAGCCGTTCTTCGATCTGTAACGCGATCTAAATGGAAATACAGAACTAAACTTGCTGTTGACGTAATGATGGTGCTGGCAAAGGATATTTGCATTTGAAATATCGAAACGAATAAGTGATTTTCTTTTCCTTTTACTCTCAGCATTTTTATCGAGTTATCAAACTCGTACAAAGTTTGAGAGAACTAGTTAGTTAGCTAGTTAGTCTTTATTTTCAACAGTTTAAAAACTACTTCGATAATAAAAAGGTTTGTCGATAATTGTTCGCGAAAGGTACCAAAAAAAGCAGCTTGTGCTCGAATGCTTATTATTTTTTTTTATTGTTGCATTGTGGCTTTCTTGTTTCCAGAATCCGCAGAGAATCAGAGTAGAGCAGTGGAAGGGCCTGGATACTAGCACAGGTTTAATTTGCTTTACATAGTAGATTTCTATAACATCAGATTTTATGTGACTACCTTAAAAGTAGAACTTTGTCACAATGCGCGTAAAATAAGTTTCTAAATAATAAACATTGCTATACATGTTCCACGTGACGGAAACGCTGTTACCTAAAGGATGAGGACGCACCACATTGGCCCGCCTCAAAACTTGTAACTTCCTGATCCGAAAAAAAAAAACTGTTTAACACCCAAGGGTTACAACAACAACTCCTATCTGGCTATTTTTTTACGTTTCATTGCAAAAAAATCTCGGTTTATCGACACACATATTGAAACAATCGTTTCAACGATTATGACTGGCAAAGAACAGCATACTAATTTTCAGTTTATCCTGTGCAAGTTTGAAATTAATTGGGTGTTACTAATACCGGGAACGGGGAACGGGGAACGGGGAACCGGGAACGGGAATCTGGGAACGAGTGTACAGCGGTAATCTTTATGAGAATTCAAAATGGCGGACGAAAACACGGAAATAGAGTAAATATGTAGCTTACTGATAAAAGTAAATGTTTACTGTTACTTAATTAGATTATTTTTAACGCTAGGTTGCCTTTTGCAGTGTAATTAGACGAGATGCTTTTTTAAGCGTATGAAGTGTAGAGCCCAACATCGTTGTCAGGGATGTCGATACGGGATGGTGCTAACACAGTCAAGGCAGAGTTAACAGAGTTAAATAAGGCAGTCGTTTAGGAAACTAAATAAAAAACAAATTTATTCAAATAATTCAATGTGAAGATCTGCTTAACGAGCTAATAATTACCATTGAACAACGTTAGCAGATTATCTTGTTTGTGCGAATACAAATTTGCTTACTAATAACCCAACAGATTAACGCAAAGTAACATCAGGAAATACAAGTTACATTATATATTTGTATCGAAGAAAATAGTTAACAGTATAGAAATGAAACATGGACAGAACTTTTAAATGCTTCATTTTAGTAAATTGTCTTCTTTGGAAGGCCCTGAAGAGCTTTAAACACATGCTAAAATACAAAAGGTATAAGGTTTACCAACCCAAGTTGAAATTACTTTTCTTTGTCGTAAATAGCATTTCCTTCTTGGACAATATTGTTCTTCATTTCATTTAATCTACACAATCTCGCCTGGCACATCAAGTTGTTCGTGTTTGCTATGTTCCTTCATTTTTACGGCTGGCATCTCTACGTTGGCAGCACTATTGTTGACGGTCCCTTGCTGTCTTGAGTCACATTTAGACTACTGTTTACGCTGCATCAATCACATCCAAGAGAAACTGATCCCATAGCCAACGCTCAAGTTAAAATCACGTAAAACCATTCAATAAATCCTAAACCTATCGCCCATGCTGATCGAGTGCTCAAAATTAGTTTCCAGACCATTTTCCGTGATTTCGTCCGCCATTTTGAATTCTTATACGGATTACCGCTGTACACTCGTTCCCAGACTCCCGTTCCCGGTTCCCCGTTCCCCGTTCCCCGTTCCCCGTTCCCCGTTCCTGGTATTAGTAAACCCAAATTAATTGTACCTCTTCAAGAAATTGGATAGAAACCGCAAATACGCCAACGGAAATATTGAAACTTATGAGTTTGCTAGGCTTTTTTGGTCCTCTTCAAGTATCGATTAGGGAAAGAAAGCCAATCAGAAATTATTCACGTTAAAAATGATAATCTTTTTTCAAAATCCATGTCAGTGAAAAAAACGAACGCGAAACACTCTTTTACATAATAAAACTAGTATTTCAACGATAACAAAAAGGTTGCCATCACTTTGAAGTAACAACCAGTTTAAGTAGTAAGTTCATGTTTTAGTGAGTCCATGTCTACGCGAATGAAAGTTTTAATTTCAAAAGACCTTCATAGATAACAGATGTATATCTTATGATAATCTTACAAAGCTCTTATGACTTCAGATGCTTCCAGGAAATCGAGCAGTCACGGACCGGGACTAAATGACGGAAAGCAATAAAATAAGCAATAAAAAAATAATTAACAATTATTATTCCACTATTACGCCATTTTACCATGTTAGGGCAAAAGAACGCGCAAAATATGCCACGTTATTACACTGTAGAACAGGGCAAAAATATGGACTGAAAGCGGAGCGACAAAATGCCCGAACAAAACTTTATTTTTTAGTGCAATAATAAATCCCTAATTCGATGGTTAAACATATAGTACGAGCGGAGCATTTTGCTCATTGCTCGCATTTTTCTACGCAACTCGCAAAATATCCGCGCGTATTATATGCTAAACCATCGAATAAGGTGCATTTATTGGACGAGGTTGAGTAATTTATCGTGATTTGTCAGTGGCGATAATTCGGATAATAATTGATCTGCAAGACACTGAACTTGCCTTGCACAATATAATTTCATTCGGGAACTTTCAGTGGGGCGCTTCCTTGCTGAAAAATACAGAAGAAAAGCATAACTTCCCCTTCGATGATACGATATGGTCTTCATCCAATTCTCTTTCGTTCAGATATTACCAAAATACATTAAGGGGAATTTTCGTTGTCTTCTTTGTATTTCTGCTGTTTTTGCGTGTCTTGTTGACAAATCAAACCGCTCTCCCACAATTCCCGAAAATGAGCTGCCATTTTTCAAAGAATTGAACAAATCTGCACATAAGCAGAATATTATTTGCAGCAAAATCACTGTCGGACGGTCATGCGCACGAGCAGACCATTATTTTTCAAAAGTTACTTGCAGGTCACGTGGTACTCTGCAAATAAAAAGCTAGAGAGAAAAACGCATCGAATGATAATGCTTGTTGGTTGCTTCAAAAACAGTGATTTCTAATTTGTTTTCTCTTGACCTTTTGAGGTTAAGAGTCATAGGTTAAGTGCTCGTTACAATAACGAATTTCTCATGTTTTGTACTGTTCCTTGTTCTCGAAGGAATCATATCGAAGACTCTCATCTTAGGCGATAATATTACCCTGGGTAAATGGACTATAACAGCAGTTTACGGTCATCAGGTAATCCCCATTTTGCAGCTTTTATACATTATATTGTATCCTTTGCTTTTACTTATTTCCCTCGCGATTCATCACTTGTACGATGACGTTACGTGAACAATTATCCCTGAGTGACAACGGAACTGGAATTCTATGTATCTTAGCTGATTAGCTTACATCCTTATGTGCGCACTCCTTTAAAGTTACATCAAATGTGTAACCGTTGTCACATTTATAGAAATATGCAGGTCTTAAGAGGTAGATTAATGGGCAGTGAATTGTTAGTTTAATATATATGTAGGGTAGTAGTATTAAAGTTTAAGTACCAAGTAAACTTTTGTCCGGGACTAGCTTGTGTTATGTACACCAGGCTTCTTTAACTAGCGAACGCTTTTAATATAGTTAAAAGTAGCTTCACCTTATTAAAACATTATCAGTTTTCTTGGGGATGGGGGAAGTCATTATAAAAGTCACTGCTGAACACACTTTATTCTCTCTTTCTTAATGTAAACAGGATATTCACAACACGTCTGTACAGTTCGAGGTCAAGAAATACGGTAATTATATTATTAGTATAACGTATACTATTATTTACGTTGCTTTTTTGTATTTTCTCACCTCTAAGTTTGATTTTTTTTTTTTAACTTTTCGAATTCAGTTCTTCCCAAGTTCTCGGTGAAACTGTCAGTGCCACCCTACATACTTAAAACAGATAAATACATCAAAGTCAAGGTAAAGGCAAGGTAAGGAAGCAGAGACGGGGGAGCATTTTTTTCGTTGTTATATTAACATGTTAAAAGGCGCTTTTTAACTTGTATTCACATCTAATGAATTTATCTGGCACTGTAAATTGGATGTAAATGTCGGAAAAGTTATGAAATTGTCCTCCTTTAAGGTGATGGTACACCCGATTTTGAGTGTAATCTTAAGAGATTTAAGGAAGGGATAGAAGAAAGAAAATTAGTTTTGAAACACTAACAGACAGTTGACCCCCACGCAAGAGCACCCCAGGTCGTCAGGGGACTGTTTGGGTGTCCATATACTAATTTTTAACTTCAAATTTTAATTTTAAAATCACATTAAATCTTTAACATTTCTTATTTCTCCAAATTTTACTAATCTTTTGAGAAAAACTGTCTCTTTCCAAACTTCCCCAAAAATCACCAAAAAACTTACAAAACACCGCTAAACATAGCTTTGTGAAATGAGCATAGAGCTTCTGGATTACTTGAAACGCGGACGAGATATTCGCATTAAACCAAGTTTAGCGGTTGAAAAACAGGCTTCAGGTGTACCCCCGCCTTAAGGGAAGTTCCAAGAATTCCTGCCAACTCAAGTAAGCCATTACATATTTGCTTATCTTGCTTAATGCAGTATCATTTGTCGCCATTTTTTTCAAGGTACACGTATAAAGAGCCGGTTGTTGGATCTACTGATGTCCACTTGAGCATTGCAGGCTTTAATGGCCAAGTTATTCCATTAACTACGCATCAAGTATTGGTAAGTTTAAACTTAAAAAAATTCAGGCACTCACCGGAATGAAACACAGGAAAATGTCAATAACGATTTGCTTTTGATTAGATTTTCTCTCTTTCCTGCAGTTGGTTACTAAATTTACTCGTTTGGTTATTTCTTTGTGAGTCCATAAATATTATTTCTTGCTGGAACGTAAAGCTATAGGGGGTGGGGAGAACAAATCAAGAGAATACATGATTCGCTGTCACTGATGGAAAATAAGAACAGTTTGCTTTGAAAAACAATTCAGTTCTTTGGCTTATTTCTACACCTGTACATATTTAAAACTACGACATTTATGGGTTAGCATGCTGTGAATATCATTAGTGCATTTGGAAACAACATGAACCCTCGAGAAAGCTGCCTAGAAAAAAACATAATGCTATTAATGGCCATGACTTCCTAGGGGTATGCTGTAACCAGTACTAACTTTGGTCAAGATTCTCCCATAAAGAGTCTATCGACCGTCATCAAGACCGAAACTGTAAAGCATCATTACTTAAGACAGTTAGCGGTCTATTTCATCTTTGATATGCAGCCTATCTTTGCAACCACCCTTTAGGATAACTATGAAAAGCCAAAAGACATTCTAATCACAGGACACCGAAAAATACTGGTTCAGTTTCGCTTGAAACTACCCAGCAAGTTCATTGAGACTATAATTAAGTGTTTTTGGCTGCGGATCGCCAGGATGCGAATGGCTGCAACTTGTACAAGAATCTCCCGTAACTGACTGGTTTGCTCTTCCTTTGAGAAAATCAATAGCTTCTCTTGACTTTCTGGAAGTATTCTTTGTACGTGAAAAAAAAAAAGCATTTCATTTCATCGTTAGCACATTTTCACCCCAAAACGTAAAAAAAATCCCCGTGACAGTGCCCTTTAATTGGAGGTTAAAAGTATTTGAAGTTCCCTTTTGTGACACTGCACTGTGTTTTAATTAACTTATCATTAGCTGGACAGAAGCGGTGCTGCCACTATAGAAGAGTCAGTAAACACCATCCAAGGACTTGCGGGAGATTACTGGTTCCCAGAAAAAGGGAGGCTTCTGGTTCAGGCTGACGTTTTAGAACGGGCGACCGGCAGCAGGGAAAGTGCTGTGGATAAATCGTGCAAGTTTACTTCAAGTGTTTACCTCGTCGCGTTCAAAAATACCCAAGAGTATTTTAAACCTGGATTACCTTTTGTGGTTAAGGTATGAACATTCAAAGGAATAAAGGATTTTATCACTCAAGATGCTATTCAATCAATCAATCAATCAATCAATCAATCAATCAATCAATCAATCAATCAATCAATCAATCAATCAATCAATCAATCAATCAACCAATCAACAACTTTATTTGAGTGTCTAATCTTCTAGCTTGCCTGGCTTGCTAGGCCTACTAATCGCGGACACAACTTAAGCTACTTATTAATGATAAATATATATACATAACAATATGAAATGATAAAATTTAACTATTCTAAAACTACTTCAAATATATACAATATCCAATATACTATATATTTATGTTCGAACCTAATGTAAAAGGCGAAAACTGTAAAATCTAGAATCCACTGACAAGTGAACTCCCAAGAACACAAATAAATAAAAATTTCTTGCAGGAATTGCGCTTCAGAGCTGTTCTTACTCTTTAATTACAAATGTACTGCGATCTCCTAACAGGTGGTAGTCACGCACCCTAACAAACAACCAGCCAGAGCTGTACCGGTGACAATCTTCTCAGCCATTGGAATAAAAGGAAATGAGCAGAAAGAGTTGAAAGCAAGTTCTCTTCCAGAGGACAAAACAAATGAGGACGGAGAAGCAGAGTTTGTGTTTGATACTTGCAGAGATTGTCAAAAAATCAGAATAACGGTATGGATAACAATTTTATTATCCTTAAGAATCTATTTAGCACCATTTTATTACCATTTATCGTAAAACCTTTACTAACCCCCACCTTACCCCCTCATTAAATAAGCCCCCGTCTGGAAGTTGAGGCCCCTCTTTCCTACATGATACATCACGACTGTTTATGAACGAGGAAACAAGAAAATTTTACACTTTTTAAACAGGTATTCATCGACCATATTGTATTTTATTTTCGAAGCTTTTTGTGAAAATCTGTTACCAAACAGCACTATTGAAAATAATAAAAATAAGCTTTTTATCTTTTATATGTATCCCAACTGATATATGATTTGAAATAAGCTCCCCATCTGTAATGACACCCTATATAAAGTCCTCCTTCTCTAAGCAAGGTTTTAAAACGAACCCCAAGGGCCGAAGCCACAGTTAGGAGGCATATCTACTTGCCGCTTGCTCCGTCTAAAGAGAGCTACCAAGAAAGGATGTAGCAGTCCTCGCTCCTTTGTGCTTCGCACCCATTTCCCCACAAAACGAAGCGTTGATTTTGTTTTGGTTTAATTATTTCGCGCACGAAGCATTTTTCGAAGGGGCTATGGAGAAGTCAATGTGTTGTACCATACGCGTACCAAAACTAAACGAAGTACCATCAGAAATAACGAATAACGTAGCCAGGCTGGTCTTCGCGTATTGGAGCAGGTTTTTACAAAAACAAGAGTTCGTTGTACTATTCAAAGTAAAATATTACAAAATAATATGCTTGTGGATAGCACCCACGGGATAGCAAGGCTTAAGATGATAATTACTTACGTTGGATTGTAGGTGAAAACAGACAATAACACACTGACAGCTTCGCAGAATGCAGCAGGCATATACATAACGGAGGCATTCCACTCTGGAAATGGACCATTGATTATGTTGCGCCAGGTTACACCAGGAAAGGTAAAATACAAATTGAATTGGCAGATTTATTATGTTTTGAAAGCAGCTAGTACGTGTAATAGTCTTTCTGATGCTGACACGTTCCATTGGTTATGATGGTTTCTATATCGGTTCGTCGACAGGTACGTTCATGGTTTATGCAGGTGTTTTGACGAGGAAATGGAAAAAGATCAGTCGGGGAATTTTAGGCCTGAAAAATACAAACAGATTTTAGTTTGTACATAATTCCCCTGCTCTTTAGGCTGGCTGTGAAAACTGTTCTAAAATGTTAGCCCAGCGTGAAAAAAAAAAAAATTAAACTGTTCATTAAAAATTCATCAATGGTTTTGTACATAGGTTGGCAGCAGGATGATTTGTGAAAGTGTTCGAAGCGGTGACTATGCTGCCGCCCCATTTTCATTCGCGGTAAGTTATTCAATTTATATCTTATCTTGAACTTTCCTTTTTCCTTGTTTTCCTGATTTTATTTACCAACCTGGAGACACTTGGATAGCTAACTTTTAAATTAGACTGCGAGCAGTCGGATTTTGTTCCTGAAATTCAACGTGCGACCGGCAAAGTTAAAGTAATGCAAGTCGAGTAAAAACGACGAGGGGATGGGAGCGCCTGCGCTTCTCGCAGCTTTCACGCTTTTTGTTAGATCTCGATTGGCATAATTCAAATTCGCGTTTTCCCGCAGCACGCTAGGAAAAGAAAGAGACTATTTTCATTAATTCACAGCAAAATTATTTTGCACTGAGTAGAAAACCTTTTCTTCACTCCACAAAATGACATCATTTTTGTCGGCTGTGACGTCATATGGCGTTCTTATACCCGCCATCATGGATCCGCCATTTCACCAGTTTCGTAGAAAACCAAAATGCTAATGGTTGTTATAATATACGAATCGTACAAAATTAAGGAATTATGTCAAAAAATACGATTTTTGGCCATACTTCATGTAATTATGACGTTGCCATGGCGACGACAAAAATCATGGAGACATAGTTAACATATCAAAAATTCCCGCAAGAGATGAATTACTAGCTATTAAAAGTTTCAAAATTACGGAAAACCCCCGGGTTAATTTCAACAACAAAGCTCCTGCCCAATATTATCCCGGAGCCCACCTGTCTAGCAACATTGTCCACATTTCAGAAGCGTTTCTCGGATTATCTTTGACATTGCCTGATTGTGATCATTATTTTGCTTTGATTGAAAATAAAAGCATACACCTTGTTTTGTTTTGCTTTGTTTTGTAGGTGGTTTCTCGAGGTCGGATTCTTCTTCACAACACCGTTGATTCCTTTGATGGAATCGTTAAAACTTGGTCACTCCCTGTATCTAAAGAAATGTCTCCCTCGGCTCGTCTGATTGGCTATTACATTGACAGCAAAGACCGAGTCGTGGCTGACAGCATTTTACTCAAAATCGAGGAAAACCTTCCAACCAAGGTAATGAAAACAAAAGTGATAAAAATGGGAACCTAAATAACAATAATGTTTATGTTGAACGTAATGTTACTGACAATTGCAACACAAGGTTAGTTTCAAATCTTTTAAAAAGTTGTGAGTCAAGCAATGTGAAGCTTCTACCACTGTTTGGAAGTCTGTAGTTAAAGTATTCTCCAAGAATCTCAGCATGTTGGCATCACTTGATATGAAAGTTAAAAGTCATAGAACGTTTAACTTGAATTAGTGTAACAAAGTAAAAGACTGCGACTCCTTAGTGTGGGCAATATGATTTTTACATAGCTGTTGATAAATAAGAACTGGATACAGAAATATCATGGATAAAATGCTGAAATACTTCTGATAACATCTCACATACCTGGGACTTTGTAAATAGGTTGCGTGTAGCGTTTAACAGTTAGGGAACTACCTCCAATTTGTTTTCAAGAAAAAAACAAACAAATAGGAGGTAGTTCGCGATGGATTGAAATTACCAAATTGCAGCAATCTGATTGATCAGATCAGCAATCAGGAAAAATATTTACCATCATTGATACTTTTTTCATTTGATACCGAAGAGGATTAAACGTTAGTCGCCCGCAGACAGACTATTTCAAGACTGCTCTCCTTCGACAATCACTCGGTTTTAACGTTGTTTCCAACATCACAATCAAATTTTTTCAGTCTCTTCGGAGGAACGATTGGTCGGCAACCGCCCACGGATCAGCCAGAAGAGTCGGGAGTAGAGCAGAAGTAAGGACTGGTCAACACTGGTCAAACGCACTACACGCGCGCAGTTCCCGACAAAACTGGTACTTACAAGCGTCTCAAATTTTTGAAATCCTCTTTTTTCAAGCTGATTTCGTCTACTGCTGCTTTCTTTTTACAGCGTTTTCATACAAAGTCTTTAATATTTTCGCTTCTTAGTTTAAAAGCCCTAAAAAAGTTCGAGACGGCGAAACCTGGCGAAAATTTTGCTTTAGACCGCCTTGAAGAGTAGGGGATACACAGCGGTAACGAGAAAAGACGTCTGTGCAGTTTCAAACGGCCTCTTCCAAATGCAAATATTTGTCACAAAATTACGAATTTCTTTTAATTTTGTTCTACTGAAATTTTTTTACCAGGTAACCTTGAAGGGATGGGGGCGGATGTGTACTGGCACCCGTCTTGTGGTCGGGTTTGCCGCTCTCTTTTTGCAACGTTTCTTTGCAAACGTCTTTCAAAAAGTATGCTACGAACTTTTACCAAATTCAATGGAATTAAAAACCGAACGTTTTGCTTTTATCGTTGTGTATGTGCATAGTGTCTACTTTGAGTAAATTCAATTGTCGAACCAAATACAGAGCAAGTGGTTTGAGCAAAGGCACATAAGGTTAACGCTTAAATTGGCATCATCTGAACATTTTCTCGCTAGGTTGAGTTTCCAGATGCCATCAGGATTCAAGCGAACGGAACGCGAGTTCAACTCAACGAAATACAAAAATTTCCTTTACAATATTATGAATTTCGAATTAAGGCCCCTCAAGGAACACGTTTGGGATTGCTGAGTGTGGACGAAAGTGTTTACCTATTGAGAAACGAGAACAGACTCACTAAAGAGCGGGTGAGTTGAGGCTTCGATTTTTCTGATGATATTTTAATAAAGTACGAGAGTTGTTATAATTGTTTGTTTTACGAATAATGTGATTCAGTAATGTCAAGCAATGTTTATAGGGAGTAAGAGCTTGGTTAAAAAACAACAACAGGTGCCTGTATTTGTGATTTGCATACTTTAATTATTTGCATTCTGCTTCAGATTTTTGAAACTGTTGCAAACCTCGACCTTGGCTGTGGTGCTGGCGGAGGGAAGGACAGTCAAGATATCCTCAAGGTTGGTAGTTGTACGTGCAAATGGGATATACTTAAGGTTAAGCAAAGGAAGGTGTTTATATAGTTACAACATACAGACTACCTTATTATAGGAATATAACGAAGCATTTTAACAACGCGAACAAAATCTACCCGTTATAAAATTAACCCGAAGTTTTTTATGTGCATTTCATTAACGCGAATTTTCATGGGAAATACGTTTACATCCATTTAATTAACGCGAATCTCATGCACAATAATTCTAAAGCAACCTGCGCTCAATAAGACAGAAAAACGTCTAAGAAAAGAGCTCGAGGCTTAATACCGATAAATGGGTAAATACAGAAAGGCGATGGACAGTTTGCACAAGAAAGTAGAAGTGAGCTACCCCCTTAGAGATAGCGATCGCTACATTTGCGAATCTAAAAAAATTCAAAAACAATATTGACGGTGTGGAAGATAACACGTATTTTTGCTAGGAATAGAGGTGTCTTTAATGCCCCGTCCACACTAATGCGGATAAATTTGAAAACGATTTTTTTTTTTCTCTGGTTTGGCCAACCGTCCACACTAAAACGGCGTTTTCGGTCACCGAAAACGGTCTCCAGAGTGGAGAAATTTGAAAACGCCGGCTAGGTGGTGTAGCGTGGACGGCCGGAAACGGAGCTTTTTGAAAACGCTGATGTCAAATGCATGGACATGTGATCTCCCCTTTCGGTTTAATTAGCAATAGCACCTCGCTTGAGTTAAAAGTCTTAGTACATTTCCTTCGCAGTTCTCTGAGCAACATGCAATCATTAAACTGAATTCTCTGAAATTTTGACTTTCTTCTTAAATATTCAGCCGAGGATAGCTCTGAAATCTATGGGCTATCGCGAAGTTCTTAAAAAAAACATTATAAATTTCCTAATTTGAACTAAGTGCGGGCTCCGGTAATAATGCATGCATGCTCTGCAATTCATCTAGGGCCGATGGCGCGTTTCGTTTTAAAATTTATCCGGATTAGTGTGGACGGTGAAAATATAAAAACGATACGAAAACGATAACGAGGACGGAAAACATTTAAACCGTTTTTGGGGCGAAAACTCCGTTTTCAAATTTATCCAGATCAGTGTGGACAGGACCTAACTAACTATGCTGCAAAATAGTGTGATTTTAATTTACAATGACTTAGATAAGGTGCATAAAATTAACACGAATTTTTCAAATTCGCGTTAATAACCAGTATCGTCAATTTCCTATAATAAGATAAGCTAACGGTGAAATATCGTTAATGTAAGATTAAACGTGTAAGTTCTTGTTCTGGTGAGACAAATCATTCGAGGGGATGTCAACTGCATGCAATGTACGGAGCACGACACCATGTGAATCACACATGCCACTATTTTTAAAACTGTTGGTATAATTCTTGTATCTTATGTGATCTGTACTTTTCCGTGCACAAAGTTCTAATGTAATTCTGGATCACTTGGTTAACTGAATACCTAGGCTAACGATTGATTTTGTTTCGTTTATTAGAACGCTGGTGTTATTTTAATGACTAACAGCTTTGTGAGTGATAGAAGAAAACGTGAGTTAATTGAGAGTATTTTCTATAGTATTAGCTTACTGCCTGAGTAGGAGCTCGAGGGCGGGTGGCAAAATCATTGGGTCGAGGTCATGGAGTACGGATTAAGTGCAGCGAAGTCCGTGCGAAATGACCGAGAACCAAAGTATGTTTCCATTTGGCACAACCTTACTCCGTACTTTATCATCTTTAATTTTATTGTTGGCAAGTTGTTGACTTTTTCCAGACCGGGTCACTTGAGCCTGTCCATAGGAGTACCGTGACGAAATAAAAGTACATAAATGACGAGCTACTCAGCAGAACAGTTTTAACTTTGAGTACTTATATCAAGATAAAATTTTTATCAATAGTTCGTAGACACTAACTAGACTTCCCTGCACTCACTGTGTTCTGTCGCCCCTTTGTACAACATGTGTTAAGGTCAAAAAGGTACCTAATGGATGAGACTACGAGTCTCATCCAATACAATTGATTTTTCCTTGTACAGTATATAAATATAAATTAAATACAACAAGACGCATATCTGCGTGAACTTGGGCTTCTTTCCTGGTGTATCCTACCCTGGGTGCCAGAGGGTTTTTTTGTTTTGTTTTGCGGCGACAGTGAGCGGCGAAGCCGCGATCCAAAACAAAACAAAAACAAAAAACCCCTCGGCACCCAGGGTAGGTTTATTCAGCTGTAAACACCAGAAAGTCGACACGAAGAAATGACAAATCTCAGTTCTCTTTTGTCGATTGAATGGCCTTCCACAAGTCACATTTTGTTTTTTACGTGCAAATAAATAGAAATGGAAATGCAAGCACTCGATAAAGTATTTCAAAAGCCCCTCCATGAAACGTACGCGCGAACGCGACTCTTGTCTTCGAGCGGTGTTGAGTTACAATCATGCGATTTGCAACGGTTTGTATAAAAGAAAAAGCTAACAAATCTTGTTTCAAAAGGTTTAAATTCTGTGAATGAAATCAGACGTGTCAGACGTTTCCGACGGGAGCTTTTGAAGCGAATTTATAGTCGCTGTTTATAATACTTAATCTCAGTGAACATGCTACGAGAAACAAACAAAACAAAAGCTGCAGATGAAGAATACTGGTAAGTCACACCATAATCTTGAAAATCAAAATTCCCACGCATCTGATGAAAGCAACATTACACAATTGGCCATGTTCTAAACGAGCAGGGGACTGGGTACGAACGTATTTTTTCTTGGTGCGAACATTCAATATCGATTGAATTGAAAATGGGGGACGTCATCTGAAAGAGCATCCAAAAATTAGTAAATTCACCAAATTTAATGGTTATTGGTTTAAACGCAAAGGCATGCTACACTTTTAAAATAAGAGAGCTTAGTATGGATTGGAGGACGCCTGTCCCTCCAATCCATACTAAGTGTACCATGCCTTTGGGTTTAAACCAATAACCATAAAATTTGGTGAATTTTCTAATATTTGGATGCTCTTTCAGATGACGTGCCCCATTTTTCGATTCAATCGATATTGAATGTTTGTACCGAGGAGAAAATATGCTCGTACCCAGTCCCCTGCTCGTTTAGAACATTGCTAATTGTAAGTCTGGTTCAAATTTCAATCCGATTATGCAAATTCTTCAAGGTTTCACACAACGCCGCTTCAATAATCATAATGTGAACTACGAATTACAATTACAAAACAAGCGTTCCGGAATTCGTATTGGTATTCTGCTGGGTTCGCCATCACGTCTAAATACACGATAATGCTTGTTAAGGTGCTTCTTTACACGTTTAACTTTGGATAGCACATTTGATATAGCATGGTTCTCGATACGTTCACTTAGAAATGTTCGCTCGTAAATTGATCTCTCGTAAAGTCCACGGAGCGACCATTTCATAAAACGCTCCAAAACGTTTTCTCTGGGTCTACCGCAAATGCTGTGTGCATTTGTATGTGGTTTGAGCGTAGAAGAAATCATAATATTCGTACTTTCTTTCAAAGACGACGCTTGAGATAAATCCTTTGCTCACTCTCCTACCCATAGCCCGCGATCCTTCTGGTCTGCGCCAGAGATTACACAATAAATAGGCACGCATGCGTTTTAAGGCCCAGAAGGCGATTTGTGACTGAACGAAGGAAACAACAAAAACGAAGGCCAATTTTAAACTTGGGCTCCTTTTGGGAAACGCCCAAGTAAAAAGTGACCTAATTTTATACTAACAGCATAAAACAGCTGCCTTCATCCACCAACATGTTATCACATGGGATTTCTACAAGAAGTTGACTTTATCTAAAAACTTGTCTGTTAATGAATGTTAATCTACTTGTCTTTGTTGTAAAAATGACAATTCTTTCCCACAATTCAACATAATTTGGGTCGTTCTTTCATAACTAACTACTCTTTCAGATTATGGCTGTGGTGACGATGCTTCAAGAAAAAAGAGAAGTTCGCAGCTTTATTCAGGTATAATTGGTGAATGTTGTTTTGGTAAACACATATCACATGCTTAGTTCATCCCTGCTCAGTAACAGCCAATGTATATCACCCACCAATCGGCGACATTTTACGGATTTCATAGAGTTGCGTCATCATTATGGAATTTTTCAGGCTAAATATCAATTTTCTCTAGAGTGGAAACAGGCAAATGGTTAGTGCGCTGGACTCCGGATCGAACGGTTCGGGATCGAGCCCTGGCCGAGACACTACGTTGTGTTTCTGGGCAAGACACTTTACTCTGATAGTGCCTCTGTCCACCCAGGTGCATAAATGGGCACCGGCGAATGTACAGCTGGGGGTAACCCTGCGATAGACTAGCATCCCACCCAGGGGGGGGGGGGGGGGGGGGGAGAGAAATACTCCTAGTCGCTTCATGCTACGGAAGCCAGGATAAGCTCCGGCCTGATGGGCCACTAGGCTCGTATGCAGACTTTATCCTTTACCTACCCTGAATAAGAAGATCAGTAGTCAAATGCAGTTCCCTAGAAGACTAGCAGAGAAGCACATTCGTCTGTCCGAACAGGTGTCGAATGCCTGGTATGCTTATCATGATCAAGTACTTTCTTGCTTTATACACTTGATTGAAAAAACGTTGACCATATGAAAAACATAACCCGTGAACGATAAGATCCAAGGGTATTCTGGGTAGACAGCATTAGGAATCTTAATTTTTTTCCCTTTATAAACAGTCAATATATTTTCCGTCTTTGAAAGCCTTAAGAGCATGATTTATGTAACCTGTCTTACTATCATGTTTATTCTGTAACAGAGGACGGTTATTTTTCCCGATTTCCCAGTAAACATTTGGGTCGCATCGTTTACGATTTATGATTTTCGTGGGTCAACGATTCTTCAATCAGGTGTATACTTCCAACGCTCAAAATGATATCAGTCCAAAATGGTAGATCCAAGATGACATAATGCTTGCGATTTTACATATACTAATTTTCGCCTTATCCCTGATTAGTTTGTGTAAGGGACGGACCATTATTTTTCTGGAGGGGGGGGATGAAAAATCTCTCTCTGCAAACTTTTTTTTTTATCTATGCACCTCTGCAAACAATTTTTTACTGACAACACCTTCCTGCAAACAATTTTTTTTTCGAACTTTTTTAACCACGATCTGACACAAAAAGGAGATTTGCTTTTGCTGCCATCAATCATTATTTAGTCAATATTTTATGGTGGCGACCAATAAACACCGCTGAACTCATCTTTTTCGTTTTCTGAGACGTACACTGCGAAGATTGGCGGCAGTAATTTTTTTTTAAAATTTTTTTAACGAAGACTAGTGAGCAGCACAAGGAAAGACTTCTTGTGGTTGTAAGCTTGTCGTTTATTTCCGACGCGTTTCGTCTCTAACTGAGACGTCTTCAGGGAATGAATACAACTAGCTAAGAACAGCATATATAGCACATTCCAGGCGCGGATGCAGAGAAAATCGTGACCGATTTCCAGAAAGTTGAAAAACTTTCCATGCCGGAGGCATGGTACGAGCGCCGAAGGCGCGACCTTCTAGGGGGATCCGGGGGCATGCCCCCGGAAAATTTTTGAGAATTTGACCCCCCAAACTGCCATTTCGGGGGTTTTCGAGTCACTCGGACATGATGTTGGCCAGTTCCATTCTCCTGGGATGAAGCCTTGAAAAGCGGCTGATTATTTCTTCCAGGTCAATTTCCATGGTGTAGTGAATATTAATTACCTTATTATTTATTTATTTATTCATTTATTTTTACCAAAAATCTAACCGATTTCCGTAAATCGTTGTAAACGGGTGTGGATCCGCGCCTGCATTCGCGTGCCTAGCTACAACTTCCCATGGAAGTGAATAATAACTAAAATATGCTGTAAACGAACGTTACAAAAAACGTCTTAATACAGATGTTATATTTTGGGGGGCATACGATTAGCGCTAATACGATGGCCCCCAAAATATAACAACACGCAATAACATATGTATTAAGGCGTTTTTTGTAACGTTCGTTTACAGCATATTTTAGTTATTATTCACTTCCATGGGAAGTTGTAGCTAGGCACGCGAATGTGCTATATATGCTGTTCTTTGCTAGTCCCTGAAGAAGTCTCAGTTAGAGACGAAACGCGTCGGCAATAAACGACAAGCTTACAACTACAAGAAGTCTTTCCTTGTGCTGCTCACTTGTCTTCGTTAAACAATTAAAAAAAAGTTTCTCTGACGTCTATGCAAACTATTTTTTTAATACATATTATGTTTGCAAACAATTTATTTTGTCTTTTTAGGCCCTGCAAACAATTTTTTTCAATATTTTTCATCCCCCCCCCCCCCCCTCCAGAAAAATAATGGTCCGTCCCTAAATGCGTTAATCTTTTCTGTGAACATTTTAGACATGACCCCGCTGGCAAGAGCAAAAAGAAGTACTGATTTTGCAGATTTTGGTCCAAATGATAAAGAAATCATAGAACAAACTATAGTCAGATCATTCTTCCCGGAAACCTGGATTTACGACGAAAAAGTTGTGGGGTAAGATCAACGTTAATTTTGTCAAAACATTCTGGAGCCTTGATCTAACGAAGGGTCAAGTCACTGGAATAATATGTTCGCTTTCTATCGGAGTTCTTTTCCATGTTTTATGCTTTTACCTGGCTAAAGAATATCACTCGTCATATCGAGGTCTTCGTTATATAGTGGTTGGTCACTATATCATATAAGTCTACCGCATAAGTTGTTTGAAGCTTTGTTCCTAATATCCAACAGCCCAAGAGGACATGCTACTTATTATGTCACAATACCAGACACCATAACCACGGTGGTCATGCAGGCCGTGGCGATCAACAACAAAACAGGACTGGGCCTAGCCACACCGCTAAGGATTGTGTCAAAGAAGGACTACTTTGTTTCGCTGAAAATGCCATATTCGGTCAGAAGGGGACAGCAAGTTTCTCTACTAGCGACAGCCTTCAATAACCACGAAGAAGAAATCCGGGTAAGCTTGAAAAAAAAAGGTTCAAAAATTGTCATGAAAACGACGTAAGATGTTGATTGCCTTTGCAAATTATAAGGTTAAATATTCAACGTAAACCGAGATCTCAAGTTGCAGGTAATTTAATTTAAGGTGTCTTCCTACAGTTTTTTCCGTACCATACCAAACATTTTCTTTTGGCCGTTTAGCAAACTTCCCGGACTCGGATCGATGTGACGTTTACACCAGATATTGGAATTGGATTGAAGTTTGATATAATATATTTTTTTTAGAAAATCGATATTTCCATGGCAACGATAAAACGAAAAACAAGATATCAGTTAAACTTGAATTCTACGCGAATAAGATTTGACCTAAAAAAACAAAACACAAGTGTCTGAAACTATGGTATACTGCACATGAAATATACAAGAATATAAAAAAAATTATGTATGTTTGATTTCGAATGAATCGCAAATATATTTCAAACCATGCTTTTTGCATGATAATGATAAACGGACCGAGACGCAGAAACAGCTTTGATGAAATTACTTCGAAATAACACCAAAATGTGTTTTTAACTATCTTTCGTCGGCGTGAAAGTTTTGTTGATTTTCGTTATTGCGAATGAATGAATGAAAAGATATCCAAGTCATTTAATATTATTCCAGCCCGGTGGAAGGATAACTGTTCCTTCTCATATGATTGTTTCTGTGTTTTGCTTTTCTTTTCCTGTAGCTATAAGCTTGATTTTTTCGCTCCAACTGCGGTGGGCGGCAAAATTCATTCTAGTGAACCACCCTCAGTACTAAAATATTCATTATGATCATTTATGAGAATCATATCCTCTGTTTTAATCATCAGATGGACCAAAATAATACATTAAACCAACATTATTAAATTGTTCGTCCTCAGCTCACCCGTGGTCGAACGTAGTGCCTTCTCTTTGGGGAGCGGGGAACATACGTTTCTTACCTTTTTGATCAATCGGAGTGCGCGTACGTAGTATCTGAGATCTGAGTTAGTTTATAATTCTCAATAACATAGTAATAGTCGATATGACCATACAGAGAGGGCTGAATAGAACGGGCCGAAAATTAAGCGTTTTCCTTTTGAAGGTTTCCTATGGCAAAGCCGAGCGGTTACTGGTGAGCACTACTCACAAAACACCATAAAAACTCAATGAGATCTGCAGTCATTTAAAAGACATCTTGAATCGCATGAAAACATTGTCCTTCTTCAATTTGCGTCTTTTAAGGAAAAATAAATTAAGAAAAAAATATTACAAAACGTTACAGGTTTCACTAATTATTGCGCATGTTTCGTTTCATGTATCGGCAAGTTAGAAGTTAAAATGTAGGTACAATTTTAATTTTACCCAGAGAAGGAAAAAGGCTTCGTAAGTGCGTACGTTTCCTTTAAACAATACTTCTTTTCGTTATCTCTCCATCAGGTAAAAGTATATCTGAAGAGGGGAACAGACTTTTGTTCTTTTGCTGCCGATGACAAACTTGCTCTGATCGGAATGGTTATTATTCCACCTAACGATGCCAAATCTGTGACAGTCCCGATATTTCCCAAAAGAGCTGGTGAAGTTCAAGTTGAAGTCTCGGCTGTCTTTCAAAAGAAACTGTTTAGCGATACGTACTGGAATATCGCTGGAGACGCTGTGAGAAGAAAACTGCTTGTTTTGGTAAGTGTGAGCCTTCAATGCATATGTTTTGGCCTGCGTATATAAACACGGAATTGATTGCTTTTGTGTTTGTTTATAATTTTCACTCAGCACGTGACAGCAAAACCCTCTGCCGGACATACCATTCGTTTAAGTTTTTTTTGTATCGCATTTTAACATTGAAAAGACACAAAAATCACTACTTTTAAGGACAATAACGAAAACGAAATTCGCGTTCAGCGATACGTACTTCAATGCCGCTGCAGACACTGTCACAAGAAAATTGCTTGTTGTGGTAAGTGTGAGCCTTCAATGCATACGTTTTGGCCTGCCTTTAAAGAGTATCACTCATAATTAATTTCTTTTGTGTTTGTTTGAAATTTTCACCCAGCAAAGCTCTCGACCGGACGTACCATTCATTTAATTTTTTTTATCACTATTTAGCATGTTTTAGTCACAAATGAAGAAAGTCGCAAAAGTCTACTGGTCTTAGAAACGAGCGCTATCCCAGGATAATGCTAGCGCCCAAAAAAATTTACATGAAGAGCGTCCATTCAAAATAATCGAATCTCAACTTAATCTCGTTTACTTTTTTTCTGTTTTACGACATTGTGTTTTGTATCACAATTTTAGCCAGAAAGAGTGAAAAACAAAACATCACAATCCTACACATTGGATCCAAAAGGTAATGTTGGACAAAAATTTCTCTGGACCACACATTGATGCTAATTTAAATTTCTGAACAACTGGTGTTTCAGGGCCCTTGTTTCAAATGATAAGGTCCTGATATCGAGCGGCCATTTTTTGTATGTTGCTAAATAAAGAAAGTTTATATTTAAATATTGTATGGCGATCAACTGAAGAGGTCTTAGACGAAACTAGTTTTGTATATCGCGTATGTAAATTAGTGCGTCAAAAGTAAATGCAAATTAGGTTTTTCCGAATAGAAAAACCATTGTTGAAACAAATATGCAAAAAGCATTTCAAGCTCTTTATAGTAATCTAAAACTTATTTTTTGGGCATTGCTGAGTTACGATGATGTGATAATTTAGGTTTTGTTTGTCTTAGTACGACAACTGGAGATTATTGAGCTGAAAGTTCCAACAATGGCCATTCCTGGTTCGGTGGAAGCTGTTCTACATTTGTCAGGTGAGCGAATTTCTTAGTTTATCAGAGATCCACAGAATAGTAAAATAGTAAAAATCGTCATGTTCAGGATTGAAAGCAAGTTTTGGTCATTAGGTACTAAATATTTGGCTAGGTTATTTCCTTTTTTCATATTTCTTCATATTTGACAGAATTACGTGTGTTTAGGTTAACCTTTTTTCAATGGGGACACTTTGTGATGCTTATCATATGGAAAGTGCATCTCGTTAGTGGTCAATCCTAAACATATCTGATGAACACCTGGTACTAACGTTGTAATGTTCCCACCTTAATTTTGGGAAACGTCACCCATCTTGGCGGTTACAACTGTAAGAGCATTGGACCCCCGCGTAATAAGATCCCTTTTTTAAGAAGATTTTTATAAGGTGTGTTGACAGCAGACACGTTCGAGGTAATGTTGTGTCGCTTTCGACGGACTCTTTTTATCGTCCTATAACAATAGATTTAATCAATTTGAAATTGAACATCTTCAAAGTTGGAACAGGTCTCAAAAGCCAGCCCCCAACTCAGCGTTAATAGGGTTAAGCCTTTTTTGGCCATTTTCTTCAGGTTATTCCTCTTTTGGAAATCTTACTGTCAACACCACTATCAAGGGTGGCCTGGAGAAGTTCTTACGTCAACCTTCAGGGGAAGGAGAGGCAACGATGATGTATCTTGCTCCAAATGTGTACGCGTTAGAATATCTAATGAGCACCAACCAGCTCTCTAAGGCCAATGAGCAAAATGCTTATCGCTTCATTCAATCAGGTAAGCTGTCTTAAATTGTGGGCCTTTTCAACAAAACAAGTTGTTTGCAGTGCCAAATCGATTTTTTTGCTAGAATGCCACGAAATGTGGTTAGAAAAGGATGTTAGTTGGGGCCATTGAGTAGCTAATGATGACACAGTGTATATTTCGAAAATAGGGGTCTTCGCATGCGAGCATGCGCCTGCCATATTTGGTGTTCATTTTCTGTACTGGGGAAAATGCGACGGCACAGATTTTTTTTGATCGACAAACTCTCTCAATGCGACTTCTAAATTCGTTTCAAGCCTAATACGACAAACGTGCGGTTAAAAAAACCCAGCTTTTTATATCACTTGCCTGTAAGTGATAGCGTCGATAGTTTGACGATTATTCTGGCCGGACGATTTTCTTGCTACGAAATAAAAGTCTAACAGAACTGGAACTAAAACTCGCACTCGATTCCGACAATTCAAAGTTAACAACGATCTGTGCTGCCACTTCTTCTTATAGTTTTGTTTGACACTCTTATCCCTCTAGCCTTCATATCATTTTATGGGAA